>CM068953.1:43817394-43832940 GCA_035128595.1 Eptatretus atami
CAGGATAGTTAATTGTGGAGGGACGTGACTTAGGCAAGTGTGGAGAGAGGGAACTTCAGGAAGTGTGTGTGAGGAGATGAGAGGGCGGCGCCAAGAGGGAAGGGCAGGGAGCAGTGTGAGTGAGGAAATGTGAAGAGGCTAGCACAAGGGGAGGGGAAAGGGCAGCATGAGGCGGTGTTTTGTTTTATTGAAAGTGGTGGTGGCCTCCTTGGGAAATGCATGGTTCAGATACCTGAGGGTCAGCATACTCGAGGAGTGCACTTGGCTATCGAAAATGGCTCTGAGCACGAAGCCGTTTGGAAGATTGTATGTGGTTATTAGTACGCAACACCAGATTGGGTATTTACAGCGAGCTTGAAAGATGAACCACATAGAAGATAACACTCAACTGGGTACATTCAGATGGTGAGCGAGAAGAACAATGTATGTTGACCACGTCCCACAGTCCACTTGGGGTTGTGATCACCTTTGTCAAAGTGATTCAGTCTGCATACGGGGAATTTGCACATTCGTTTTCAAGTCTTCCCCTCAGTGAACTGGCAGTTAGAGCACAGGGTGGTTGGGCTTCTTTGACAGGGATCCGAATAAAAGGACAGCCTGGTCCAGTCTCAGGCTGTACATGTGCAGGCTGAGGGACACGTACACAGGCAATGCGACCACTGATCAGTGGATTTAGGGGTGTTACTCCCTATGCTTTGCTGACCCTCGAATCAAGTCTGTGAGTCCACCTTCATGCTTGTGAACACAGGCTGCGGTGAACGGGTTGAAATGGGTAAACCTCCAGGGATTGCTGAGCCATGCCATGTATGAAAACCTTGTCGAAACACTACACTGGTGGAGAATGGCTGCACATCGTGTCAATTGGCAAATGCAGTTCTGTGCTCCCCTGAACACAGGCATCTGCCACTACTAGAGAGCGGGGCGTTATATGCAGGGCTCGCACCTCTGCCGTAGCTCACGGGGATAGCAAAGGAATGCACACAACGACCTCAGGAGGGGGACATGATTCTGCTATCGAATACCCTTCTCCGCGGGAAGGGTCTTATCCGCATGTGGGCCATAAGTTCCTTGAAGGGGGATGCACTCAACTCGTTTGCTTGAGCACTCAAGGCGCATGACGGACAGAGCAGGCTAGAGCGTAAATCATATCATCGCCAACAGATGTCAACGATTGACGGTACTTTGGTGTCGTCAGGGTGACGGAGCACGAAACCATTCACGGGCGAAGAGAGAGAGTTTTGGCAGGGGTTGCTTGAGCTTATGATTGATTTCTGCAACGCGTCGATTAGTGATCCGGAATCTCTGCAGGTTTTGGTCTTCGTGGCGGTGCACTAAAACTGACAATCTGAAGTTCTGACACTATAGAACTCTGGTAATTGAAAGTGTGTGAGATGTGTGTGAGTCTTCCACTTATTTCGAGTTATTACTGCGGAGTTCATCAGGGGTGTGCACGTGGCGCCCACAGCTTTTCAGAGCAGTGTACTGGACTGTATTCAGGGAACGATGCGCGAGTCAAGCTGTGGTAGGCGAGTGACATCGTTTGGAAGCGAAAGCGAAAGTCTGCAACCATTGATTTCACAGATGATTGCAGGTCATTCTTTTTTGGTGCAAGCGTGTAGTGCTCTGGTGTGGGGGAAGAGCGAGGTGTAGAACTGAGTAAAAAGATCACGCGTTTCTAGAACATATCACTTGTGGGGAATTCAACGGGTTACACACTGGAGCGTTCAATAGCTGAGATCTCAGGCTCTCAGAAAGATGACATGGTGGTGCGGTGTCTAACTTGCTCCTGTATCTTGTTGTGGCTGAGAGAAAGTTAAGCGTGTCACAGAATAGTGCTACGCTTTTCCTTGGCAGTGATTTCTCTCTGCTGGTGGTGGCCAGAGGCTGCGAGACTGTCTGGGACGGAGCCTTGGGAGGGTCACACTGTGTGGTTCCAATGGATTCATATGGGGGTGGTCGACACGGCAGGATCATGTGCAGACTCAATTTAAATTGTGAGTGACGAAATTCTAAGATCTCAGGGATCATGGGGGTGTGGCAGTCCTTGGTGCTTCTAGTCAGTGTGAGACTTGGACATCTTACCAGGAGTATCTAGAGGACGAGACTTAATAATGAGCTATGTCTACACGTTGCTCATTATGCGTTTGTTACAGAAGCGTTAGATGTTCACTAGAAAACATTATAAGGGGGGGATAGTGCCAGAGTGAAATTCTTGTTCGAGATGATCAACAGCAGGCTCCTGGACGTACCAAATGGAAAGTTATGCAGCACACAAGCGAGAGAGTTTGCTGCTCTGCTGGCTCGACTCATCCCGCAAATAACCCTGAGCTGGGTATTTTTTTACTGGTATAAAATCAAGTCAAAGCCTATCGATGCGACAATGTAAGATGTGCTAGAGGTTATGTAACGAGTTTTCTATGCGATACATTTTTGGATTACTGAGTTAGCTCGAAAGTGAGAATTGCACGCTACAATGTCTACTTTAGGCTGATTCTGTTATTCTCGGTTTGTTCCTGTGCACGTTGCGCTGTACGTGTGTTCAGGGCTCTCGGAAGGTGATACTGTTATTCTTACTTGTCTTAGTGAATATAGTCCATCAATTTGAATAATGCTTATCCATGTTTATATTGTGGGCGCTTTGGACTCTACCAATGATGCAGAGCTGGGATATTGAGGGTTTCTTATTATGCCTGCAAATAGACTCGACGTAAACATCAGATGTAAATGACAGATGCTAGTCGCCACTCTTGTTCGACTGTCTGGATATGCAGTCCCACTGAAATTCTTGTTGCTCTAAGGGACGTGTCTCGCATTACGAGGATTCTTTGTGGGGCTAGTGCATTGAGTGGAGTTGCATTCATATGTGCGGGAGTAAGACGAGCTACCACAAGCATGTAGGCAATTCGGTTATAATTATATTTCTGTACTTACAGCTTATTCCTATGGGTCTTAATCGCTAATTTTACTCCTGGCACACAATATGACATGTACAAAGAGTTACTGGAGTCGTAGATCTGGCAACGTGGTGCCATGGTATAGGAGCTGGTGAATTTGATGATCAAACGACATGCAAGATCCATTGATATGAGGGATAGGTTTCATTAGAAGTATAGTTCTTAAACATGCAGACTCTATGAAATAGCGACGTTGAGATGCTCCAACACTTTTCTGGTGTATTGTTGATACGACATCCGGCTAGATCGGAGACTGTTAGACTCAGCCTTAGCTTCCAATGCAACAAGTTAAGAGAGCAGCACTTAAGGATATACAGTAGCTTCTTAACAATGTATACTTCTGCTTTTACTTGGTCAATCAAAAGATAGGACAAATAATGTCTTGAGGTCATTCCTGGCAAATATCACATGTGGAGGATGATTTGCAATTCCAATGTGGATTTATTGTGCACTACAACATGCACATTTCGGTGCCATGACTTCGGTAGCATGTACATTCATCCAAAAACAACACTTTTCCTCGAGGACAAGGGAGTCGGAAAGGTGTCAAGCAGACTCGTATGATGCACAGTGCGATCCATTGTCGGCCATTCACTCAGTTATTCACAATGAATCTGATGCCAGGCTTTCTCATATATTGAATGATAAATAATTTGTACGGTTTAGTTAAGATGTTCAATCGAGTTGGATCCCACAGGTCAAGATTCTCGAAATCTTATTAGTACACCTGTGTACAGCTGGGTATACTTCAATCTGCGACATTCTGTTGACGCGTCAACTGCGCAAACTCACGTCAGTCAGGCACAATGTCGTATTTATTTAATGATGGTTTCATCTAGCATTTTATTCCTCTCTCGACATGTTACATACACTGAAAGCCGCTTTTTTCGTTCACATTTTACAACAGCCCTGCCTGTATAGTAGTGGATAGAAGGAGCTGAAAGGCTCAGTCGCAAGAATAGAGTCTACTCGCACCATGAGGAAAATGTTACGTATTGGCCTGTAACTCGTGATCTTGCTTCCTAACAGCTCTTAAAATCTTTTCGAAAAGCAACTTACTTAGGCTTCGATCTTGAGAAGATGATAGAGACTTGTGATGTACGACAATACGCATTCTAAATTGGTCGATGTGAGGGAACTCCTCGAGGTTTAATGTAGTGCTGCTCGAGTGGATCGGGGGTAGGAGAGGAAAGGAGGTGTTCGGTGTGGAAGGTGAAGGCGATGGCGCGGTTGCAAGAAAATGTTCAGGGTAAAGAGACTTTACAGGCCACCTGGAGTGAGTGTCAATTTCTGTTTCAATGTAATGTTTTTAAAATCGCTATTGTAAATTCAATTTAATATAATAAACGTCATGGGTCAGAGTCAAGGTGTCCGATCAATAAGTGGGGTGCAGCCAGAGTGGGAATGTATTGGTACCTGAAGGGCTGGTTCCCGAAAATCTAGGCAATCCTATTGCAACTGGCACAGCAAGATTTATAACGTGAGTTCGCCAGTTTCTATCTTGCGCCATGTAAGCTTGTAGCATCGATAACTGCCATTTTTGCAGTCTTCCAGAGTGGAATACAAATGTGATTTCTATCTCTATAGCAGTTATGATCCATTCGCTGATTGTTACCATAATGTTGGTGTAGTGTAGGTGCTATACTATATATTCAGTAATATATCTATATATATAATAAATATATACTGTACATCATATATATATCTAAATTAGTTTATTCAGTTTTTATCTGGGATATACATCTTCACTCGTATTGTATGTAATACGATGTATGTAGAGTTCATTGATAATACGCCTAATGTCAACACGAATAGTGGGCAATTAAGTTCAGGGCCTCCCCTTTGATAACAATTCTAGGCATCTCTGGAAACCCTTTGAAAATATAGCGAGTGGGAGCGAGCAAGTAAATTCAATGTGTGATATTCTCTTCATAAGGGCAATCGAAAACATTATTGGACAAAATCAATTCAGATCAGTCAAGTATCGTCAGGCAAGAGATCCTTCGATTATTGAATAGGCGACCGTCGCTATACATGGAGTAGGTCTTGGCAGTGGAATCATGTCTATTTTATATAATTTCTATCAGATACATGTATAGCTTGTTATAATTTTGGAACGATAACGTTGGAGAGTTCTATTGGTATCACCCTCAATCATTAATAGGTCTCTTAACAGTAGAAAAAAAGGAAGTCTTCGAGGGTGACTGGACATTTTTCATCAATTTATTATTGTGTTGATATATGTGAGAATTGGGAACAAGCTGTTAGCTTCGCTTGTTTAGGTATTTAGCTTTACGGCTACTATATGATTTAAGAGTAATACCATAATAAATATAATAATAATATATAATAATTCATGGTGGGGCATTTTATATCTTGACGCGTTTTAACTATCCTTTATAAAGGGGTATTTGTATTCTAAAACCAGAAATATAATAAAATTTTCCTATTTACACATAGGCACATACCACAAATTTTTAAAATCATTGTGATTCTTTATTTTTAAAAATTAATCAGTCAAATGGGGCCCTTTGGGAATTCGTGGGCATTCACGGACAGCAAATCATCATATATGGTCATTCCCGCAGCAATGTCTCAATTGGATCAATAGAGGTGGATGGTTGCAGTGATATTTTGCGTCCAATCATCGATCGATGTAGGGGATGTTCTTATACAACTTTGCACTTAGAACTCCATAATGGAAGAAATGGTTGTCGAGTTAAATCTGCCATATTAATTAATCAAGTGTGCCTCATTGTCATGTGAAACGACATTTAGTTTGCCTGAAATAGGGGCATGCTTGCAAATTAAAAAGAATTAAAAATTAATAAAAAAAAAATGCTCATATGCATTAAAGTGCCCATCATCTAAAAAAACTTTCAAGTATATCTGTAAAACAAGTAATAATATTGAATTAGTTATGCCAAGATCTGCTTTGGTAGAAGTTGCAAGTGGTCAGATATAAAGCTGCACCTGTATACTGTATACATACATCATACACACACGGAGACACACAGAAAACACAATACACTACATCACACCACACACACACCCCACACTACAACACACACACCACCAAACACAAACACCAAACTCTTCAATCCTCAGCATGCCCAAAGAAATTAATGTAATAATAATATGTCTTGAAATAGTTCCTGAATGAAAACAAATATTGGGGGATGTTGGCCTTCCAGTGGTACTTCATATGAATTATCAAATAATCTTAGGCACTGCAAAATCATTGAAGTAGTGTGTGTGTGTGTGTGTGTGTTGTTGTGTGTTGTGTGAGTGCGCAATATTGCTCTTCTGGATTTTGCACACACAAGCATCCATGGGCAGGTGACACGAGGTGCATTGTTACTACAAAAATAGCTGTGCTTCAAAGGACATTAAACTCAGATCTAAAGACATACGACAATGTGCGCACGTACTTCCTTTATTCCCTATTTAATTCACACATTCATACAAATCACAACTTCGTATTATATCACAATACTCAGCACATATCTTGTCTCCAGTACTCGAAACTTTATTGGAGATATAATTCCTATTTATCAAGACTCAGGCTTGACTCACACAGAATTCGTTGAGTGTATCATCCTGGTTGCTTTAGAGACGAAAGCAAAAATTATGTGTAACAAGAGACATGCAAAAATTAATATGGCACAACCCCAATTGGCTGTATAAACAAAAACTGACATGAAGCCGGTTCTAACTTCAGCTTCTTGTGACGATCAAAATAAATAAACATTATCAAGGCCAAAAGGTTTTTATTTATTTTAATTTATTGTGCATATCAAACCTGCTGACATTGGGATCAAAAGCAGAACAGATCAATGCCCGTGCGCTGATTCAAATTTTTATCCATGATTGAGCCGGATCTTGCAACGGAACTAAAGCAAAATGGAATCGGCTTACTTGTCACACCCCCAACTCAATCCACGTAGTTTGTCCGAATCGCATAACGATATTTGAAGATATCCGGCTATTGCTGACAAGACAACAGATAAAACAGACAGAGGTGAAAACATAACCTCTGTCCACCTTTGGTGGCGAGGGAATCACAAACAAACAATAGTCACTTGCATGGCAGCTCCAACAAGCACAAATAACTATATGCCAAGAAGACTACGAGAAAGCATGAAAATTATTTCGAGCAAGATTCTGTCTGAGGCACATTTCTTGTTGTTTGAATCAGCACGAAAACGGACAGAAAAGTATTTTTCTATTGCAGATAGGAGGTAGCCAGACAACTGAAATATACTGCACTAAGATAATCAAAATTATTATACATTGTTTCTCCATAACTGAACAGTATTGTGCAAGCCAGATAACCTGGCCATATGGCCAGCTTGGGAGAGCAGAATACAATTTAGCAAACCTGCTGGGCGGTATAGTATGAGTGTTTTGTGAGTTGTGGATTTCATAAACTGCATGACAGAGATTAAATGTGCAATTTGTGTCTAAGTTCACTGACGTTCTGGAAAATCCTCTTTTCTCTTTGCTGATGACTCCACCAACCGCGTAACATTTGTCATCCTTCAGCGCGGCAAAGCAGCAGCTTTTCGCTCTCTGACGGATGTGATAAATTCGCAAACTGGTCAACACGTAGAAATGTCTTCAATCCGGCAAATCTCAGCATCTCACGCAGTATCTCCGAAAGGACGTGTAATCCATCCATTTAACTTTCTAAAAAAATCTCTTGAAGAGGTCCTATCATTCTTAGCTTCTTGGGTCTCACTATCATGCCATGATCTTTACTGGAAGCACAATTCTAACACATAGGCCCTCACAACCAGCTTTGCGTTGGGAATCTCCGTCAATGTAAGACCGTCTCGCACGTGAGCTCTGAACACATCATAAGCTTCGTACTGAAGCCTGATGGAAATGAGCTCTCACCGTCTGGGCTGGTGCTCCGCCTCTCATTCTTTCTCAGCTCACGAGATGGAAAAAGGCGATTAGGTCATTGGTATCTCTCACGAATGAGGCTAGAGTCTTGGGGTCCTCACTCCTCACCACAACATGTGTGGTCTCTTTATGTCTCTTACCGTCTCCTCACCGCAGCCTCTCCCCCTGCTGAGATAGTGCGAAGACTACGTCCACAGTAGTCCGCAAGGGCGTATCAATGGCCGTCAGCAACCCCTGCTGGTAAAATAAGCAAAAAGTACGCAAAGAACATTGCTCACATTCAGTTCTTATCAATATACTCTTATTCCATCTTTGAACAACTCCCCAACCTCTTCAATCAACTTCGTTCTCGGTCTCATAAACAGTTGTTTCACCACCTAACTCTATCTCCCAATTCCAAATACCAACGATCTTTACTACACAGTAATAACCACAAACCAGCACCATACTCGAATTCTCTGTTTCCTTCCTGAAGTTCCTTGGTGTGTATAGGACCTTGAAGTTCTGTGGTGTCATGATGTTTACCTCTGTTGTACCCGCCGACCGTCAATTAGACCCTCTTAGCCCCTTCCCAGACTATCCTCAATGTTCTCTGTTACAACTGTTTATGCCTTCCATTCTCCCACCCTTGTGAGTATGCTCTCATACGAGCTCATTGATGCAAAAACAAACATGCAATTGTTCAATACATACCCAAGGATGTCGTAACCTGTAATATCGCTTAATATCATCAACTTATTAAACATACCTCGGTCCTGGAGTTTTAACCTACTTCCACCCACAACCTAAACAACCTAACTACAAGGTCTCCACAAGCTACTTACTCCTTATAGTCAAGAGAAACACTTAACGGCCTAGAGAGATTAACCCAAAAAACAGAATCTCATCTTAAAACTTCTTTTCTCTCATTTGAACCTCACTCGTGTATTCTTTCCAGCAACATCCAATAGGAATTATACTCCCGAGCATAGACCTTTGAATCAAGTCTTTTGTTCTAAAATATATGACCACTTCTCCTCCTAATTCCATATACTTTTTTCTGCTCAGAGTTTTCAAAAATAAAATTTTTGACTAGGTCATTATATATGCATATACATATTATACATGTCATACATATATATGCATATCCTCAAAACTAATTTCCTGAAAATTTAATAAAATTATAATAGGCAATTTAACAGTCAGAGCTTAAACGCACAACAAACCAATATTCAACACACCATGATAACAATGGCATGGGCACATAAATCATATCAACCCACGAGCATTATAACGAGTAAATCGTATTGAATGCCCTTGCCACCATGGTCTATCTTGTAATTTGTGGAGGCCCGCGTTCCAACAGTGACGTCAGTACGACGTGGTTTTTTCCACAGAATGTGTTATTGTGACAGTCAGTGCAATTCATTATGAATTCCTCTGCCCGTTTGCTTGGAGTGTTATATTACTTTTTTCTGGGTGATGATGGGTAGGGGGAAGGAGATACCTGATTGGTAATTTCAGGAGTGGTGGTGGGAGGCGGGTTTTTTGGGTGATTCATTCACATGTTCAATTATTTTACATTTGCGATCAAATAATCATATAATTAATTCGAAATATATGCGGTGAAAATTATGCAGTGTGTATGAGATAAGCAAAGTCTGCTTGATTCGAGATCTGTCTGGGCTAATCCTGTGCCTCAGGAATCATACGGCAGTAAGCTTGCGTCAATCATTCACTTTCTTCAATGCAAATAATACAAGTAAAAAAGTACGACAAGCATAAAGAGAATTCACTCCCCCGAATCTCAATGAATGGGCCCCCCCCATCATGCCCACTCACACATAATCAACACCAGCCCGAATACTCATATGCATCTGATATTGGCGCCGAGCAGAACAGTTCACATTTGCTCGATGAATGCTCAGTCAAAGAACTGTTTTAGATGAGTAATTTTGAGCATGCACCCTCATCTGATTTGGTGAGATTCGATGGATTTTGTGGATTATGCTTCATTCCAACCATTCATTAAAAAAAACTTAGTGAATTAAAAATCTTACTGGAATTCAGATCAGCGAAAATACTCATGTGACTAGCAATTGATATCCTGGAAAACGAGCAATCGTGCTGTCAGTTTGAGAATTTCATTCGGGATAACAGAACAAACGATTAACAGAAACAAACAGAACAAAACTAGAAGACTCGAGTGGAGGGCATACCTCCGCCATAATCATCTGATCCATACGAGAACATATAGGCCTCAATATTTAATGAATATATATGCTTACAGTACTTATTCGTTATTAGGCTCATCTCTGACATGGTGAGAGATCACTTAAAAAATATATAATCTCGGCGTATCGAATCCTGATCCAGATTTCACCAAAATCGAAATTACATTCTTCTTGTCGCGCCTTTCACTGTCACACAGAAGTGGCCCCAAATTCAAATTCCATAACATTTTTGAGAATATGCCTGGCTCAACAGAGAAAGACGACAGCAAACTGACAACAGGGTGTGAAAGAATTCTTCGTTGGCAGAGTTAATATATGCACTATTTCGAAACTCAATTTGTCAAAAGTCCTTCAAAAACTTTCATATTATCACCTTAACTCAGATCAAATGCACTTGTTTTGCAATGTTTAATCCATACTTCTAGTTATTAGTCCACTAACCAAGTTTCAAAACTCAAGAGGGGACGATGGTTTGCTCTCCACCCTGTGGAGCCATTTGTTCCCACCTGTGGTTAGACTTTTTCCCATACCCTTTTAATGTTTAACATATTCAACTGAAACTGAAATAATGGCTTATTAGATCAGTTATACAGACCAAGTTCGCTATAAGGGCGTGTTTTTCGTCGTCAGTTTTTTTTTTTTCAACAGTTATGCACTTTAACTTAAAAGCTCGATAGCTAAGTATCCTCGTCCTCTTATGATGACGTCATAAAACGAAATTATGCGTCATTGTGATGTATCAGGTTGTGATAAAATTATCTGTGCTAAGGCGGCTTGATTCCCACAAACAAATTCAAACAGCTTGCTAGTTTCGGAGATAATGGTATAGGCGATTTTTCCATTAGCGGGATATTATGACGTATCAACTATTATTTCTAGAAGAATATTCCAAATGGAGAGTTGCGGCGTAGCTTAGCATATACTGCAAGTTTACAAATGAAGATCGATGAATGCTGAGTGCTGTGAAAAAAAGTAAAAAAATAGGAATGACGTATATGACGTCATAAAAATTGATATGACGTCATAGTGATGCATCATATGTGCGGTAATTAATCTCTGATAATGACCTGTTCGATTCCCGCAAACAGGATTCAAAAAGCTTGCCGAGTTTCGGAGATAATTTTCTAGGTGATTTCCATTAGCGGAGATATTTTGACGTCATAACTTTTTTTCTAGGATGAATTTTCAAAATCGGAGATGGTTACTGTCTGCGCAGGGTATTTTTACATATATCTGCCAAGTTTCAGGAAGTTTCGATGAAAACTGTAGGCTGTGAAACAAATGAAACAAAAAACAAAAAATAGGAATGACGTCATAAAAATTGATATGGGCTTGTAGCAAGGTATTATGTACACATTTAGGATACGGGGACCAAAAAATGAAAGTCATTGTATGATTAAGTTTTGCATATCATTTGTGTTGTTAGCAAAACATCAGGGGATTCAGGATCTATTATTGGCAGAGCTTAATTCTTCCTCTTTCTATTGCTTCTGAAGGGTCAAAGCTCTGACCAACTAAACACTTAGGATTAAAGTGCAGATTTCTTTAAAACGTTACGTATTCCTAACGACCCTTTGCTTATGTTCTGTATATCCTCGAACACAAACTGGGCCTTTGTATTGATTTTTAATATCCATAGGGCCCTCTTGGTAACTTATTTCATGATTATAAAATCAAGCTTATAGCTACCAGTAATTTGTAGCAGCTGTAAATTGCAATTTGTTACGTACTTCCGAACATTTTTGATAGGCTGTGTTTGGATTAAAAAAACATGCTTTGGTAAGCAACTATATCCAAGACCGCATAGCAAAGTCTACAATTTTCTGAAGGCACAGACACTTGAGGCTTTTATATAAATTAAGATTGTTTTCTTATTAAAACTGGGTTCAATTTTAAGCTTTCTCCTCATTTAGGACCCAGTGTACACAATACCATGCTACAAGCCTATGACATCATAGTGATGTTTACATGTGGCGGTAATTCATACTCTGCTAATGCCGTCTGTCGATTCCCGCAACACAGAATTTACAAAGCTTGCATAGTTTCGGAGATAATTTTTTTAGGGCGATTTCGCATTAGCGGAAGATATTTTGACGTCATAATTTTTTTTCTCGAGCGGAATTTTCAAATCGGAGATGGTTCTGTCTGCGCGCAGGGTATTTTTAACATATAATACGCCAAGTTTCAGGAGTTTGATGAAACGTAGGTTGTGAAACAAAAAAGTCCACAAGAACAACACCGGAATCGACTTAGAGATCCTCCATGAGATGCTAACAAACAAAGACAGAAAGGGGTGAAAACAAGTCCTTCACCTTCGCGTGAGGGGTAAGAAGGTTAATGTACATCATGATCAATAGAGTTGGATAATACTGGTGCATTGCGAAAGTACATATTATACTTCATGGTATTTGCCGATCTGCTTTCTGATGAATCAAAGTAGCTTCAACGAACCGCTGCACACATTCATCATAGTATCTCAACTCACCGTTGTTTTGGAGCCATGGGTGTGCTGGTAAAATCTGCAGAGCTTCTGGTATTCCGTTCCACCGGGGATTGATCCCGAACAGGCAATCGTGCGCTAGAGATCCGCAGAGTGTTTTTGGTTTTAATAACGTGAGCATGACGTTTGGTCAACGTGTTTTCACTTTAAATGTCGTTTCTAAGAAACGAACAAATGCTTCTCTTTTCATGAATGTCCTCCGCCTCAACTGGAATCGCGTCATTATTCCGGAAATATCCATCACTCCTTTGTTAGGGAGGGGCAAAGGGGACGCAGGTGTTGCACTTGAGACTGAAACATACAAGACAAGGCAAGCCAACTCTCAGAGTTGTTTTTGGCGGTTGAATCATCAATGTCCAGATTTGATCTTTTAATTTTTTGTATGCCTTGTTGAGGCTCGTAAAAAAAAAAATAAAGAATCGATGAATCTTGCACTGTTTTTTTTGTTGCTTGTGTCTTTGTGCTCTTACTTGGTCGGACTGTTGTACTCGATTTTGTTGTTGTGTTTTGCCTATGTCTGCGTCGCTGTGCCGTGATTGTGGTCAAAAGCTTCCCAACGTTTTCATATTCCTTATCTTTCCACCAGTTTTCCTCTTTCCTGTTTGTTCTTTCCCGTTGTCCAGCCATGGCTCGCAACCGTCAGTACTTAGCTATTATACCGCTCGAGACAAATGGTGAAAGCGCGAACCTTCGGTGGTGGGGGTACTAACTTTTGGTTATTGTAGAGTTATCTTCACTTTGTCAGCTTCCCTCTCATGGGCCTCAAACTGACGTCACGGGATTTGTTGGCTTATCGGAGAATAAATGGATATTGTTTTTTTTTTTTTCGTCGTCAAGATGTTGAAAGATCGCAAACATTTCCCATCGCGGGTTGTTTTCAACACTGATATGGTACTGAAACTGCGAGTCGGTGTGATAAAAGCGCCAAAACGTGAACCTAGCCGAATACTCTTCTATACCTACCAATATTTCCCATATCGAACCTAACACTGCTACTATACCTATACTACCTATAGACCTATACCCCTACACGGCTACCTACCTATACCGGGGGCACTGGTCGCTATTGAAAAAGTGGGTGGGTGGCGGGCGGGGAGTTTCCGGAAAATGAATTTTGAAGTGGCTATTTAGAAGATGATTATATTTTTTTGGTCATTTTTCGAATGAATTCGATATCATATCGTAATGAATAACTGACGCAATTTAAAACGCTGATCTCAAACTTCAAATTGAATTTGATGTATATCAGTTAGTCGGAAAACTTTCTATGTAGAGATGACACACACATGTGACTAAAAAATCTGCCAAGATACAAACTTTAACCAATAAAGGTACGTAGCCACATTGTCTGTGAAAGATTTCACATCAAATAACCACATTGTTAACCCTTTTGTACTGCATCTTTTTTTTGGAAAATTTCATAAATTAAAAAATCAGCTTGTGTGGCTTCGCAAAAGAAAATTTTTCATCTTGTGAATTTCGCGTTAGCAGCTCGCAAAGGGTTAAACATTTGACACGCAATCGGCTGAACTACAAATCAACATAACAAAAGTATCCCTTTTGTAAATCTTCTTTTTCAGACAGTAACTCAATTGTTGTAAAGCTCAAGTACTTGTTCACATACGATCTACTGCAATTTTAGTGGGAAGCGTCCATGACCATGACACAATGAAATATTTCAACTTGAAAGGATTCCACAAAAGGAAGGCAACTGCATATTCTGCATTGGGGAAGTGAAGTGCCAAGAGTGGTGGGTGGGACAGATGGTCTTGTCAATCAGCTCTTGTGGTGGTGGACCTCGGGGAGCTGCAGTAAGTCGGTAGGACTTCTTGTAGTGTCGGGGATAAACATGAATATTCCATATGTTTTTAAAAATGCACCACAAGTCCTCAAAAAATCTTTACTGCATTCTCCCAGTCTAAAAACAATCAATTATTTTTAATATACAGATAACGATTAGAAACAAGCAGTAAACAATGTCTTTCATCTTTCAAAAATTAAATGATGCAGGACACTGATCGCACCAAAAGGTGTGCCAACAAGGGTAGGGATGGTACAAAACAGTTAATCCCAACATATTTCAATTGACTCATGGCTGTGGCTTTGCAAAGGACTTGTAAGGGTGTGTGTGTGCGTGCGTGCCGTGTGCGTGTGTGCATCACTAAATGACCGAAGAAAATCTAAGAAGTCTTTCCACTTGAGGAAACCTGCGGCGCGACTTCTGAGACCGAATGCTATTTATCTATATATTACTGATAAACTCGCCTCATCTTGTATGTATGTATCGTTCCCGAAAATACAGCCAAAAACGGTAGCAACGAACAGTGAAATATTTTAGGGCCATCCTTACTCACCGAATTCCGCTGTGGTGTAGCACGTATCACAGTTTCGTTCATAATCGGGCGCAAAGAAAAAAATTATTAAAAAAATCATTCCCGATTCCCAGTCCAATGTACTCTTTGGGAGTATTTGATCAATGCAAAAACCTTAAGCGGTATAGTTCGCCTGGAGCTTTTTGTGTTTCTTGAAATGATTTTTTTTCATCAACGCGCTGTCACAACGTGGAACACGCAACGGGGTTCAGGGTCGTCCTAGTATATTACGAACTCTTCATCTTGTATGTATGTATGTTCCAAAATACAGCCAAACTTGTACGATTAGGCACAAAATTTTTAGGCCACCTTATCACCAATTCTCTGAACGGCTATGCCCAGTATCAAGTTTTCGTTAAAATCGGCGCAACGAAAACAATTAATTTAAAAAGCACAATTCCCATTCAGTCAAGTCTCTTCGGGAGATTTGATCATTGCAAACAACCTCGGTGGTATAGTTGCTGGAGCTAATCTTTTTTTTCTTGAGAATGATTTAATGAAAAATCTCAAATATTTAGTAATAGACAAAGACGATTTATTTTTAAACATAAAATAACAATCGCCATTTGATCTAATATTCATCTTCATTCATAAATAAG
>CM068953.1:43878293-43888611 GCA_035128595.1 Eptatretus atami
CACCATGTCTGCAGGAATTGAAAAGGGTTTTTTAAATCTTCAATTTATTAAAATCATGATTTAGTTTGAAATAACACACACACACACTTAAGAGACAACCATTATTCAAAGAAAGATGAAGGGATAGTTTCACATGATCATTTCTTGTGACCATCCCAACATTGTTTGCATACTTTTTGGAGTAACATCCCCACATAGTTTTGCATTTTTACCTCCACCATACACCATTTTGTGACCATATTGATGTAACGGTAATTTCCAGTTCTAAAGTCTTTTTCTAAGAGTATGTGACAAGAATGCCTTTATCAATTATAGTCTACAAGTGGTTTACAAATGTTGTAATACAAACTTTATCGACGTGCTCACATTGTTATGGTATTGTACAAACTTTATGAATGATCTAACATTCCAAATAGTACGTACTTTATAGAAATAAGTGTTTTATTGCTGTTGATTGGCCCTGTGCCTGCCCTGCACGAACAACGCAGCAGAATGGAGACAGCCAATCGACCTCCCCAGAGTAACACAGAATACATGGGATAGGAAGTCTACCGACTTCCTGATAATCTTCCGTTAACCACACCCATATAGGTCTGATTGACCCTTGAGCAAATGTCTCCAGCAGCCCCGCCACCATCAGGCTGATTGAATAGTCGTAGTCCCACACCACCCCTGATCCCTTCCTATTCCTTCACAAAGGAATTCAGTTTTGCGTACTTTTCGTGGAATCCTTTCAAACGATTAAAATTTTGATCAGTTTGCAACTTCCCACTATAAAATGCAATAGATTGGTATTTAAACCAAGTCCATAGTTTAAACCAATTTTGAGTTTGTCAGAAAATAACAATAAGAATAACAACAATAATAATAAGAAGAAGAATACCAATAAGAACTGAGGGCACTTGGTAGAGCGCATACTTCCGCCACGTAATGCCTGATCCACAAGAACATATCGGCCCAATACATTTTTACCCCTCAGCCTGAATTGCTAAGGGGTATTGTCGTCATAGGCGTTGTCCGGCGGGCGTCCGTCGGCGGTCCGTCTCCGGCCGTCCGTCCGGCGTCTGTCAACTTTTGGTTTCCGTCAATTTCGAGGAGAACGCCTTGTCCGATAAATCCATTTTTGCAGGTATGTTGGGGTTGAGTAGAGGAAGGTTCCTTTCTAAAATGGCACGCTGTGATTTTCAATGTGGCCTCCATGGCAGCCATCTTGAAATTGGTTTCCGTCGATTCGAGGAGAACGCCTTGTCCGATTAAATCCATTTTTGCAGGGGTTGTTGGGGCTGGGTAGAGGAAGGTTCCTTTCGATAATAATTATCAGTGTGATGCGATATCCAATATGGCGGCTAGGGCAGCCATCTTGAATTTGGTTTTCGGACAATAACTGAGAACGGCTTGACAGATTGATTTTATTTTCATGGGGGTATAATGGGGGTGATTAGAGGAAGGTTCCTTTCGATATACAGCACAATCCGATATCCAATATGGCGGCTAGGGCAGCCATCTTAAATTTGGTTTCCGGACAATAACTTGAGAACGGCTTGACTTATTGATTTCATTTTTGTGTGATATAATGGGGGTGTTTAGAGGAAGGTTCTTTTCGATATTCAGCGCAATCCGATATCCAATATGGCGGCTAGAGCAGCCATCTTGAATTTGGGTTCCGGACAATAACTTGAGAACGGCTTCACACATTGATTTTATTCTGGCGAGGTATAATGGGGTTGAGTGAGGAAAGTTCCTTTCCAAAATGGGCATGCTGCGATTTTCACTGTGGCCGCCATGGCAGCCATCTTGAAATTGGTTTCTGCAATTTCGAGAATGCCTTGTCCGATTAAATCCATTTTTGCTGGGTGTGTTGGGGTTGAGTAGAGAAGGTTCCTTTCGAAAATGGCGTGCTGCGATTTTCAATATGGCCACCATCTTGAAATTGGTTTGCGTCAAGGGGCTGAGGGGTTGGTTACGCCCGCTTTGCGGAGCTATTTTTGAAATATCATGCTATACAGGACTATATCGTTTTTGGCCCGATCTCTCAATGGTGAAGAATCACTTCAAAAATTCAATAATTATCGTATCCATATCTGGATTCGGATGTTCACCAAAATTGATTCAATTCATCCTTGCGACATAACCAACCTGTCCACCAAGTTTCGTCCAAATCCATCCACAACTTTTTGAGATATCATGCTACATATCGTTTTTGGCCCTATCTCTCAATGGTGAAGAATCACTGAAAAAATTACAGGAGTCAGATCCGGATCCAGATCTTTACCAACATCGAATCTATTCTTCGTGTCACACACCCAACCTGTACACAAAATTTCATCCGATCCGTCCACAACTTTTTGAGATACCCTGCACACAAACAGACAAACAGACAGAAAGTGGTGAAAACATAACGTCCTTCACCTTCGGTGGCGGAGGTAAAAAGAACAATAAGAAGAAGAAGAATAACAATAATAATAAGAATAACAACAATTATATTAATAAGAATAAGAACAAACGTGCACTTTGGGGTCTCATTTTTCTAGTTCAGCAGTGATGCCCCAAAGTTTAATGAGTGTTTTTGGATGGGAAATTCTCCGCATATGAATGTTTGCTAATATAAAGGTATATAAGTTTTATCCTGCTCGGTTTTTGTGAGGATTTATGTTGTATTGAGCCAATGGAGTGTCCGGGCCATCCCGACCTCCAAAAGAATTCTATCGACTGTGAAAATGGTGTTTTTGTTCAATATACATTACGGTGTACATTTTCCATTTTTGCCAAAGTAGTTGTTCTAAAGTGAAGGTACTGCCAATTAATGTAGGGGGCCATCAAGTCATATCTCAGATCTGACTGATTTTTTTTAGGAACGTACAATTCTTAACATTTCAGGAATTTGAAATTCATGGTCCTGAATGAAAACCACTATGTGGTCTCTACATCCAACAAGAGATTGCCCATTTGGCAGTGTTTCCTTCAATTTACCACTTGGTGTTGCCTTCAGTTTGGTAATTTGCATCTTCCCAATTACCACTAATTTTTTAGGAGTCAAAGTATTTGGCAAAACTCGAAAAAATTCACTATTCCCAGCTCAGAGACCTTCTTCTCCAAGTATTGTCAACACAAGAGGTGGTACTTTGTGACCCAATTCAAAACATCTTCCATGTAATGAACTAAACTGATGACCCAAGTAAGTTTAAACAGCCATTTTCATGGCAACTCACCTGCTACTTCTTTCAAAATACCAAGTGCTGGACCTTCCAGCATTGTGATATGCTGTTGGGCCAGGTTTTCAAACACTTGGTAGTTGATGAAACCTGGGAGCTCTCGACCTGTGTTCTGTGTCATAAATCTTTTAACAGTGTCGTGAAGGTCAGCATTCCCTGGGGTGGCGTGAGGGTGGGAGGGGTGAGGAGGAGGGGAGGAGATGACCCCCCAAAAATTCCCATCAAGAATGACTTTTAAGAAACAAAAAGAAGATATATTTGTAAGAATTGACCAGCCATGAAGAACTTTCCAAACTCAAAATTTAGATGATTAATGAAAACTTTAAATTTAAGTAAAAGTCCAGTAATTTCCAAGCAAATAAAATGTCTCCTCCCCACACTCTATTCCATCCATTTTGACCTCCATGAAAAATCTAAAGAAAGACACCAAATTAATGTTTACCTGTTTTAGTTTGAAGGGGCTGTGGTAAGGTATTTCTGTGTCAAGTCTGATGGATTGATTTGAATATAAAGCCTTGGCAGACCAAAACCATAAATTCTGTGCCCAATTTTGACCTATGATCACTGAAATCGAAAGAAACATACCACTCCATTGTCTACCTGCTTCAATCTCAATGGACAGTGGTAAAGTAAATATTGTTACATGTGTGGGGAGAGGGAGGGGGGAAGGAATGGGAACACACCCCTACGTCGAACTGTAAAGATAGCATTGTCTGTGTGCTCGAGTAAGAAAGATTCTTCCATTGTAACCAAGGACATGTTAGGTTAAATTTGTCCTGTTTGTATGTGCACCAAGGAATGCAATGTTGTTTCCAATGGAGACCAGAATAGGGCTAAGATTGTAAATTGTATGTACCTTCTCATCAGGCAAGGTCAGGCATTAATGGGAAATAAGTAAGCGCAGGACTCATTTGTGCTTCATGCTTAGACCTGTGAATCTCTCGCATGGCCTGCCAGGTCAGGAACTATGATACCGGATTGGACAATGTGGAATGGCGGTAACGGTCCTGTGATGAAGGTGGTGTGCTGAGTAGCTACGTGAACGCCCGCACCCCAGGAACACTGCACAACCAATCGCCAAGTCAGGCAGGCATGTCCGCAAGAAGGGATAAAGTTGAGCACACAAGCACAAAGGTCCAGTCGGTTTCCAAGCTCTTGAATGAGAACATATCCTCTGCCAGGGTCAGCGGATAAGTCCCAGGGTGGTAGACTGTCTCTGCAGACATAAGCAGACCTATCTCCTTTTTCCTCACAGCAACGTTACTGCAGGTCCAAGTTACTGCGGGTACGAGTTACTGCGGGTACGAGTTACTGCGGCTACGAGTTACTGCGGGTACGAGCTACTGCGGGTACGAGTACTGCGGGTGTACACGAGCTACTGCGGGTACGAGTTACTGCGGGTACGAGCTACTCGGGTACGAGAGCTACTGCGGGTACGAGCTACTGCGGGGACGAGCTACTGCGGGTACAGGCTACTGCGGGTACGGGTTGTTGCTGGTGTGATTTACTGTGGGGTCATTCTCAAAAAATAATATATTCCATGTCCAAGCAGAATTTCCACAAAACTATGTAGCAGGGTCAGATTCAATCTATACCAATAAATGTCAGTGTGTGTGTCAGTGTCAGTCTCCTCCATAACTCCAAAGCCATGAAACCTAGCCTGCATACTAAGAGAACCCCAAGGAAGTGCACGACTGAAAATTGGGTGTTTGGGATAATTAAAACACCCCTTTTGAAGATAATAAATCGCCTTATTTAATTATATCGTTTATCAGGTGATACTAAGCCACCTCGCTGTCTGGGGTCTTAAGGCGTTTCCTGGGTAACCTCGCTGGGGTCTGAAGAGGCCGCAATGATTTTTTAACGATAAAGCGCTCAAAATATTTTTTTTTCACTTTCCTTACTGATATCATCGAATACCTCTTCTGTATTTATGATGGTCGAGTTATTAATGTTTCAGTGCAGGCCAAGCTGATGGCATCACATGTCAGACCTCAGATAGCTGCAAGGCCGTTTTAAAGAAGAATAAAAGATCAGTTTTCTTCAAATAAAGATGTCCATGAAATTTTCCACAGAAGTTATGCATTTCATAACATGCCTGATGTTATAAGCTGTTAGATTATTTAAGGATTTTGCATGGATGCTTTCAACATTGTGTTTATGATGTGGGAAAGGATATTCTCCTGAGAATGTATAATATAGCTGGTTTTTGCTTCGAGTGGCCTCGCATTTATTTCAACTTTAATTCAATTTGTTTTCACTTTTCACAGTTGCTAAGCTAGCTTAACACTCAATTGCAGCAAAGTTTGTGAAAATTTGGTGTTTTTTGGCAATCTATGCTGTATTGTGGATAAATAAAATTAATAAATATTATACAGTAATACCTTGACATACGAGTTTAATTCGTTCTGTGACCGAGCTCGTAACTCGGTTTGCTCGTATATCAAAACAATTTTCCAAATTGAAATTAATTAATACCATTAATCAGTTCCAGCCCCCCAAAAAACACCCTAACTTCTTTGTTACGTAGTTTTAAAAATGAGAAATGTATTTATAAATAATAATATAATACAAACATAATACAAATAATAAAAACAGAAATAAATAATAAACTGGTTTTATAAAGTGTATTTACCTTGGAGATGAGACAACTTCGGCTTACGGAAGATTTTGGTGGAGGTGGTGGTGAGGAGAGAGGCGGAGGAGATTTGAAGGTCTCATCATATCTTATCGCTAAACGTAATTGATACAATTTTTTTTTTATTCACTTTATCGCTAAACTTAATGCTACAATTTTTTTTTACATTTTATTTTTTTTTATTCCCTTTGCCGTTACACTTAATTGCTACAATTTTTTTTCATTTGTTTTTTCACTTCACTTATCGCTAAACTTAAATGCTACATTATTATTTTTCACTTGCACTTTATCTTCGTCGGTGATGTTTCGTCGTCGATGAATAGTACATATCGTTGAAGTACTACGCTCAAACTCCTTCGCCAACTCGACAGCACGCACTCCACGTTCATGTTTTGCAATGATTCTACGCTTCATTTCAAGCGGCATCATTCGTTTCTTCTAAAGGCCCAGTCCACACTTGACGTTTTAGCCAGCAATGGCAACGTATCAAAATGTATGTAAAACGCTGGCTTACGCTGAACTTTTGATGTTTTTTTTTAGGATTCGGACGTATCATAACGAGTTGGTCGTATGCATAACATATTAGTAACGGACACAGAACGTTTCGTTGCTTATAGATAACTTATACCAACGAATGCTTAGCCTGTTGTCGGCGTTCAACAACCTATGCCCAACGATAGTCTAACTTATGCAATAGCGCGCTGCATGTATCGCCGACGAACTCGTGGCGTAGCCTTATTAAAAGCTCCGCACAATGATTCAAATCATAACCGCCGGAGAAATGGAAGTGTCAACTACGCAGTCACACCTTGGCAATCTTGCCAGCGTATGCCGACCTCTGAAAAATGCATCTAAAACGCTGGCACACGTCGAATACGGTTTGGGTAAGTCTGGTATACGTGAATAGAACGCTAAAGTACGCTATCATACATCGTAGTAAGTGGAGTACGTCTTGTAATTTTAAACGTGTTAAACATTTTACGACGTACTTCCATATGACACACGTTCCGCATGCGATGGGAATAAGTTTACGCACGATATGCGATCGTTGACACACGTCGACACACGTTACTTGTAAGGTACATAAGTCGAAACACATCGAGGTAATGGTTAGCGTCAGTGTTCCAGACTCCTGTTTTTTTTTTTTTTTTTTTTCTTCCGGTTTACGGTGTTCAGTGTACAGTGCGGTTATGATTTAAATCGTTGAGCGGCAGTCTATTAATTATATTATATTATAACCGCACTCAAATCGAAGTGTCAAAATCACCATCATACCGAAGGAAGGAAAAAAAAAACCAGGGAGTCTGGAACACTGACGCTAACCATTACCTGACGTGTTCGACTTATGAGTACTTACAAGTAACGTGTGTCGATGTGTTGCAATGATCGCGTAACGTGCCTACAACACGTTACTCATAGGTTAGAAATAAGTTTCGGGTATGCTAAACATTACCTCGACGTGTTTCGACTTATGAGTAACTTACAAGTGACGTGTGTCGACGTGTGTGAACGATCGCGTGACGTGCCTACAACTTATGGCCAGTGTTATGCGGAACGTGTGAGTCATACGCTGGCATAAGTCTTAAAATTTCAAGCATGGAAAATTTGAGGACAACCGAAAAGTACAACGTTTAAAGCCAGCGTACTACGACGTATGGCAGTGTTTTTCAGCGTGCTCTAATGTTGTCAAAACTTACCCATAACGTATTCGACGTGTACCAGCGTTTTAGAGAAATTTTCCAAAAATCGGCATAAGCTGGCTAAAACGTCAAGGTGTGACTGGGCCTTTAGCACTGTGCTTTGCAGTTACTTTTTTAGGACTCATGGTTGAGTTACAACAAAGAAATTTGGCAAAATAACTGCACCAATGAAAAAACAAGACCTAAACACAACGCAGATTACTACGGTACGACCCTACTCAACGAGATAACCAAGAGAACTGATGAGTGAGTGAGTGGCGGGAGATGCGTGAAAAGGCGGGAGATGCGGGTGTTCGCTTGCTTGGCTGCGCGCGTCTCAAAGCTCGCTCCACTCGTAACTCGGATCTAGACTCGTAACAAAGCAAAAATATCGTCCGAGCAACGGCTCGTAACTCGGAATACTTGTAGTTAGTGCATTCGTATGTCAAGGTATTACTGTATATATATATATATATATATATATATATTATAAATATATATAATATATATATATATATATATATATATAATCCGGGCGAGTAGCGTCGCGCCTGTAATCCGGCTACTCGGAGGCTTGGGTTGGAGGATCGCTTGAGGACGGGGCCTGCGCTGGGCCTGCTATGAGAGGGTGTAGGCAGCCGGAATCATGGCGAAACCCAATCCTTATCCCTGTGTCGTAAGAGGCGACCAGGGTTGCGTCAGGAAGGGCATCCGGCGTAAAACCTATGCCAAATCAGTATGCGGATCATAACGTTGATCCGCTGTGGCGACCCCTAACGGGAGCAGCCGAAAGACGAACAACAACAACATATATATAAAGCAACATGAGCTGAGGAGCCTCCATATGCTTCCAAGTGGTTTCATAACTTTATCTTAAGTTTTATTCGATATCTGTTTTCACTTTTGGAATTTGCTAATGTAGGTTCAGACTGCACAAAAACTATTTCCATGAAAATCCGATGAAATTTGCTGAATTTAGGTCTTATAGAGATTTTGTATGGGGAATGTGAGGCTTCTTGAATGTTCTAGGTCAGTGCTACTAAAGTGGTGGTACGCGGACCGTTGCCGGTATGTGATCATTGACTGCCGGTCCGCGGTGAGTTTCCAGTTTCACATTATCATAATATATAACAGTAATGTATAAAATGAAAATGTCTAAAATCTTGAAAAATAATACATTTAAGCCGACAAATTCAAAATACGAGAGAGAGAAGTCTATATTATATATACATACAAAACATATCTATCTATAATTCCAGCAATGTGTGTGTGGTGTGTGTGTGTGTGTGTGTGTGTGTGTGTGTGTGTTGTTGTGTGTGTGTGTCTGTGACCGTTTTCTCGACAACCACTGGTCCGATCTAATTGAAACTTGCCAGGTAATTTGCTGGGGCCTGAGGATGGCCTTTCAAGGTTTGATATTAATCGATAAGTGGTTCCCAAATTATGGCTATTTATTTACAAACCAATGACAAGACACGTTGTTGCGTGGGAGTGGCCGATGGGGAAGGGAAGCTCAGTCGCGTTCCTCATTACGGGCTACACGTACGGGCTTCCGGAGAGTGATGACTCGTGTATTCTAAATATTTCTCGATTTCTTATGCGCATTTATAGATAAACACAATGCCGCAAGTTATGATCGTTTTCATATGAGACGGTGCATAAATTTCGGTAACATCAGAGTGCTGGTATGCTCCGAACCAGGAAGTAATTTTTCTTTTCTCTTCTCTTCTCTTTTTGTTTTTCCTTGCGATGACATTGCGAAAAGGCAAAATACGTTGGCGCTATTTGAATATTTGGGCATTAAAACTAAATGGCGAATAATCGTAACCGAATAATATGCGAACTTCCGTGCCACGCACGTACGGGCACGCGAGAGCGAAGAAACGGCCTGTGTGGTTGTGTTGTTGCTCGCGGTTTGAATATTTATTTATTTATTTTTTTAATTATTATTTTACGGGCACGTACTTGTATTAAAAAATGTGTCAACTTTTTATATTCATTATATTTTAATATTTTTCCGGTATAAATTAATATTACTACGGATGTTCAAACAATATTTTCTCGGATCAAAAACAAATAATATATGGCACAAATATGGTACCGGTCCCTGGCGCATTGGAAAAAAAACTTTCGCGGTCGCCACATCAGATAGTTTGAGAAGCACTGTTCTAGGTGGTCTCATGGCCTTGCTTAACTCCGATTTGATTTCTATTTCCACTTTTTTTATAGGTCGCTGACATAGATTCAGACTCAACTGCAACAAATTGTGTGAAAGTCTGACCAAAAACGCCTGTTTCATTGGGGAAATGCATAAAATTTCAAATAACCGAGATGGACCTTAAAGGGACACTGCTGTATATTATTCAATGCATTTACTGTTTGACCTCACACTCCATCCCCGACTGCTCACTGCGGATGCTTTTACCGCTGTGGAAGAAAAATAATTATATTCATGTGTTCTCAATTATAATTTTTCCTGGTACTTTATAAATTGAATTTTTCTACTATAGTCGAATTGGCTGTCAGTGATGTTTCCCTTTTCCCCGAGAGCCTTTTGACCTACATATTGATAAAAGAAATATCTTACTATACAAAACAGGTCTCTTGCTGTATAGAAACAGGGTGACGCTGAAATAGAAACAGGGTCATTATAAAATGATCCCTCAGATATGCGCACATGTGTTTCGGTGCAGTTTTGAATATTCCCACAACTGGGAAGGCAATTTTAGTGTGTCTTGAGTCATGAATCACATTATGCCTTGAGAACGGCTGGATGATGCACAAATGGA
>CM068953.1:43897301-43925317 GCA_035128595.1 Eptatretus atami
TCGTGCTATGATCAGTCCTTCATCTGAAGCAGAACCATCGATAGTTCACTCTCTCATCAGACGAGAGAACAAAGGTATCGAGTCAGAATGATCGACTTGGAAAGTTGGCTGCGTATTTTGGGGTGTGGAGTTTGTCTGCTTGCCAGGGCTTCATGCAATGGAGCGGAGAATGTTGACACTCAGTGAGTGCTTCTGGCTCAGCAAGAAAGATAAAGGCTTTGAAAAGCTTGTGCAATCGCGATATGATCTGTATCTACGCAAGCATTCACAGATCTGGATCTTTCGTGGAATGTACCAACAGAAGTCTTAAATAGCATTCAGGCTTCACGTGTCAAGCTGACGCCAAGAACACCAAGATCGTCGGTGTTAATTCGCTCCGTTATCACATGTTCTGTGCAAAGAAGGGCCAGATCGAATCTGGACAATTTGCCGCCTTGTGAAGACTCCTTGATGCAAGGCATACGCTTAGGGCCAACTATCACGCGGCTATCTGGCGACGCAGCCTTGAAAACCTGCCAGCCGTCCCAGCACCATCAGCAGGACATGGCTGGGAACTCGATGATGGCGGTTCGCTCACAATCCGATGGATGTCGGGTCTACCAGCTCCAGATGTCGTCTTGAATTCCATCTCATGCACATGCAGAAGGATGTGTCGACCGTCAGATTGCTCCTGCATACTAATGGGTTGAAGTGCACTGTTGTGTGTAAGCTGCAGGGATGCTCCACATGGTGCAGGAAGATGCTATCGTTGACTCAGATGCAATGACTCTGATGGCAACTCTGATGATTAACTTTGTGTGCACTGTATATTGTATAACATATGTTGTTGTCTATTATAATGGAGGCTTAATTACCTTAAAATCTTTAGAAAGAGATAAACGGTTAGCAAAATGCATAATTCGGAAGATCATACGGTGATGTGACTAAAACATGACATATGTTAAATGATAAAAATGTCGAAACTATAAGATATGTTGTCAAAAATTGATGTTTATTATATCTTACTATAACAAAATGGTCCAAGATATGGCCGCCAAAGCCGCGATTCCCTATGTAACAATTTCCGACTGCTTATTAGAAATCGATGGTGTCAAAATCATTCTCCGTACGACTTTTCCTAACTTGAGTTATCGTCAGAATAGATAATGCCACCGAGCGGCCAAATATAAGTAATTTTCGGTCTCTTTACATAGATTTTTGTACACTCGTAGTGAATTAATGTTGTATTTTTTTTTATTTTTTTAGTATTTTTGCAGACAGATGAACGGTGTAGCAGAATGGCATTAATTTTGAAAATCATACAGTGTTGTTTCACTAAAAAAAAGTACAAGTTTAAATGCAAAAATTAGTAATAAATAATGAATTTTTTGTCGATAATTGTTTTTTTATATATACATAATCTATAACAAAATACTTCATATATTTTTTATTTAGACGGTACAGATCGGACGTATATTTAGTCGTCAACCGCACGTCGATAGCTAGTATAGAACTCCAGATACACGTGCACAATGTTACCCCCACAAATGGGCATTTTCGCGCTGGGGTGGTTTCAAAGATGGCGGCCATCCGGGCACTAAGCTACCGTTCTCAGATGTCCATCATGCATTTTTCTGAAAGCTGAGATAATTGCCCTAATGGGAAAATCATAATGAAGAATTACTCCCCCCGCCGGAGCATTCACTTCAAAATATGGCCGGTTGGCTCAAGGACTAGGGGGGCGGTAGGACGCGAGTAAAAAGAAAGCTACAGCGATGTGCTATAGTTATTATGTACAGCTACTTATGCAGTTTGGGACTGGCAACCACGAACACACACACAAAAACCCAGAAAAGGAAAGAAATAAAAGGGAAAACGTGACCGTGTGGTGAGTTCCCCGAAGCTCGTGTCCTCCACGATCCGACTCCGCACACGATCCAAGTTCACCACATTCACCATCACGACCACCGACCCCCTCAGAGTGCCTTCGATCCAGTGAGCCACCTCGCTCATGATCCTGAGGCGACCCAGTCAGCGCTATCCAGCGGAGCACGCACGATCAAGAGAAGAGACCCCGTCTTTTCCGTTCGCTCACACGCACACCTCAGACCTTTTTCTCTCGTCCCGTCGATCCAGCGCCTCCGTCTTATCACGGAGCCACGACACCCACTCGCCTCCCGCCCCTTCTTCCAGCGCGTGCGAGAAACTTCCGAAGGAGGCGTTTTCCCGCCAAAATCGCGGGTCCCCTCGCCGCTGTAGTGTTGGTGGCCTTCACCACTGGCATCTTTTCCCGCCTCTCGCAGGGTGGAATCTTCCGTGTTGGCCGGCGGAGATGCCATCCGTAGGGGGAAGGGGAGGGGCCGTCTGCCTGCTTGCTTCGACGAATCCAGGCTTTCTGGCAACCGTTGCTGAGGTGGAAACGCGGTGGTGTGGTGATGCGGTGGTGGTGAGTTGTTTGGTGGTTTGGTGGTAGTAATGGTGTGTGGTCGTGGTGGTTTTGTGGTTAACGTTTTGTGGTAGTCGTGATTTTGGAGGAGGTGATTTGGGGAAGGTGGTTGTTGTAATGGTGGCGTGGTGGGCGTTGTGGTCAAGGTGGTTGTTCCAAAATAAAGACAGCAAAAGAAAAACACTATCTCAAAGATCACAGCCCGGTCACACGAATAATACCTGCCAGACGACGGTGGGGAAATCTACCTCAACACATACTTACCGAATAACTGAGCAAAGGACCTGTATGGTGTTCTGTAAATTTCCACAACCGTAACACTATCAATCAATTTAGCACAATAAATATGATTATCACAGCCCTCTTAGTTTGCGCCCAGAAACCCGCCTTGTGAAATTTCAGGCATGTTTCCAAAGAGACTCTAACAAATGGCAGCCCTGGTAATTCCATTTATCTATTCGCTAAAGATTTTATTTTTTTATATATGCTGTAAGAAATTCTCCTTGGGCACAAAAAAAAACAGGTCCCTCGGAGGTCCAGTTTCGGAGGTATTGATTTTTTTGTACAGTCCACAATAAGTGTACGATGTACGATAAAAGTATTTTAGCTGTTGCTAAGCAACGGAGATGTGCATAGCAACCATTCATTTTTGTGTACATGCTAGCCACATTGTACACATTTCACCCAAGTTTCATCAAAATCAGACTCTTTCTCTTATAGAATTCGCAATTTAACCGTTTCTGAAATGTTCGACATGTACTCGCCCAAAACCTATCTCCTCCTACAAATATTTTTTTGTTAGGGCTACAAATTGGTATGAAGGGAGGCGAGATAGATTGCGCACAGAACTCTAAGCTTCGATTTTTCGATTTTAAAAGATTTTTTTTAGATTTTTGACCACTTTAAAGGGCCGTTGCTTGGGCCCGGGGTCCCATATCGAAAGCACATGATTCCCAGAAATATTGGTCCTACCTACCAAATTTCATTGGAATCGGTTGAGTGGTTTAGCCTAGGCTTGACCAAAGTTTCGTGGACAGACAGACAGATGGAAATGTCCAGAGATAAGGGTTCTCTAAGAGCAGCCAATAATTGGGTCAAATGTTCTGAGGTCAATGTCACCAAATCGTCAATTTTCATGAGATTGACTTCAAATTTGAACAGAATTTACATATTGGGTCACTGAATTCGTTGAGCAATGAAAAAGCAAGAACCATATTCCTTTTGATGTCCAATGGTCAAGGTCACAGTGACTGATTTCACAAGCACTGGTCTACGACCGCTTACTTGACAAAATTTTTTTTTTTTTCACAAGTATGGTGATTGTCTGTTTGTCTGTCCACTCACCTTTAATCGCATACAGGTCACAATTCAAACTGATCTCACGAAACTTCACCAAACGGTGGAGTTGGTAGTCTGACAGAATCCTATTTTTGAGGTCAAAATGTCATCATCGGCCAAAGGTCAACAACTTTTTCAAATTTCTAAAATCCTCAATTTTCATCTGATTGACTTGAAATTTGAAGATAATTTGCATATCAGGTCACTGAATTCAACCAACTATTATTTTTGAGGTCAACATAGGCCAAAGGTCAACAACTTGGGTGCAATTTCTAAACTCAATTTTCATCCGATTGACTTGAAATTTGAACAGGATTTGCATATCAGGTCAATAAATAAATCACCAATTCTTTTTAAGGTCAAAAGGTCAACACAGGCCTAATTTCTAAAATTGAGATGGGGCCAAAAACTATATATATAATGATATCTCAAAGTTGTGGACGAGTTATGACAAAACTCGGTGGATGAGTTGGTTAAGTGACAAAAACCAGCGATATAGATTTTCATTCAGATCCAGCCCATCAGTGGATTATATATATATATATATATATATATATATTATATATATATATATATATATATATAGTTATATATATATATATATATATAGTTTTTGGCCCCATCTCAATTTTAGAAATTAGGCCTGTGTTGACCTTTTGACCTTAAAAAGAATTGGTGATTTAATTTATTGACCTGATATGCAAATCCTGTTCAAATTTCAAGTCAATCGGATGAAAATTGAGTTTAGAAATTGCACCCAAGTTGTTGACCTTTGGCCTATGTTGACCTCAAAAATAATAGTTGGTTGAATTCAGTGACCTGATATGCAAATTATCTTCAAATTTCAAGTCAATCAGATGAAAATTGAGGATTTTAGAAATTTGAAAAAGTTGTTGACCTTTGGCCGATGATGACATTTTGACCTCAAAAATAGGATTCTGTCAGACTACCAACTCCACCGTTTGGTGAAGTTTCGTGAAGATCAGTTTGAAATTGTGACCTGTATGCGATTAAAGGTGAGTGGACAGACAAACAGAAGCAATCACCATACTTGTGAAAAAAAAAAAAATTTTGTCAAGTAAGCGGTCGTAGACCAGTGCTTGTGAAATCAGTCACTGTGACCTTGACCATTGGACATCAAAAGGAATATGGTTCTTGCTTTTTCATTGCTCAACGAATTCAGTGACCCAATATGTAAATTCTGTTCAAATTTGAAGTCAATCTCATGAAAATTGACGATTTGGTGACATTGACCTCAGAACATTTGACCCAATTATTGGCTGCTCTTAGAGCACCCTTATTCTGGACATTTCCATCTGTCTGTCCGACGAAACTTTGGTCAAGCCTAGGGCTAAACCACTCAACCGATTCAATGAAATTTGGTAGGTAGGACCAATATTTCTGGGAATCATGTGCTTTCGAATATGGGACCCCGGGCCCAAGCAACGGCCTTTAAAGTGGTCAAAAAATCTAAAAAAAAAATCTTTTAAAATCGAAAAATCGAAGCTTAGAGTTCTGTGCGCAATCTATCTCGCCTCCCTTCAACCAATTTGTAGCCCTAACAAAAAATATTTGTAGGAGGAGATAGGTTTTGGGCGAGTACATGTCGAACATTTCAGAAACGGTTAATTGCGAATTCTATAAGAGAAAGAGTCTGATTTTGATGAAACTTGGGTGAAATGTGTACAATGTGGCTAGCATGTACACAAAAATGAATGGTTGCTATGCACATCTCCGTTGCTTAGCAACAGCTAAAATACTTTATCGTACATCGTACACTTATTGTGGACTGTACAAAAAAATCAATACCTCCGAAACTGGACCTCCGAGGGACCTGTTTTTTTTTGTGCCCAAGGAGAATTTCTTACAGCATATATAAAAAAATAAAATCTTTAGCGAATAGATAAATGGAATTACCAGGGCTGCCATTTGTTAGAGTCTCTTTGGAAACATGCCTGAAATTTCACAAGGCGGGTTTCTGGGCGCAAACTAAGAGGGCTGTGATAATCATATTTATTGTGCTAAATTGATTGATAGTGTTACGGTTGTGGAAATTTACAGAACACCATACAGGTCCTTTAGCTCAGTTATTCCGGTAAGTATGTGTTGAGTAGATTTCCCCACCGTCGTCTGGCGGTATTATTCGTGTGACCGGGCTGTGATCTTTGAGATAGTGTTTTTCTTTGCTGTCTTTATTTTGGAACAACCACCTTGACCACAACGCCCACCACGCCACCATTACAACAACCACCTTCCCACAATCACCTCCTCCAAATCACGACTACCACAAAACGTTAACCACAAACCACCACGACCACACACCATTATACCACCAACCACCAAACAACCACCACCACCGCATCACCAACCACCGCGTTTCCACCTCAGCAACGGTTGCCAGAAGCCTGGATTCGTCGAAGCAAGCAGGCAGACGGCCCCTCCCCTTCCCCCTACGGATGGCATCTCCCGCCGGCCAACACGGAAGATTCCACCCTGCGAGGCGGGAAAAGATGCCAGTGGTGAAGGCCACCAACACTACAGCGGCGAGGGGACCCCGATTTTGGCGGGAAAACGCCTCCTTCGGGAAGTTTCTCGCACGCGCTGGAAGAAGGGGCGGGAGGCGAGTGGGTGTCGTGGCTCCGTGATAAGACGGAGGCGCTGGATCGACGGGACGAGAGAAAAAGGTCTGAGGTGTGCGTGTGAGCGAACGGAAAGACGGGGTCTCTCTCTGATCGTGCGTGCTCGCTGGATAGCGCTGACTGGGTCGCCTCAGGATCATGATCGAGGTGGCTCACTGGATCGAAGGCACTCTGAGGGGGTCGGTGGTCGTGATGGTGAATGTGGTGAACTTGGATCGTGTACGGAGTCGGATCGTGGAGGACACGAGCTCGGGGAACTCACCACACGGTCACGTTTTCCTTTTATTTCTTTCCTTTTCTGGGTTTTTGTGTGTGTGTTCGTGGTGCCAGTCCCAAAACTGCATAAGTGACTGTACATAATAACTATAGACATCGGCTGTAGGCTTTCTTTTTACTCGTTCCCTTCCCCCCTTCCCATTGCTCCATTGCAATAATGCTTAGTCGTCATGTGCTAAATAAATGTGCCTGTCTCAATGTTGACCTGGTTCGTGCATCTGTTTTACTATTTTGGCTTTTTAAATAGCCAATAGAGTAATCGGATCCGGCGGGGCTTGGCGATATACACCGCTCGGCAAATCGCAAACGGAGCGAGCTGCTTAGCGGCTCGTTTCCAAGCAGGTCCTGTGAGTGTAAATCCCCGGCATTTCTGTCTGCGCGCATAATTAGGTAAATCGACAATTCGGCGATCGGACCCTGTCGCGCGCGGACAGAATAGCTGGGCTGATTTTCGGTGTGATTAAAAAACACACCCGTGGCTGGATTTCGGCGTTGTTCCAAAAGCTGCGACTAGGTTTGCCCGTTCGTGGCGAGAGCGCCGCCATTGGCTAGAAGCGGTCGCCCGCATGCCGACGGGCGGGAAACTACAACAATAGCATGTACATGAATATGGGCGAGTCGCGTCGGCCAGCTTTCCATCCAGAGCGAGCAGCCATGTCGCCTACCGGCTTGTTAATTAGTTTTCTCCATATTTTCATAATAATGGTTTGTGAAAATTTGATGACAAAAGCTCAAATGGTAAAAAATGTATGCTCCGCATACATGTGTGTGTACACACACACACAACACACAACACACAACCACACACACACACACACACACACACACAGGCCAGGTTTCAAACACATGGTAGCTGATGAATCTGGTAGCTCTCGACCTGTGTTCTGTAGCTCTTCACACCAAATGAAAAAAAAAATACAGAACAGCTAAAACTGGTGAAACGGTTCTCTGAGGATATTGAAATGGAATTTGGACGAAATAAATGTATCAAGAACACATTTGTTGAAGGTAAATAAACAAAAAAGACGACATAAAAAATGACCTTGAAACAACAATACAGCAGTTAGAAAACAAAGCATCATACAAATATCTTGGAGTAGTTGAAGAGGGCCTACATCGTAGTAGAAGAGGGCCACCAAATGTCACAAACAAATGTGCAAAACAATCTCCAAAGAATACCTATATAGAACGAAGATGATCTTGAAAATGTACAGCCATAAACCAACTCACAGTACCAGTAATTCAATACAGCTGTGGACTAATAAACTGGCCCCAATCAGAAATCAATAAGTTAGACATAAAAACAATAAAACTCCTTACCATCCACAAATGTTCTACAAAAACCAGTGTATCCCATGAATGTACCTGCCGAGACGAAAGGGAGGGAGCCATCTGATGGACCTCAACCAAGTGCACAGAGCGATGAGTGTTGGACTAGCTGAGTGTGTGAAATGCTCAAGACTATTGGATTCAATTTCTAAACAAACATGAACACAACAAACCTGAAAAAGTATTCTTAATTCACCTTGCATGAAATTTCCAAAAACAGGTGAGAATAGAATATACTGCATAGGAAAATGAAATAGCAACAAATACAGCCCCAACAATTGTAAAAGAGACAAAAATAAATATATAAAAAGGAGGAGGAGGAGGAGTTTGGGACCATACTCTGTGCAGAGCGTTGGTGCTACTTAAGCAGTCTCCTTGGCTATTGGGCACAATTCTGGACGGGTCGCCACTCCGACAGTATACCAGCATGTTGGCACTCATTTTGCCGACCTCGGAAGGATGACAATATAAAAAGAAATATCAACAAATATACACCAACAACTGGGAGAACGACAAAAGAGCAGGAACATACCAAAAGTAATTGGACCGAGTTGGGATCGAAAAAGAAGGCTCATTGGAATGGCTAAGAAGGTCAGCTCAACAGGGACAGAGACCGAAAATTAATAAATGAAGAATAAACCGAATTCTTCTCTGAAAGTAACACAATTTTGATGAAACTTGACCAGAATCTTCATCACCTGTGATGTACCAAAATTTGTTCATGCTATTTAACAACAGCAACAACAAAAAATGGGGTCGAAGAGGGTTTACAGGTGAGGGCGAGAGGTTTCCCCCCAAAATAGGTATTTGCTACAACGTTGGTTTGCTGGTACATTTTGCTGATTCCATCCCACGTTGACTTCCTCCTCAGGAACATTATTCTACCAGGTGAGCGCCCAGCAGTATTGCCCCTATTTTTGCTTATCAGTTTTTCAGGTGCTCTAATTCTAGAAGAAAACTGGCTGAAACATGGCATACCATCTGTAATACAGAGAAACCATTCCATACATTGTGATATATTTGAAGCTGGTCTCCTGCTCTGTGTCTCCTGCTGGTGCTCTCACCAGGATAGTGCACTATAGATAGATCATCAAGTGTGTGGCTTTGCATGATGGTGCTTTAATCTTGTTAAAGCATGACCTGGCGTGTGTTCCGTTAGCAAGCAGCTTGATTGATTTTAAGCGCTCAAGCAAGCACTCCAATGGAACGGATTGCTCGGCACCGCTTAACAACATGGCTCTCTTCAATGTAAACAATGCTATCATGGTACTCCAGCAAATGCTGTCCGGGCCTTCATTTTCAGTTTTATTCAATCCTCTTGTGACCTCCCCAAACTAATTTACTGTGTTAGCAGCGGCTACAGAGTACGAAGAAGAGGGAAAGAAAGATAAATAAATGAGGAGTCAGAAAGAGGAGCCCCCTGCCAAGCTTATCTATGGACCTGTAGAAGTGGTTTAGAAAAACCACTTCTGGACATTTTGGTAAAAAGTATTTAAGATTGTAAGCTGTTTAAATAAAGCCTAATGCAGAACATTAATTAACTAAGCCTGTTTAACGTGTTGCAATTTGAAGAATTCCATTGGAAATATACATACTAATCCTGTATTACTTTTACGCTTCATAAAACATATATATATATATATATATTATATATATACTATATATAATATATATATATTGTTCGAGCATGGAACATCACCAAACATTGAAAATTCAGCCAGTGTTGGTGAAAATATTTAAACAATCAAAGTAACCTTTTCTCATTGAATTGATGACTCTCAGAATGGGAAATCTGGCGAATACAATGAAAGATAATACATTGTGATGAAGATCGCCTATCACATGAACCAACAACAGATCTTTCTTGCAGGGAAAGTCAATGCTTTACAATCTAGGAGAGAAAACAGTGCTTGGATGTTGTATCTTTACAAAGAAGCAGTGCCCTTCAAAGCGGGTGGGGGGCATAACAAAAATAATATAGTTAACCTAACTGCTTGCGAGCCAGAGTTTTGACTGAGCTGGAATGCTTTAGGTATTCTGTGTTCACTTACTCTCATGTATATACTTTTTGGTGCACATTAAATCCTCTTCTTACCATGATCAGCGCGGACATTGCTTGATTCAATCAGCTATGAACGTGATCTCGACATTGGCGTTAATGCGGAGATAAGGCGGACCAAAGGGGCGAACAGCGGCTTGGTGAGACGAAAGAGGAGAAAACCGGCCGGCTTAAAAATAAGGTAAGAATTGCCTCTTTTCTCGCACCAGGGCCTGCAGGTTCGCTACTCTTTGTGATCTGTCCTTATCTTAAAAGAACGGAAAAAGGGAGCTTTAATGTACATCAAAGAGGGTACCCCGGTGGTTTAAGTGTCCGAAGGAGGGGTTAAGGTGACGCTAGCAGGCTCATCTAAGAAATCCTGGAGGACAGTGTCTGGAGGGGATTGCAAGGTACAACCTGGGAGGGTAACCTGAGACATCTCCACATGACAAAGTATTTTCTGTGGGAGATTGAGGGCGTGGAGGTGTGCAGGGAGTGGGATGAGGTTCGTGGAAGGTTTGAAAGACCCCAACCCAACCCGAACCACCCCGGCAAACACTGACAGTCCAAGATACTCTAAAATTATCAGGAGAATGGGAAAAAACGTCAAAACTGAGTTGGCAAAAATGCCCCACCCCTAAACCCGTGGCGGGAATGATGATGGAAAAGCCCATGCCCATTCCCGGATGGGGCTCCTTTAAGGGTCAGAAATTATAGATAACTTGTCATGTCGATTAGACAACGGCAAGTGATAGTTAGAACCAGAGCCAGATCTTGAAGCCTGTAAGATGTGTAAGGAGAAGCATGACAATAAATATGTTGAAAAAGAAAAAAGAAAGTTGTAAGTGTTAAGATTAAAGAAAGTTTGAGAACACCTTGCCCCCCGTGCAACTGCAGTGCACGAGCGAGGCAATCAATGGAGATATCAGGTACCCACCGGAGGGTTCCTAATCCGTCGAGGTTGTGTCCAAACCTGGAAGGTATGAGGTCGCTGGCCACGACTTTTGCCTTCCGGTGAGGAGTGGCCGAAAAACGCGCGGAAGGGAAGGTTACAGTGCAGCCAACTCAACATTGGTAAAATATCCATTGAAAGAGGCATGAGCTGAGATTAAGATGTGATAATATTGGAATTGAGAAGGGTATAAAGAACAGCAGACGAAGCCAGGCTGATCTGAAAACGACTTGGAAATGGCAGGTGGAGGAGGAATGATGCCATTGTGAGAATGGTGTTCGCTGTGTGAGGAATGTGTTTGCTTTGCCTGTAGGATAATAGCTGTGTCGAAGTGCATATGCTGTGCCAGAGTCGTGCTGTGTGAATGATATCGGTGGACGAATGTTAACGTTGCCTGAACTGCTGCTAGGAAGGCAATGGTAGACCACCCCATGCAACCTTTTAGTCAACTCAAGCAGGCAAAGAATTCCTTGCTTATCATGAATGAAATAATGACATCCAAGAACCAGGACAAAGATGTTAGGTAAGCTGCAGACTCATAAAATGGAAATGCTTTTGGGGTAAATGGCTCGTGATCTTTGACCACGTGGCCAGTGCGGGCCTTGTCACGGAGCGTTAATCCTCTGCCTGGACGATCGAGCTCCCTGTACGAAAGTGGACAGAGGAGCATGTCTGTTGTCCTTATATGAGCCTCTATCTGTCAGGAAAATTGACCATAAGAGCTGGTTAAGCGAGACTGGTTTTAGTAACACCATGCTGTGAAGTATGAGATTTGCCGATCTGTGCGCGATTTTTGTTTTGAAGTCGGTTGCATGGAGTTTGACTGAAGAGGGAAGATGCTTTGTAAAGAAATATCTTTTTAAAACTGAATGAAAACGGAAAAGATCAGCACTGTTGGTTGCATCATTATTGTGAGGAGCTCAGTTTTAATGGACCTTGGAGCTCCCAAGGTGTCTTTCATAAAGACAAGACCATTGTATGCTGGACCTGAGCAAATTCAAATTACAGCTCCGATTGTTCCCGCAAAAGGGCAATTGCAAACTCCCGAGTGTACTCTCTGTGCTGAAAATGAATTTTTTTTTCGGTGTGATATCAACGAGTACACGCCAGTCGAGGAGAGAGACAGGTGGTGAGTTATCTCAGGCAAGCTCTCCAGGTGAGATATAGACCGGTGATTTGAGCTTGAGGTCAATGCGATGGTGTCTCGAGTTGCTGTGTTGTGGTCATGAGCATAACTGTGCCGCTGATGCGGTGCCCATCCCACCCCTTTTGTATCCATCTCGAGTAGCTTTCATTGTTGCAACTCGAATGGGACATAACGATTCATGATGCAGGAGCACAAAATGCACGAGATTGTAACCCCCCCTCCTCACCCCCTGTGCGGTGCGGGGTGGGTGTCCTTGTGTCGAGTCGAGATCGAGCCCTGCAAGTCTCTCGTGGAGACGACTGCAATGCGGGGCATCTTGTTGGAGCAAATGGTCTGCAAAAGATCACGGTGCTTTTTGCGAAGAGTTGGCAAGTTATCGCGGCACTTGACATTATGATGGGCATAAGTCAGACTCGAGTCGTCATTCGTGTGCAGCACGTGCGACAGATTAGTACAATCGTCACAAGGACGTGGCAGTGCAAATGATGCAGTGTCCCTCTAGCAATGCACGCACTGGGACGGTTACTCATCTCACCGACCTGGAAGGATGACAGGTTGAGTTAACCACCACTGAGTTAAACCAGGCTACGATTATACTGTTGAGTTTACTTTAGGCTTATGTAAAAGATGATTGGAATTTGGCAGATTTTAAAAACAATACCATGACATGTTTGAATGAAGACGACGTTAAATCGCAACTGGGGCTGTGGACATAATTACATAACAACTCAGCGGGCACAGAGGTAATCGTTTAAAAATAATTTCCTCAGGAAAGGTAAGTCCGATCGACATGAATTTTCACCATAGTACGTATCTCTTTGATAAGCATACTTAATTGATATTATGTCTCCAGAACGGATAAACCGACCGCCTCGAACTTTGCACACATTTGCGATGTTCCATGGGAATGTTAAGTTGTCAATTTGGTCAGTCGTTAATAATTTATATAATAATAAAAATGATGCAGATTAGCCTCATTAATATGCAAAAGTGTGAAAAATTGAGCGAATTGTATAGACCAGTTTGATCAGTGAAGTAAGGCGTCATAATTTGTTAATTGAAAGATTAACGGACTGGTTGTATTTTTGTACTGATGTTGTTGTAAAGTTATTTAAAAAGATGAGGTGAATTGTTTGGACAAAAGCGCAATTTCAAATTGCCAGAGGTATATTGGTACACTAGTGTGATGATTGCAGGGGAAACATCTTAACCTTTTGGGGTACTGGCTGCCAGAGGCGACGAGGTGCAAGGCAAATTACAACTGTGCAGGACCAATAACGTATGGGGAACATGTGTTGAGTGGAACCTTGAGAATACTGTGAGGTAATGGCTTGTGGACTCTACTAAACGTTTAGAGGTGTTATAATAAAGAGGAAAATATTTGTTAATGTCGCAAAGTGTGCTAGTCAAGGATAGTAATAATATTGAGCACATGAGCAAAAACTACAACAACGACTCCTTCTGGCTTTCTTCCACCATCGCCCTTTTCGATGAGCATACGTGCCGAGCGCCTGTGGGGGAGTTCCATTGGCAATCGACGCACCCTCCTACCTGGTGCTTGCAGCGGGATCAAGTTGCAGGTTCAAGTACCATCGAGCGAATCATCAAGGGCTGCACAAGGCAGGAAGGTCCAAACAGCTTCTCACCTCCAGCTCACCGTCCCTCCGAGTTGGGGTATCAATAAAGACCAACGGGGTCCTTGTCTTTTGGGTGTGTGTGGTCTGGTGTGGCCAGCCTTTAAGCAGCACCTGTATGGGTGCTTGTGTATAAATTTCATTTCTTTTATATTCTAATGACTCTGCCCTTATGTGCTCTTCGTGGGCTTTATGGTGGTTCCCAGGGAGCCATGGTTGTCTGGACCGCCTGGAGAAGCGGAGGTGTGGAACTGTTGGTGGTTCAGGTCCTATCGGACCTCCGGCCCGAGTGGTCATGATGGCATGATTGGCCCTCAGGGCAAGGCTAGAGACAAGGGTCCGCAAGGGGAGTCTGGAACAAAAGGACATCAAGGTGCAGTTGGATAATTGGAACATCAGGATTGTTTGGTCAGTGGGTGAGCAGGCCTGTTCAGGTGATCAAGTGGGGGGTGCAGGTGAGCACATGCATCTGTCGTAAGTCGTGGTGTGAACCCGTGGGTTGGTTCGGGCAGGCAGGATTCACAACATTTTTGTTTACGTTGAGATCTGATTTGTTGGCTTCTGACGTCAGCATCGGTTGGTATTTTTAAACGCGTTTTTCATATCATAGCGGCCACCGTCCCTGGAAGGCTCTCTGTGCATTGTATTGTCACAATGGTTAACCATGGGGCTATTTACGCTCTCTGATGACGACCAACTTATGAATGGAAAGAAGGTGCGGTCGTGGAACTGACTCTACTGCTCCCTCTAGCGGTCGTGCTTGCTGCTGATACCCAGCCCCACAACAATATGGTCTTAATCAGGGTAAAGTGGTTGCCCAAAAGGTGTTTTGCTCGGTTGGCTCATAAAATGAGGCTGCACGAGCAAAAGGGGTATGATGTGTAGAGGAGGTGCTGAGAATATGGTACATTCAAGAACTTGCAGAGGTGGGAGAAAATCGAAAATTTGTAAATCTAAAGTTTTAGAAGAAGCTATGTGTATTATCAAATGTTGTGTGTGTGCGCTGCCTTCGGCTGTTGGTTGCATCACTGGTTGAGGCATGACTGTGCGGCTGATGCGGTGCTCCTATTACCAGTGTACTGAGTTTATTTTTGCCAGTCTTGAAGGAATGATAGGCTGAGTTGGCCCTCTGGGGTTTGTTTGGTGGTAATGAAATTTGAGCTCAGGACTCAAGAATCCCAGGTCACCAATTTAAGGGCAAGCCAAACAGTACATATAATTATTGGTAAAATGTCTGGAAATATATGACATATATACAATGAATATTAATTCTTGTGATGCTAATAAATTTTGGAAAGAGTTTGACAACAGGGTGTTCGAATGGGGGAACGTCCCAAAAACGCAGTGGACTGGACCTTTTCAGGTATTATTGATTACCCAAGGAGCTGTCAAGAAAAGGTAAGCCAATCAGGATTTACGCATCTCACTGCAAAAGAGGATACGCGAAGTCGTAGGAAGAAGAAAGGAAATTTGCAAGTTGAAATGTTACGGAGGTTTATAACAGATGTGGCAGTGTTTGATTAGCATGTGATTAATCGTGATAATATGGACAATAACAGAGAGTGAGGGCATTTTGGGAATGTCAGAGAGATCAGAATGTTTTGGTAGGTCAATGGTAGGGAAACAAGGAATGGGTTGTGACAGGGTACGCAGTGAAGAAAAAGGTAAACATTGGATCAATTGCATGAGGAAGGCGTATATGGGAAAATACTTATAGGCCCTTATACAATTATGCATCTCGTGTGACACGAGATGAAGGGACAAAGGCATTGTACGCCTGGAACAAGGATATTGTTACATGAAGGGATAACTGGGACAAGGATAGAGATAAGGATACGAATAAATAATCTTGCAGAATCCCAGACATCATTAAATGGTATATTTCTGTGACCTAGCGGAACACCTAAGGAAGTAGCTGCAGGATACCATGACTATTTTTAAGGAAGAAGGGTTCAGATCATGGGTAATGGAAGTGTTTGGTGAAGGGAATATGATATTCCACATATTGATCGTTGGCCTTATGATATTCAGTGTTATTGTCATCATGGCATAAAAGTAATGGTGTGTGTGTGTGAGAAAATTTACCACAGTGACAAGGGTGGTGCATGAAGTTCCCCTGGACCAACCATCTCTGAAGACCAGGAAAATCCAGAAACCAGAAATGAAGAACCTAGTTTAAAATTTTAGTCGAGACACCGTGATGGTGGTATTATTTTTTGGGAAATATGAAAGTACAGACACTAGTGCTTTCGGGAGTAAACACTCTGCTCAAACTCACATTGATGAGTGTCTCGAATTGCTTGTACCAATGAAGCGGATAAAAAAAAAATTATCTAAACATTGCTTGTTGGCAAATATTGGGATTTTGTACTTTCTTATTTTTTTTTACTCTGGCTTGCAGTTCGGAAAAATTATATTCTTGTTTGTTCATAAAGAAAAATAGTTAGCTAAAATATATTCTTACTTGTTGTTCATAACAAACACTAGTTGGTTAAAAATATATATTTGTGCATAAATTAATTTTGTGTGAACGTTTTGGAAGTAACTTTGCTTCCTCATGACCTATGCCTACTTCATAATTGTTGAAATGTATCCAATATTCTACAGAGGGGTGGGGTGTTGGTGGGCCAGTTAGGGTGGTAGAGAGGGGCTTTTCTATAAGGCTAGAAGGTGCAGGCAGAGCCTTCGCAACGTTAGGGCCACTTGGAGCTAACCATAAGGGTGGGCCACTTGTAGAAGACACCTGTCTGCCATTCTACCGGTCCATCGAGATTCCAACTCTCAAAAAAGTATTGTGTAACTATGGTGTTCCTTATCACTTGTTTCTAAGTAACAAGGGGCAAATGCTGAGCATGGAACATCACCAACATTGAAAATTCAGCCAGTGTTGGTGAAAATACTTTAAACAATCAAAGTAACCTTTGTCCTCATTGAATTGATGACTCCTCAGAATGGGAAATCTGGCGAATACAATGAAAAGATAAAATACATTGTGATGAAGATCTGCCTATCACATGAACCAACAACAGATCTTCTTGCAAGGGAAAGATCAATGCTTTACAATCTAGAGAGAAAACAGTGCTTGGATGTTGTTATCTTACAAAGAAGCAGATGCCCTCAAAAGCGGGTGGGGCATAACAAAATATATATATATAGTTAACCTAACTGCTTGCGAGCCAGAGTTTTGACTGAGCTGGAATGCTTTAGGTATTCTGTGTTCACTTACTCTCATGATATTACTTTTTGGTGCACATTAAATGCTCTTCTCTACCATGATCAGCGCGGACATTGCTTGATTTCAATCAGCTATGGAACGTGATCTCGACATATACACATCTGATATTAATTTATGATATTGCTTGGTTTCTCTTCTGTGCTTTCTCTTCTCTCCCACCCCCCTCTCCCCCACCTCCCCTCTCTCCCACCTCCCTCTCTCTCCCACATATCGGTCTCTGTCTCTCTCCACTCTCCCTCTCCCCTCCCCATCTCTCTCTCCCCTCCCTCTCTCCAGAGCCGGATTAACCACTAGGCCGTGGGGCCCGGGCCTTGGCCTACGAAAAATATTTGGCCTACGAAAATTTCTGACGACTTTTTTTTTTCAGTCTTAATTATGTAACTCGACATGTGCAGGAAGGCTGTACACACCGTGAGCGAAGGCGGCTGGCACGCTGCCAGACAGTGATCGTCGACAGCGAGCGTGGGAACCATGTGATCACATCACAATCAGCCAATCACAGGCGTCGCCGCTATCGTCTGGCTGATGGGTGGAGTAACGTTCGCCTGGATATGAACATACTGGCACCTCTTCACTTTCCTGTGAGTTATCGAGCATCCTGACGCTTGCAGTTCTTATTTTGCTCTTATTTGTCGTTTTTTATTCTTGACTATGGCCGACGGATATATTCGGCACCACGAAAGTGGTCTTGCAAAAGCGACAAAAAGAAGAGGCGTGAAACAGAAACAAAAAGACTGTCTGGATCCATCTTGAATTTTTTCACCTCACCAGAGTCGAGATGAGAAAACGGAATGTGCGATACAGAGTCTTCTGATGTCAATGTCGAGGGATCAAGTAATCTTGCACTGCATCACATTTCGAAAGCTGATGATACCAATACCGTCGCATCAAGCAACGAGAGAAGCATTGGAACAACTGCAGCCAGTGCTGCGGCTCGTAGTTTCAATCCTGATCCTGCTGAATGGACTCTTTCCGCAGAACTCGTGGATAATTTCATCCAGAATCCTCCCTGCCAAGATAGGAACGCAGATTTTTCGTATATGGCCCGAGTGTTACCAGAAAAACACGGTATTTTCGGCGCGAACACTTTCAGCGGAAACTCACAAACGGGGAAACGGTGAACAGGGAACCGAGATGCGTTTTCTCCATCAAACGGTAAACTTTACTGCAACGTGTGCAAACTCCTTTGTCCTGACAGCGATGATCACGAAAGCCATCACAGTAATTTTCGAATCGGATTCAATGATTGGAAGAATGCCTCTGCACGTCTAGCGTCGCACGAGCGTGGGACTGCCCATATTCTCGCAATCAAAAAGTCGCTCAAAATGAAGGTGACAAACAGGATTCACACATCATTTGAACAGCGGTACCTCCACGAGAAAGCTTACTGGACCAATGTCCTGAAGGAATTGTGCTGTAATATCGTTCCTCGCTGAAAGAGGGCTTCCGTTCCGGGGCACGACTGAGCAGCTGGGTGTGGCTAACAATGGAAACTATCTTGGTTGTCTTGAACTCGTCTCAAAATTCGATCCATTTCTCGCCCAGCATCTTGAAGTGTGTGGGAACAAGGGAAATGGAAGTGTGTCGTACCTGTCATCAACAATATGCGATGAGTTTACCTACTACTGGCCAAAAAGTGAAATCTACCATCGTGCGAGAAATAAAAGATGCTAAATATTATGTGTTTTCATCAATTCGATGCCAGACGTTTCGCATATCATCAGTTGACGGTAATATTTCGATATGTGATGCAAGATGGTAGCGCCGTCGAAAGGTTTCTACAGTACGTCGTCATTGAGCATCACGATGGTGAATATCTGTTTGGAAAATTGCAAGAGGTACTGGAAGCCAATGGGATTGATCTCATGGATTGTCGAGGGCAGTCATACGACAATGCAAGCAACATGTCCGGTGCTATTCAGGCGTACAAGCAAGGGTCTGTAAAATTAATTAATTGGCTCAGTGGGTACCATGTGCTGTGCACAGTTTGAATCTGGTAGGAGTCGCTGCCGCAGAGAGTTGCTTGGAAGCCGTCAAATACTTTGGACTTATTCAAGCCGTGTATAACTTTATGTCAGCATCTCCCAAAGATGGGCCATTTTAAATAAGTCACTCGATGAACGTGCCATCAAACTCAAATGTTTGTCCGAGTCTGATACGAGGTGGTCAGCTCGCGCGGACGCTTGTAAAGCGTTTTCCGCAAGCTACAAGGACATAAAGAAGGCGCTAATGAAGATAGCCGAGCGCCCTAAAGACACTCGTCAGTGAGACTGGAAGCCAAAGCATTGGCTGAGAAGATGGAACTGACCGAAACAGAAATCATGTGCGCTGTCTGGTCTGATTCACTTGACGACATTGATCGGATAAACAGATGTCTCCAACAACCTGGAATAGATGTCGGAGCGGTTAAGCAGCATTATGATGCCCTCTATGAATACATAGAGTCGCTTCGAAATGATGAAAGATTTGATGCATTTCAGGACCGCGCCAAAAGATGGTTGAGTCCATCATTTACGCTGATGATAATCGTCGGGTCAAGAGGCGAAAGAAGGCCTTCGATGAAAATGACGAGGAAGAAGAAACCCAAAATCTGGCAGGGAGAAGTTCAGAGTTGAGACGTACTTCTCCATACTCATCGCCTTCTGACAGAAATCCATAGGAGAAAGAGAGCGATCAGAAAATCACGGATCTCTTTGGATTCATCCCCACGGCAAACAGCCTCGACCATGATACACTCTCTTGCAGAGCAGAGAAACTGGTTTCAACGTCCCTGCTGACGTTGAAATGGACATAGTTCAGGAAATAGAACTTTGCTCGAAATACTCCAAGTTCATCGATGCATCGGACATGCTCAAGTACATTATTCACAACAATTTGACACAGACATTCCCCAATATTTTTGTTCCCTCCGAATATATTGTTCGATGTTTGCTACGAGCTGCGAGGGTGACCGTCCTTCAGCACACTAAAGCGCATAAAAATGTCTTCGTCGACCGTGGGGCAGGTGCGCGTGTCCACGCTCGCTCTGCTTTGTGTTGAATCCGAGATGATGAAGCAAATCGATTTCTCCGAAGTGATCGTGTCGTTTGCCAACCAAAAGGCACGAAAGAAGGTGTTTCAGCAGGGTGGAAATGAATATACATACATTCTCCGAATTTGTTTTCTGTATCGTTTGTTTCTCAATTTCGAAGCTGAATTGGATTTTACAGGCACTTGTATAATTGAAAGTCGGACAAATCGCCATTTACCGCATCTGTTCCGATTAAATTTCATGTTCAAAATCGTCGTTTTGGTCACTCTTGAATTTGGCCTACGAAATCTCAAGGGCCTTGGCCTACGAAGACCTTAATCCGGCCCTACCTCTCTCCACCCCCCCCCCCCCCCCCACCTCTCTTTCCCTCTCTCTCTCTCCCTCCCTCTTTCTCCCACCCTTTCGTATTCCCATCAGCGAAGCAACGGTTGTATTTGCTTGTCAAATAAATAAGTCAAGGGGCATAAAATACACCAGAGCACCTTATTAGAGAATATGCTTAGAAAACACAAATAGGTAAGCAAAATGTGTTTTGTAAACCATCCACTTTAGTTTTGTTTTTTTTTTGTTTTTTTTAATAAACATTTCTGATAACTAATATGATCACAAAAAATATATATTGACAGACCTTATTGTTGCTGGAAATTAATTCACATTAAAGGAACATGATGTGAAAATTCTTAAGACTAAATTCAACAATTCAAGATATGGAATTTTCTAAAAAAAGGAAACATATAATTCTATAAATTATAATAACTGTTTAAAACCCACTTGAAAACGTGTGCGTCTCGAAAAAGATCGTTCCGCCTTGATGGCATCTTCCAGAGTGATACTTCCCTCAATATCCCACTGACTTCGGCATTTAACCATGATGTATCCTTCTTCAGACTGATACTTTGGTTGTTGAGACACGGATGGCACTGTTTTCTGTCCCACGATCCATGAGGTCTGGCTTAGTAAGAACTCCTGTCGGTCAAAAGACTGTTATGGCAACAAATCTCTTTTTGAGGTTGTACAAATGCAATGATTTTCGTGTGTGTGTGTGTGTGTGTGTGTGTGTGTGTGTGTGTGTGTGTGTGTGTGTGTGTGTGTGTGTGTGTGTGTGTGTGGGAGGGAATTTGTAAATTAAAAATATATGCACAAAAATAAATAAACAAAATAAGTTATGCATAAAAAATACCAATTAGTATGAAGATACTTATATTAAACAGTTGTTACAGACAATCAGCAGAATTAAGAGTTGAAAAAAATCCCTGGAATTCTGCCAAGTAGTAAAAGTCTGAATTGCAACAAAACTCAAACATTCCGTAATCACTCGTGTATAATACGCAGGGCATTTTTCAAATAAAATTCTCAGGGAAATACCAGTTAATATGTATAAACCACACCCCAAAAATTAACTCCAGCAAACATCTATCAGATTAGCATAGTGGTTTTTTTTGTATACCTTGTTGAGGGTTGTATGAAAGCTAACCCACAACGCATAGCAAGGGGGGCATGAGACAAGAGGGGCGGGATTGGGAAGGACGAAACAGTGGGGAACAGAGACATTAGGAGGTCTGTAGAAGGGAGAGGGATTGAAGTATTTAGCAAGTCATCAGTTTGAGGTAATTCTCAAGCAGTCTGTGCTGCAATGCACGTGTTAATCGCCAATCTTATTTTGCTTCGATGGTGGTGCATACTTTTAAAAGTTTAGATAAAAGGTTTTAAAAGCAAACTAATGCATTATAACTGAACAATTTTAATTCTTCTTTCAAAATAATTGTTATTTGGAACAAAAAAATGCATTCAATTTTACATAAGATATCCCACAATGCACTGCATTTTTGAGATGGCAGCAACCAGTAAAAAAAAGGTTGGTCTTGTGTCAGTGTGATAAATCTGGAGAAATAAAGCTTTCACTTTAGCACTAGTTCAAGACAGCATTTCAACACCATCTCAGATCATCCCCCATCCATAATCATGATATTTTTGTTTAATCCCCATTAATTCCCCTCTATACACACACACACACACACACACACACACACACACCCTCATTCCTCCCCACACCCATTTTTTGTCCAAGTCTCCCTCTATTTTTGTCCTTCAATCCTGCTGTTGGTGTTTCCCCTTCTTTTAATTATGTTGCGTCCTGATCCATTCAGTGTTCAATCTCTTCCACCAACCTCGATTTTGTATTCAAAAAAGAAAGAAAAAGTTCTCATGGATAATACGCACCCCAAATTTTGATTAGATATTTCTGGGGGAAAAGTGTGGCTTATGCACGAGTGATTATAGTATATAAAAATTTCACAAATCCTTGGAGTGCAGATAATAGACAAGGAAAATTTGAGGAAATCTCACCCAGTGTCCTTTCGCCCTGGGGGTCACATTGTCGTGCCATGCTAAGAGCCTCTGTTGTAGCAATATCCACATTACAGGGGATGGTCACGAGGATGATGGTTTCCTCTCGCTCGATATAGGACATGATCAGCTCCTTAATCTGCATCCAAAGGTAATACTGTATAATTAAAGTGTGAAGTGGTCTTCTGAATGCTTCTTTGACTGATTGAAAGGTGAGTGACCTTTGACAACATGAGAGTACAAACCCTCACCTTGCAGTGATAGATATTATTGTTAGCATTTATTTTAATCCTTTTTGTTAAAACAGAGAAACAGAGCATACATGTGGACATGCAGACACAGACAAGTGTGATAATTACAGTTATTGCATGCCCAAAAACCCCAAAACTCCACAATGCTAATATCCTTGTTCGAATCCAGAACCTTCCACAAACAAGCACTGCTGCCTCGCTTCATAATCATGACATGCATATCAGTACATGTTCAAGTAATATGGGAATTTCATAATGAGCATAATAAGGCATAATGACATAATTAAAGGCATGAAAGACATGTTCACATTTTTCACCATAACTTAACGAAGACTTGTCCGATTGGAATGAAATTGCCTTCTCTAGATAGCATAGAGCAAAGGAATATTTAAGCATATTTACATCATATCCCTCTGGGTTAAAGGTCAAGGTCTTACACTCCTAGGATTACTAAACTACCATTGAGGTTATTCTCTCTTTTTCTACCAATGTCCGAGCTGTGTCTTGGATCTGGCTGGGACTTTTGGAATAAAATTTTGCATCAGTAATGGTAATAAAAAGTGCACAGGGTTGATGTATATTTTAGAAATTGGCAATATTTAAGGTCATGACTCAATTATAGAGATTTTAACATTTTTCATCATAACTCGACTAAAGTTTGGCCGATTAGAATTAAACTGTCCTTGCTAGATAGCCTAGAGTAAGGCGCATTTATGTTTTATTTACATCATACTCTTCTAAGTTAAAGGTCATGGTCAAATGGCAGTCTGAAAAAAAACATTTTTTTTTATCACCACTCAATTTCACCAATGCTGAATCTCAAAGACTGCTTGGCTTTCCAATATGTGGATTCCAATATGTTGCAATATGTGGACATTCTGGAATCATAATAGTGGACATGTACTGAAGTTGTGCAGCTGATATTTGATGAGGTATCCTTGATTTGCTTTTCTGGATTGTGACCTAATTAACAGAAAACACCTTTTTGATCATAACTTGAATAATTTCACTCCAATTTTCATGCTGTTAAGTTTTTTGGATAGACTGCACATGGTAACATGTTTACTTAATTTACACCATATCCCTAAATGTTGAAGGTCAAGGACATATGGTGGTCCAAACAAAATAGGCCATCATTGGATTGTGGGCTAAGGGGAAGTCATGGGTGATCGCCGAGGACAATCCGGGGGAAGCTTACTCTTGGCGATCACTTTGTGATCACAGATATCTAGTTTGAATGGTGTTGATGTAGTTCAGGTAGCTTTTCCAGACAAACCTTTTTTTCAATATCAAGTGGTTGCCCTTCCACAGCCACACGGGCAATACCCGGAAGGTCAATGAGGGTAAGATCTGGAGTGGATGAAGATTCTACTTCCAATGTTATGAGCTCCTGGCTGATACCCTTTTGATGTCCTGCAAGCATCTTCTGAGCTAAAAAGATGGGTTTGGCCATGGGAAACAAAGATTATAGAAGAATTACACTCTTTAGTGGTAACTTATCTCAATCTTCACCATTTAAATTGAATTCCAGAAAAATAAAAATAGCACGGCACTCGGGAGAGCACACTCCACCAGACTGAACAGATCATGTTTTTTCCCACTGATAGGCAGGATCTACATCCGGACCCTCGGCAAAAGTTAAACAACTTGTTCTTATCGCACACTCAACCTGTCCACAAAGTTTCATCCAAATCCGGCTGCAACGTTTTGAAATGTTACGCTATATATAGTTTTTAATCATATACCTCAATGGTGAAGAATCACTTTAAAATCTAGTATCCGGATCAAACGTCTGATCTTCACCAAAAGCAAATCAATTGGTCCTCGTCACACGCCTAACCTGTCCAAGTTTTGTTTGAATCCATCCATATAATTTTTGAGATCTTACTCGCAGACAAAAAGACAAACAGACAGACAAACAAAGGGTGAAAACATAAGGCAGAGGTAAACACAACCTCTGTCGACCTTCGGTGGTGGAGGTAAAAAAACAAAATAACTGGCACATCCCAAAAGAAAGTGTTTTCAACCTTGGCTAACAATTAACCCACCTGTTGAGTCTCATCAAAATCCATTCACCCTTAGAGATATTATTTGTTCAGACAGATCCCCAACCCTTCCAAAAAAGAAAAACGATGATTATTGAAGAATCAGAACATTGTCAACTCAATGTAAACGATTAATGACCTACAGCATTAACTTCAAAGTGTTAATCAACACCCACCTTCAAGAACAGCCTCTCCAACATCAGATGGTGCCTTGATATCCTCGTCAAATGATCCGTCTGCTGTCTGATACTTAATTTTACATTTCCATTTTGAATCACATTTCTTGAGTTTCAAAGCCAAAGGACAACGTGTCATGATACCTGGAGGTGAATCAATACTTAAATACATATACTGGCACGTGGGAATGAGTGCAAGTGTCCAGAAGCATCATGATTCAGGATATTTCAAAAGCATTAGAAATACATATATATTGTTACAATCATCAGACTCACCACAGTTGCCCCATCAGAATCCTGTGAACAGAGTCAAAGCAGTTGAGCCGGACAATTGAGTCAGTTGCTCCGAGTCAGATCACGGGCCTTTTTGCCACAATACTGAGCAAAACTAGAACACCCAAGCCAATCGGGAAACGTGCTTATCGTTGCCATACATCCATTTACACTAACAGTGACCAATCAAAATCACCGGATATAGGCACAGTCTTGTCCTGGGCACCAATCGCCTGAAGCTAATCTGTCCTTTTAATGGACATGTATAACTCAACTGGCAATGAAAACAGTCAAATTCACACAGACACCAAGTGGATTTAACAAATTCACCCAGAAACCAAGTGGATGTAATAATGGTGCATTGAAACATGGGCTGGGAATACAAAAGAAGCAATTACAAGCAATGATTAATAAAATAAACCCTCAACCCTCAAATGCACCCTGAGCCAATGAACAAGCAAACACTCCTTTAGTAATACAAGATTTAAAACCTCAGCCTGACACTCCTTAGATATATGAGACAGAGTAAGACAAAACTAAATACCACAGCTGCTCCAGCAAGACACAACGAGTCCCAAGTGGTGACATTGGCTGGCAATGAGCAGTCCCTGGCTACAGACAGGTGCTGTCTCGAGGGAGAGAGTGGACCTAGCTTGCTGTGTGGGGGGAATTGGTTGGAGGTTGTGGCAGCAATTACTTCATTTTAGGAGAACCCCTAATACAGCTCATGCGCAGGCTCTTCTGCAAACTCCAGATGCGCCTCACACAGTGCCGTTTGTGACACACCATTATACAGCATATAATCACCACCACCTTCAGCTATGATGCACTTAACACCTCCCCTCTCGGTCACTTTTGGATAACAGCTCAGTCTGTGGGTGGGGCAAGACCTGACCCTGACATTTCACCCTGCACTTTGGCACGCTTTGCTGTGATGGTGGCTCTCCTGCCAAAACTCGTCACCGAGATGGCATGATTAGATGCTTTAAAGAACATTTAGGACAGATTCCGAAGGGATAGCAGTATTAGAGACACACACACACTTAGGGAGGGAAGACAGCATCTTTCCACATGTAAAAAGGTGCGTATTTACCATCACAATTAAATTCCCTCATTTATTCTGATAGATGCAATATGGGAAATAACCATTTCTGTATTATGCAAAGTTACCCCCTGGAAGACATTCACACAACAATATATGTAAACACAAATAAATGTCAGTGTGTGTATGTGTATGTGTGTGTGTGCGCACGCGCGCGCGCGCAATAACTCCAAAACCATAAAACCGAGCAGCCTTAAACTTTGAAAGCATACGAAGAAAACTCCAAGAAAGTGCAAGAGTGAAAATTGCGTGTTTGGGTGAATTAAAACACCCCTTTTGAAGATAGTTAATGGCCTTATTTGATTATATCCTTCATCAGGCGATCCTCGGCCACCTCACTCTCTGGGGTCTCAAGGCGTTTCCTGGGTAACCTAGCCTAGGGTCTGAAGCCACCATATTTTTGGTCTGCTCAAACTTACCGTGACTTGGAACAGGCCGCAATGATTTCTTAACGATAAAGTTTGTTTTTTCACTTTCCTCACTCATTATCGAATGCCTGTTCATCACAGCTTCGAACCGTGGTATGTTGCAGTGCTTATAAACGCCTGGAGACACCAGCAGTTGTGGATTTATTTCATTTCCGCATCTGAATAACGGAGAGAATATATATATATATATATATATATATAATATATATATATATATATATATATATATATATTGGGTGGTCGCTAGTTGGGTGGTCGCTAAACTACCTTATTCTCAGTTTTTCCGTCTGTCTGTATGTTGTTAGGTGGTCGCAAGAGTACCCTTATTTTCACTTTTTCCGTCTGTCTGTTGGGTGGTCGCTAGAGTACCCTTATTTTCACTTTTTCCATATGTCTGTATGTATGTTGTTTGTATGTCTGTTTGTATGTCTGTTTGTAATGGACAGCTCTGGAGGCCAGAGGAGTCAACCGATTTCGATGAAACTTGACAGGTAGGTTCATACCAGGATCGAGTTCTATGCTTTTGAGCACCGTTGCTATGGACACCACCGTTGCCTAGCAACGGGACTTTGAAATTTTTGAAAAATCCTAAAAAATTAATTTTTTCGAAAATCAAAAATCGGCTTCCAGGCTTTTATGCGCACTATAATCAACCTCTTTGTCAAAAATTTTCAGCCCGATCCGTCAAAACTATGACTAGTATGCAATTATGTCGCGACCACCCATGTCGCCTACCGGCTTGATTGTTTGTTTGTTTGTAATGGACAGCTCTGGAGGCCAGAGGAGTCAACCGATTTCGATGAACTTGACAGTAGGTTCATACCAGGATCGAGTTCTATGCTTTTGAGCACCGTTGCTATGGACACCACCGTTGCTAGCAACGGGACTTTGAAATTTTTGAAAAATCATAAAAAATTAATTTTTTCGAAAATCAAAAATCGGCTTCCTGGCTTTTATGCGTACTATAATCAATCTCTTTGTCAAAAACTTTTCAGCCCAATCCATCAAAAACTGTATGACTAGTATGCAATTATGTAGCGACCACCCATGTCGCCTCCGGCTTTGCTATGTAATGGCGACAGCCTCTGGAGCCAGAGGAGTCAACCGATTTTGATTGAAACTTGACAGGTAGGTTCATACCAGGATCTAGTTCTATGCTTTTGAGCACCGTTGCTATGGACGCCGCCGTTGCCTAGCAACGGGACTTTGAAATTTTTGAAAAATCATAAAAATTGATTTTTTCGAAAATCAAAAATCGGCTTTCAGGATTTTATGCGCACTATAATCAACCTCTTTGTCAAAATTTTTTAGCCCGCTCTGTCAAAAACTGTATGACTAGTATGCAATTATG
>CM068953.1:43944131-43963881 GCA_035128595.1 Eptatretus atami
TGAGAACGAGTGGAACAAACATTGCAGTCATGATCACGACAACACCTTCAGATCTGCATATATATATATATATATATATATATATATATATATATATATATATATATATACACACACACACACACACACACAATATCAAGGCTCGTATGAGAGCTAACACACAGAACATACAACAAGGGGAGCAGGGGAAAAGAGGGGTGGGAGAGGGAAGGACAAAACAGTGGGGAACAGAGACATTGGGAGATCTGTGAAAGGCAGAAGGATGGAGCGGAGTACACAGGGTAAACAAAGATTGACAATACAGGTACTTTCAGGTCCTCACGGAACAGGAGCTTTCAGGAAGAAAAGCAGGGAATTTGAAGGAGGGTGGGTTTAGGGTGGATTAACGGGGGTAGAAAATATCATGGATTTGGATGGGGAAAGATGAGAGGTGGTGGTGAGCAGCTGTTTTGAAGACCTGGAGGAAAAGTGGGATTGAAGAGTGTGGGAGTTTGTTCCAAAGACAGGAAAAAAGAGGAATGAAAGAGTGAAGGTCTGCAGTAATTCTTGATTCTGGTAGTTTTGCCAGAAGTGGGTTGCTGGCAGACCTTGAGCGCCTGCAGAAATATGGGGGGGGGGGAGGGGGGACGACCTTATCGCAGACAGAGCGGGGGTGGGGGCGGAGACTGAGAGGAGGACAGTTGAAGACAGAAAGACCACTGACCTGCCTGCGGTGTGAGAGACCCAAAGACTGCCTCATCACAGCACAGGGAGATACAATTATCCTACATGTCTTGGTTTCCACAGCATGAAGCCGAGAAAGGTGAAAAGCGGGAGCACAAGCCCAGAGAGGAGAGCAGTACTCCATCAGGGTGTGGAGGAAAGCTTTGTATGTGGTCAGGAGCTCAAGTGTGCCAAGGAAGGACTTTGCACGATGGAAGATGCCCAGTCGGCAACTGGCTTTGGAGGTCAGCTTGGAAATGTAGCTTTCCCAGAAAAGATCATGGCAGATAGTGAGACCAGAAGCTTTAATGAAAGGACTTCTTCAAGAGGATTGTTGATAAAGTAGATGGGGGGGCGGTCCAGATGGTCCTTTCGGAGAGACAAAGTGAGAGTGTGAGATTTGTCAGGGTTGAAAGACATGTTCCACGTGTTTAACCAGCTTGTGATTTTATCCAAATCTGCAGTGAGCGAAGAAGCTGCTGCTTGCCAGTCTGAGGGATGACAGATGGTACGGCAGAGGGTGGAGTCAGCAATCAGCAAAGAGATAAAGAGGATTTTCCAGAGAGTCGGAGAGATCATTGATGAAAACCAGAAAAAGAACAGGGCCCAGAACGCTGCCTTGAGGAACTCCAGCCTGGACAGGAAGAGGGGATGAGAGAACTCCATTAAGGGCCACATGTTGGCTATGACAGGACAGGAAGTCTGTGAGCTATGAGTGCAGATGGCCTTGGATACCATAGGAGAAGAGTTTGTTGAGCTGGGCGGGGGTGCCAGCCGTACTGAAAGCACGTGATATGTCGAGGGACATAGCTCTGATTTCATGTCTGGCATTGAGGATGTCCATCCATTGTTGAGAGAGCAGAAGCAGCATATCCTGGGTAGAGTGACCTGGTCTGTATGTAAACAAACACAAGTCCCAAAGCAAAAGTATCCTGGAGATGATGTTGCAGGTCATGTGATATGACAATCACATCGTCGTTTTTTCATTTTTGGAGGGGGGGGGGGGGCAATGGAGCATACAAGAACACAAACAAAAAACAAAAAAAATTCAAATATAAAAAGATATTTATTCAAGTAAAAAACGATTATGTGTTAATTGAAGCCATATTTATTCATTAAACCAAACATGAATTTCTGATTCTGTAGACCTTAAAGGTGTCTTGACTTTTCATTCTCCGATGTCACGAGCATTTTTTGAAATTGGCTTATCTCTGAGCCAATATAAAGCTATTGTCAAGTGCCGGCTCCCTTGGAAACTGCTTGGCCGCAACCAACTGCAGCTGGCGACAAGACTGAACACACTGAACATGCAGAGGTCATTTGGCTCGAAAATGTCGAGCCTCAGGGTAAATTTTGATACAGAATACCACGAGCAGTAGTGAGTGCCCCCGATTTAATGAGCATGTCCAAACATGCCGATTATTTCCCAAATTAACCAAACTCAATTCCCTCCAGGGATTATCAATATGGCTGGAAGCATTTTCATGTGGGCTGGACTGTGGCAGACATGCTTGCAGGCCTTAGGGAAATAAATATACACTTTAAAGAAGCATGAGACAAACAAATGGAATTCCTGACAAAACAATGAAAATCACAATACAGTACTTGATAGTACAAATAAACTACATCCTCTAAAGGTCCTTACACACAAGACCAGAGGTTGGTGGCAGTATTTGCACGACTGCCTCCGTAAACACTTCATTCCGCAAAAACCATAAATGCAAAGAAAACTGAAAACCACTCCGTGGGAGTACCTCCGATGCTACTGCCTTGCAGAGCAGATCACCAGATGATGGTATAGGGCAAAGCCATCGGGACCCCATTCTTTGATGAGGAAAAGCACAGGGAAAATTTCCTGGTTCAGATTGCGGTGGTGGTATGGCAGGGTCGTGCTGAGGTGTTGTCCACCGTACAGCGGTCTCCTCGGGTTAACCTGAAGCGGTCCCTTCGGGTGGGTGCCTGGAATGTCCCATCCCCAAGAGAGGATGATCACCTGTATCTATTATCATCTGAACTCCAGCATTTGGACATCGGTATTGCAGCACTCTGAGATTCAGACAGGATAGTGGCGAGATCATGGTGGGAGGTTACACCTACTATTGATCTGGTCACTCTGATGGTTACCATGCCCAAGGAGTTGCTGTAGCTGTGTCCACCAAGTTGACTCCCATGATAAATGAGGTAACACTGGTCAATGAGCGTATTATGAGACAAAGGATTCGTCACCATTGTGTGTCATCTCCCTGGTCTCTGTATATGCACCGACTGAGGCGAGTGATCTCCCCATGAAGGACGCATCAATGCCGCGCTTGAGTCTGTGGTTGATCAGTGCCCCAGGCTAGATACTCTTCTTGTCTTGGGGGATTTCAATGCATCGACTGCAACTGATAGGGATGGTTATGAGACGTGTTGGTCCCATGGGTTTGGAACTGTGAACCCGAACAGCACTAAGTTACTTGACTTTGAAAGAAGTTGTGACTTAAGAGTGGCTGGTTCATGGTTTTAGCACCCACAGGCACATCACTGGACTTGGTATTCCAACGCTGGTGATGTGGCAAAGGAGATTGATCATGTGCTCTTGATGGTCACTGGAGGATGATCCAGAACAGCAGGGTGGACCGGAGTGCTCAGTGCTTTAATACTGACCACCGGCTTGTTGAAACAACTCTGAAGTTGCAGATTAAATCCAGGAGAATGGTACCATCCCAGCCTCCGCTAAATGCTGGCAAGCTCAACGATGAGAGGGTAGGTGAGGAGTTTGCGAACAGGCTGAGTGGGGACTTGGGGGATGTGGGTGCTTTGGGGAATTCTAAAGAGTTGTGAAGTGCCTTCAAGACTACCATCCTTGATATTGCCTGTGGACGTCTTGGAACTCACCGTGGAGTGAAGAAGAACTTTGTCTCTCAAGGGACACTGGATACCATTGACCAGAGTCGCAGGGCCAGGCTCAATAGCAGAGCTGAGCTGTTTAGAGAGTTGGTGTAAAACTGTACGTGCACTGAGGGCGGACAAGAAGGCCTATGTACGAGGAATCTGTGAGAGGGTAGAACATCATCTGTTGTCAAGTGATTCTCGTCCCGCTTACAGGGAATTGCGTTCCTCAATGTACTGCAGTTATAGCTGAGGGTGGAGGGCTCTTGACAGAGGAGTCCGAGTGAAGGCCCATGGGCCGGTTACTTTGACTGGCTGTACCAGGTTGACCCACCAGCTGTTGAGTTGCATGTCAGGGGTGTTACTATTCCAATTGCTGACCCTCCAATCAACTGTGATCCACCTTCATTTGTGGAAACAAAGGCTGCTGTAAGCAGTTGAAATGGAGTAAACCTCCAGGGATCTGTGGCATCCATGCTGAACTTCTCAAGGCTGGTGGAAATGCTGTACTCGTGTCATTGCATGCAGTTCTGTGCTGTTTGGAACAGGCATCATCCCAAATGACTGGAAGAGGGGCCTTGTTGTCCCTCTCGAGAAAGGAAAGGGTGATCGCCAGGACTGCAACAACTACCAAGGGGTAATGCTGCTCTCAATTCCAGACAAGGTCTTTGCTCGGATAACTCTTGATAGGGTTCATCACCATCTGCTTCAGCACCAGCGTCCAGAGCAGTCAGGCTTTACAACAAAGAGGTCAGTGATTAACCGTATAATTTCTCGCTGGTCCTCACCGAACGCAGACAAGAGTTTCGGCAGGGGCTGCTTGCATCCTACCTTGATCTCTACAAAGCATTTGATTCAGTGAATCGTGATGCCCTCTGGAGGATTCTCGGTCTTCATGGGGTGCCACCAAAACTGATCAATCTGATGTCTGAACTCTACTCTGGTACTGAGAGTGCTGTGAGATGTGGTGGTTCCACCTCTGACTTATTTCCTTTTGTTACTGGAGTTGTTCAGGGAGTGTGTATTGGTCCCCATACTTTTCAGCACTTTTTAGGACTGGATTCTGGTGAGGATGTTAGAAAGATGAAGCTGAGGTGCATTATTTGGGAGTATCAAGATTTCTGACCTTTGTTTCACAGACAATGTAGTCATCTTTGCGGAGACTCTGGAGATCCTTTTGGAGCCATCGAGGCTGAGTGAGGAATCTGAGCCACTGGGATTACAGGTGTCCTGCGTCAAACCAAGATCCAAGCTTTGTGACATCTTGGATGCTGCTCTCTTGTCTGTACCTGTTTGTGGTGAGGATGTTGAGGTCACGGAGAGATTCACTTACCTTGACAGTGATATTCACGTCTCTGCTGGCTGTGAGCCAGAGGTCAATAGACATTTGGGTTGGGCCTGGGGAGTCATGGATTCACTGGATCATGGGTGTGGCGCTGACGTTCCTGTGCAGGATGGCGAAAGTTGGAGTCTTCACGTCCTTGGTGCTTCCAGTCTTGCTCTATGGATGCGAGACTTGGACTTGACCAGAGATCTGAGACGGAGACTTAATTCCTTTGGTACCAGGTCCCTTCGGAGAATCCGTGGCTATTGCTGGTCAGACTTTGTGTCCAATGAGCAGATGCTGAGAGAGACTGAAATGAGATTTTTACCTGCATAGTCTGTGATCATCAGCTGCGGCTGCATGGACAAGTGGCTCATTTTCCTGACACTGATCATGCTCACAAGATTCTCTCAGCGAGCTTTCCTCATGAGTGGAGAAGGGCAATGGGTCGACCACATGCCTCATGGTTGCAGGAGGTTGATAGCATCTCAAGAAGATGGGTATGGGCCAGGTGTCTGCATGGGGATGGCCAGACGGAAGGCCTGGAGTACCAGTGTAAAGTAGACGCAGCGACGCACTGCTCTGACACATGCTCCCATACCTGACCTTACCTGACCTGATCTGACAAGACCGAGCGAGACTGAATGGAAGCTGGAGGATGAAAATGTCTCAGATCTATTACAAGAGCAGCAGCTTGCACAAGAGATATCGCAAGCCCCCAGCCAAGAAGCCATCAGAGAGCTCCCACTCTTCCATCCATCCTGCTGTGCTTCTTCCTCTTTCTCTGATGTAGTTATCTTTTCTTGTCACAGCCAGGAGAGCACACCTCTTTGGGAATCTCTCCTGATACTCAGGCCTTCCTCACCAATCATGGCTGACCACATTTTGCGACAGTGTCACGATGCAATCAGCGGCATCGATCTTGACCCCTAGGTGCGTGATGTCAAGTAGTACAGTCCCACTGACATGTTATCTGACTCATTGCCAATTGGGAAGCCATGTGGAAGGGTGAGCTTCTTTTCCACGGGAAGTTGAGGTGAGGGGGAAAATGCGCAGGTGCACCTGGCATGGACTTCACGTCCTAAGCATCCCTCTCACCTGGCCCCCACCCAGTTTGACATGGAAGAATGAAGGATAATACCCCTGAACCTTTTTGAGACATGAAAGGTCACAAAACCGTATCCCAGTGCGCGCAAACACAAGATGACTTATCCCTATCCACAAGTCCTTAATACAGTGAATAATGTCTCCAAGCTCCACAAAGCACAAAATAGGATTGATACTTTCATTCTAATATCTGAGCCTGCAACTCACCACCCTACAAAATGCAACACTGCTGTTCTTGTCAGAGGTTCCATTGATAGCAACACATAGACTGGTTGAGTAGAAGATGTCAGAAATCCAGGAATAAAGGCAGCCTTCTATGCCACTGGCAGAGAACTTCATAAGCAAACAAGATGCCAGAGTGTGTCAAATGCCCGATGTGTACCAAACCCATGTCCAGGAAAACGATCCTGACCTTGTTTGAAATTTATAACCATCAGCCGAGAGAAGCAGCAGCATCTCCAGAGTTTGAGTGACGAAACAGAATCTAAACTGATGATCAGGGATCAAGCTGTTCAAAGAGAGGAAAAACTTGGTGTCGGAGAAGCAACAATGGATTCTCTGACTGTGTACACAGTAATTGGAAGAAAGCTTACTGGCCAGTAGTTGTTAGGACTTTTTTTTTCCACCCACCTTATTAATGTGAGTGATGCCAGCTGAGGTTGACAAAAAGGGGGCAGGCTGACTGAACAGAGGAGAAGCAAGAGCAGCATAGCATGATTTGAAAACACAGTTATTGATGCCATCTTGGCCCATCAATAATGCAATACTGTACAGAACTTATCTATTCTCAGGTGAGAAAGACACAATGTTCAGTAGGCAATGGATACGAGTGTGGTGGGGTTGAGTGGGTGTTAATATGGGGACAGAGAACCATGGGTTAGGTACATGAGATTGGAAGGTGACATGGGTTTGGAACATGAAATCCTTGAAATAAGAAGTTTATTTCAATAGGTTTCCTCAATCATTCCCACCAAATAATACCAATTTCAATATGTATGGTTTTATAGGTCAAACTACAGGTTTTCTGGAAGGTCTAATTTTAATCTCATGATTTTTTGAGTAAGTCCAGAAACTGCCTGCTTTGTGAATATGCAAGGTTGTTGACAAGTGCACAGAATTTGATATCCAGATCATGTGTGTGGAAGGGTACAAAGGATGTCAGTCACTCGTAATTTATAGATGCTCACAATGGCTTAGTTGAATCCTTTTTCCTCTGCTGGATCTGCATGCATATTTGCATGATATCACCAGCCAGACAAGTCACTTGTATGGGGAGTTGAGATGCGCAGGTGCACGCCTTCCCACCCAAGACTGAACACAGATCAGATTAGGATCCTGATGCTTGGAAATATAAGAGATCAGAGATCAGATTTTTGATTTGCAGATCGATCATCCACTGGCATTATCTAAAATTAGTGGGCAACTTAGCTAAATATAGCATAACAATTGTGCATTTTGTGAGGAAAGCACCAAATTTGGCACACTAGTAGCCTATCATATCCTGAACAGATTTGGATATTGGGCCATCTCAAATTCAGCGCTGATGCGCTGGCAGCCATTTTCCACTGCCATCAAAAAATTTGAGATGGCCCAATATCCAAATCTGTTCAGGATATGATAGGCTACTAGTGTGCCAAATTTGGTGCTTTCCTCACAAAATGCACAATTGTTTATGCTAAGTTGCCCCACTAATGGAAATCAGTATGCAAATATACCATTTACAAAAATAATTTTTTGCTAATTTATCTCCTAATGCTTGTGCACCTTCTTGCAGACCACTGTTTAGTTATTCATATGTTAGACCATAAGCCATAAGGTGTAGTCTACAACTGCAGATGAAGATGACTGTTTTTTAAGTCTGTTTTTTTATCCACAGGGGTGTGCTCCACTAGCAAGCAGCTTGCTATAGCTTGCCAAGTGGCTTGCTTGATTCAAGCGCTCAAGCAAACACTCCAACGGAACGAAGTGCTCGGCACCGCTTAACAGCATGGCAGTCTCCATGTAAACAGTGCTTTCATGGTACTCGAGGAAATGCTGTCCTGGCCATCGTTTTCAGTTTCGCTCGATCCTCGTGGCAACTTTCCCAAATGAATTTATTGTGTTAACACTGGCTAGAGAGAACGAGAAGAGGGGTTTTGTGATCATAATGAAGCACCTCCCTCAATTGCTTACTCCACTTGCTGATTCACAATTCACAAGTGGCTTGCAAAGCGGTTGATACGGAATGACTGGCTTGGAAAGCGATGGCAAGCCGTTTGCTAACGGAACACACCCCTGATGTAATGAAGTGTAACTTACGCAGTCCTGCGGGGGAGGAGAAGAGGGGAGGAGATCTTTTTGAAAATATAATTCATAAATGCAAAATAGCGATAAAGCGTTGAGACCAATCAATTCTTTAAATGATATGCATTCAATCTGATGACTTGAAACAATCTTGTGTTCAAACTTTCACTTATTGGTCTTTGAGAAACAGGAAAAATGATAATAACTAGAGCAAAGTCAATGGCGCGCCATCACAAATCCCCACATCCCACCCAATACAAAGAAAAAGTTGAAATATGGGGAAAAAAGTTTCACTGGAGCACCCAATATCAAAGTCTGAGTTCTATTTTTTTCCATTTTGACCCCTTGACCCGAAGTTTCCCACCTCCTAGAGCGTGAACTAGGGTAAGATCCAAAATCAGTTACAATATTATGTTGGACCACCAATGTTGATTGATAAACAGAGTTTCATTTTTAAAATGTTTAAAATGTGCCTGTAATTGCATTTTTGGAATTTTGAGCTTTGACCTGGCACTAGGAAGGGAGTGGAGCCAAAAAATACTGCTCTTGCCCTTCATACCATGTGGTGATTTAACAAACCAAGTTTGTGTGAATTTCTGCAGGCCCCTTAAAGGAGGAGATAGCGTGATGGATGGACGGACAGACAGAACAGGGAAAAGCCGATTACAATGTCCCCCCCCCCCACCACCGTGTTATTTTAATTTTAAAATAGTGGGAGATAGTAATTTATTCATCCATTTCGGATGAAGCTTTGTTGCTTGCTTTCATCAATGCCAGGAACGCAGCTGTGCACTGATGCAGTGGACTGTAGGTTAGGGGCAATTTGGAATTTGGCCAGGGGTGCCGGCGATAGTCACTAATCTTCAATGTCAACCAAATAATGCTGCCAGACTGGACACGCAGTTAAAAAATCACCCATGGAAAGACATACATGTTGATGCTCACAAAAACCTAGACTCCAGGATGACCGGTATATATCTGGTACGCGAGAATTCAAACCAAGCTACACAGTTCAGAGGTGAGTGGGCATACCTCGAGGCCATCTTGCCAGCCAAAACCATAATACTACTAACTAGGAGGGCACTCGGTAGAGCGATATCTCGCCACGCAATGCCTGATCCAGAACAAACATATCGCGGCCAATAAAGTTTGAATATTCAGGCGAGATATTCATTTTTGGTCCCATTTCTCAATGAAGAATCACTTCAATTTTAAAAATTAATCATATTCCGGATCTGGATTTCACAAAATCGAAACAATTTCTCTTGTTTAACAACCCGACTTGTTACACCCAAGTTTCTCGAATCCGGTCACACTTTTGGAGATATTGTGTTGTATATCGTTTTTAGCCCGATCACTCATTAGTAGAATCAACTTCAAAATTATTGGATTGGAAACTCAACAAAATCTAATGAATTCGGACTTATCATCACGCCAATTGTCACCAAATTTCGTCCGAATCCATCTGCAACCTTGTTGAGATATCATGTTCACTGACGACAGGGGTGAAAACATAACTTCACCTCATTTTACCGTGACGGAGGAAGAATACTTTAAAAATCAAAAAAAATTATCGGATCTGCGATCTGCATTCGGATTTCATGTCTGTCTATATCATCATTATCTATCAATCTATCACTCTCTCTCTTCTCTCTCTCTCTCTCTCTCTCTCTCTCTCTCTTCTCTTCTCATCTTCTCTCTCTTAAAAGAGGGGTGGGAGAGGGAAGGACAAAACAGTGGGGAACAGAGACATTGGGAGATCTGTGAAAGGCAGAGGGATGGAGCGGAGTACACAGGGTAAACAAGATTGACAATACAGGTACTTTCAGGTCCTCACGGAACAGGGGCTTTCAGGAAGAAAAGCAGGGAATTTGAAGGAGGTGGGTTTAGGGTGGATTAACGGGGGTAGAAAATATCATGGATTTGGATGGGGAAAGATGAGAGGTGGTGGTGAGCAGCTGTTTTGAAGACCTGGAGGGAAAAGTGGGATTGAAGAGTGTGGGAGTTTGTTCCAAAGACAGGAAAAAAAGAGGAATGAAAGAGTGAAGGTCTGCAGTAATTCTTGATTCTGGTAGTTTTGCCAGAAGTGGGTTGCTGGCAGACCTTGAGCGCCCTGCAGAAATATGGGGGGGGGGAGGGGGGACGACCTTATCCAGACAGAGCGGGGTGGGGGGGCGAGACTGGAGAGGAGACAGTTGAAGACAGAAAGACCACTGACCTGCCTGCGGTGTGAGAGACCCAAAGACTCTGCCTCATCACAGCACAGGAGATACCAATTATCCTACATGTCTTGGTTTCCACAGCATGAAGCCGAGAAAGTGAAAAGCGGGAGCACAAGCCCAGAGAGGAGAGCAGTACTCATCAGGGTGTGGAGGAAAGCTTTGTATGTGGTCAGGAGCTCAAGTGTGCCAAAGGAAGGACTTTGCACGATGGAAGATGCCCAGTCGGCAACTGGCTTTGGAGGTCAGCTTGGAAATGTAGCTTTCCCAGAAAAGATCATGGCAGATAGTGAGACCCAGAAGCTTTAATGAAAGGACTTCTTCAAGAGGATTGTTGATAAAGTAGATGGGGGGCGGTCCAGATGGTCCTTTCGGAGAGACAAAGTGAGAGTGTGAGATTTGTCAGGGTTGAAAGACATGTTCCACGTGTTGAACCAGCTTGTGATTTTATCCAAATCTGCAGTGAGCGAAGAAGCTGCTGCTTGCCAGTCTGAGGGATGACAGATGGTACGGCAGAGGGTGGAGTCAGCAATCAGCAAAGAGATAAAGAGGATTTTCCAGAGAGTCGGAGAGATCATTGATGAAAACCAGAAAAAGAAACAGGCCCAGACGCTGCTTGAGGAACTCCAGCCTGGACAGGAAGAGGGGATGAGAGAACTCCATTAAGGGCCACATGTTGGCTATGACAGGACAGGAAGTCTGTGAGCTATGAGTGCAGATGGCCTTGGATACCATAGGAGAAGAGTTTGTTGAGCTGGGCGGGTGCCAGCCGTACTAAAGCACGTGATATGTCGAGGGACATAGCTCTGATTTCATGTCTGGCATTGAGGATGTCCATCCATTGTTGAGAGAGCAGAAGCAGCATATCCTGGGTAAGTGACCTGGTCTGTATGTAAACAAACACAAGTCCCAAAGCAAAAGTATCCTGGAGATGATGTTGCAGTCATGTGATATGACAATCACATCGTCGTTTTTTTCATTTTTTGGAGGGGGGGGGGCAACACGATGAAAATGGAGCATACAAGAACACAAAACAAAAAACAAAAAAAATTCAAATATAAAAAGATATTTATTCAAGTAAAAAACGATTATGTGTTAATTGAAGCCATATTTATTCATTAAACCAAACATGAATTTCTGATTCTGTAGACCTTAAAGGTGTCTTGACTTTTCATTCTCCGATGTCACGAGCATTTTTTGAAATTGGCTTATCTCTGAGCCAATATAAAGCTATTGTCAAGTGCCGGCTCCCTTGGAAACTGCTTGGCCGCAACCAACTGCAGCTGGCGACAAGACTGAACACACTGAACATGCAGAGGTCATTTGGCTCGAAAATGTCGAGCCTCAGGGTAAATTTTGATACAGAATACCACGAGCAGTAGTGAGTGCTCCACGATTTAATGAGCATGTCGAAACATGCCGATTATTTCCCCAATTAACCAAACTCAATTCCCCTCCAGGGATTATCAATATGGCTGGAAGCATTTTCATGTGGGCTGGACTGTGGGCAGACATGCTTGCAGGCCTTAGGGAAATAAATATACACTTTAAAGAAGCATGAGACAAACAAATGGAAATTCCTGACAAAACAATGAAATTCACAATCCAGTACTTGATAGTACAAATAAACTACATCCTCTAAAGGTCCTTACACACAAGACCAGAGGTTGGTGGCAGTATTTGCACGACTGCCTCCGCAAAAACCATAAATGCAAAGAAAACTGAAAACCCACTCCGTGGGAGTACCTCCGATGCTACTGCCCTTGCAGAGCAGATCACCAGATGATGGTATAGGGGCAAACCATCGGGACCCCCATTCTTTGATGAGGAAAAGCACAGGGTAAACTTCCTGGTTCAGATTGCGGTGGTGGTATGGCAGGGTCGTGCTGAGGTGTTGTCCACCGTACAGCGGTCTCCTCGGGTTAACCTGAAGCGGTCCCTTCGGGTGGGTGCCTGGAATGTCCCATCCCCAAGAGAGGATGATCACCTGTATCTATTATCATCTGAACTCCAGCATTTGGACATCGGTATTGCAGCACTCTGAGATTCAGACAGGATAGTGGCGAGATCATGGTGGGAGGTTACACCTACTATTGATCTGGTCACTCTGATGGTTACCATGCCCAAGGAGTTGCTGTAGCCGTGTCCACCAAGTTGACTCCCATGATAAATGAGGTAACACTGGTCAATGAGCGTATTATGAGACAAAGGATTCGTCACTCATTGTGTGTCATCTCCCTGGTCTCTGTATATGCACCGACTGAGGCGAGTGATCTCCCCATGAAGGACGCATTCAATGCCGCGTTTGAGTCTGTGGTTGATCAGTGCCCCAGGCTAGATACTCTTCTTGTCTTGGGGGATTTCAATGCATCGACTGCAACTGATAGGGATGGTTATGAGACGTGTTGGTCCCCATGGGTTTGGAACTGTGAACCCGAACAGCACTAAGTTACTTGACTTTGAAAGAAGTTGTGGACTTAAGAGTGGCTGGTTCATGGTTTTAGCACCCACAGGCACATCACTGGACTTGGTATTCCAACGCTGGTGGTGTGGCAAAGGAGATTGATCATGTGCTCATTGATGGTCACTGGAGGATGATCCAGAACAGCAGGGTGGACCGGAGTGCTCAGTGCTTTAATACTGACCACCGGCTTGTTGAAACAACTCTGAAGTTGCAGATTAAATCCAGGAGAATGGTACCATCCCAGCCTCCGCTAAATGCTGGCAAGCTCAACGATGAGAGGGTAGGTGAGGAGTTTGCGAACAGGCTGAGTGGGGACTTGGGGGATGTGGGTGCTTTGGGGAATTCTAAAGAGTTGTGAAGTGCCTTCAAGACTACCATCCTTGATATTGCCTGTGGACGTCTTGGAACTCACCGTGGAGTGAAGAAGAACTTTGTCTCTCAAGGGACACTGGATACCATTGACCAGAGTCGCAGGGCCAGGCTCAATAGCAGAGCTGAGCTGTTTAGAGAGTTGAGGTGTAAAACTGTACGTGCACTGAGGGCGGACAAGAAGGCCTATGTACGAGGAATCTGTGAGAGGGTAGAACATCATCTGTTGTCAAGTGATTCTCGTCCCGCTTACAGGGGAATTGTGTTCCTCAGTGTACTTCAGTTATAGCTGAGGGTGGAGGGCTCTTGACAGAGGAGTCCGAAGTGAAGGCCCAGTGGGCCGGTTACTTTGAGTGACTGTACCAGGTTGACCCACCAGCTGTTGAGTTGCATGTCAGGGGTGTTACTATTCCAATTGCTGACCCTCCAATCAACTGTGATCCACCTTCATTTGTGGAAACAAAGGCTGCTGTGAAGCAGTTGAAATGGAGTAAACCTCCAGGGATCTGTGGCATCCATGCTGAACTTCTCAAGGCTGGTGGAAATGCTGTACTCGTGTCATTGCATGCAGTTCTGTGCTGTTTGGAACAGGCATCATCCCAAATGACTGGAAGAGGGGCCTTGTTGTCCCTCTCTAGAAAGGAAAGGGCGATTGCCAGGACCGCAACAACTACCAAGGGGTAATGCTGCTCTCAATTCCAGACAAGGTCTTTGCTCGGATAACTCTTGATAGGGTTCATCACCATCTGCTTCAGCACCAGCATCCAGAGCAGTCAGGCTTTACAACAAAGAGGTCAGTGATTAACCGTATAATTTCTCGCTGGTCCTCACCGAACGCAGACAAGAGTTTCGGCAGGGGCTGCTTGCATCCTACCTTGATCTCTACAAAGCATTTGATTCAGTGAATCGTGATGCCCTCTGGAGGATTCTCGGTCTTCGTGGGGTGCCACCAAAACTGATCAATCTGATGTCTGAACTCTACTCTGGTACTGAGAGTGCTGTGAGATGTGGTGGTTCCACCTCTGACTTATTTCCTTTTGTTACTGGAGTTTGTCAGGGGTGTGTATTGGTCCCCACACTTTTCAGCACTTTTATGGACTGGATTCTGGTGAGGATGTTAGAAAGATGAAGCTGTGGTGCATTATTTGAGAGTATCAAGATTTCTGACCTTGATTTCACAGACGATGTAGTCATCTTTGCGGAGACTCTGGATATCCTTTTGGGAGCCCTCGAGGTGCTGAATGAGGAATCTGAGCCACTGGGATTACAGGTGTCCTGCGTCAAAACTAAGATCCAGGCTTTCAGTGACATCTTGGATGCTGCTCTCTTGTCTGTACCTGTTTGTGGTGATGATGTTGAGGTCACGGAGAGATTCACTTACCTTGACAGTGATATTCACGTCTCTGCTGGCTGTGAGCCAGAGGTCAATGGACATTTGGGTCGGGCCTGGGGAGTCAGGGATTCACTGGATCATGGGGTGTGGCACTGTCGGTTCCTGTGCAGGATGGCGAAAGTTGGAGTCTTCAGGTCCTTGGTGCTTCCAGTCTTGCTCTATGGATGTGAGACTTGGACTGTGACCAGAGATCTGAGACGGAGACTTAATTCCTTTGGTACCAGGTCCCTTCGGAGAATCCTTGGCTATTGCTGGTCAAACTTTGTGTCCAATGAGCGGATGCTGAGAGAGACTCAAATGAGATTTGTTTCCTGCATAGTCTGTGATCATCAGCTGCGGCTGCATGGACATGTGGCTCATTTTCCTGACGCTGATCATGCTCACAAGATTCTCTCAGCGAGGTTTCCTCATGAGTGGAGGAGGTCAACGGGTCGACCACATGCCTCGTGGTTGCAGGATGTTGATCAGCATCTCAAGAAAATGGGTATGGGCCAGGCGTCTGCGTGGGGATGGCCAGACGGAGGCCCCTGGAGTACCAGTGTAAAGTGGACGCAGCGACGCACTGCTCTGACACATGCTCCCATACCTGACCTGACCTGACCTGATCTGACAAGACCGAGCGGGACTGAATGGAAGCTGGAGGATGAAAATGTCTCACATCTATTACAAGAGCAGCAGCTTGCACAAGAGATATCGCAAGCCCCCAGCCAAGAAGCCATCAGGAGAGCGTCCCACTCTTGCATCCATCTTGCTGTGCTTCTTCCTCTTTCTCCGATGTCGTTGTCTTTTCTTGTCACAGCCAGGAGGGCACACCTCTTTGGGAATCTCTCCTGCTACTCAGGCCTTCCTCACTAATCATGGGCTGACCCACATTTTGCGAGTGTCACGACACAATCAGCGGCATCGATCTTGACCCCCTAGTTGCTGTGGATGTCAAGTAGCACAGTCCACTGACATGTTATCTGACTCATTGCCAATTGGGTAGCCATGTGGGAGGGTGAGCTTTCTTTTCCACGGAAAGTTGAGGCGAGGGGGAAAATGCGCAGGTGCACCTAGGCATGGACTTCACGTCCTAAGCATCCCTCTCGCCTGGCCCCCACCCAGTTTGACATGGAAGAATGAAGGGATAATACACCTGAACCTTTTCGAGACATGAAAGGTCACAAAACCGTATCCCAGTGGCGTGCAAACACAAGATGACTTATCCCTATCCACAAGTCCTTAATACAGTGAATAATGGTCCTCCAAGCTACACAAAGCACAAAATAGGATTGATACTTTCATTCTAATATCTGAGCCCACAACTCACCACCCTACAAAATGTAACACTGCTGTTCTTGTCAGAGGGTTCCATTGATAGCAACACATAGACTGGTTGAGTAGAAGATGTCAGAAATCCAGGAATAAAGGCAGCCTTCTATGCCACTGGCAGAGAACTTCATAAGCAAACAAGATGCCAGAGTGTGTCAAATGCCCGATGTGTACCAAACCCATGTCCAGGAAAACGATCCTGACCTTGTTTGAAATTTATAACCATCACCGAGAGAAGCAGCAGCATCTCCAGAGTTGAGTGACGAAACAGAATCTAAACTGATGATCAGGGATCAAGCTGTTCAAAGAGAGGAAAGACTTGGTGTCGGGAGCAACAATGGATTCCCTGACTGTGTACACAGTAATTGGAAGAAAGCTTACTGGCCAGTAGTTGTTAGGACTTTTTTTTTCCACCCACCTTATTAATGTGAGTGATGCCAGCTGAGGTTGACAAAAGGGGGACAGGCTGACGTGAACAAACAGAGGAGAAGCAAGAGCAGCATAGCATGATTTGAAAACAGTTATTGATGCCATCTTGGCCCATCAATAATGCAATACTGTACAGAACTTTATTCTCAGGTGAGAAAGACACAATGTTCAGTAGGCAGTGGATACGAGTGTGGTGGGGTTGAGGTGGATAGTTAATATGGGGACAGAGAACCATGGGTTAGGTACATGAGATTGGAAGGTGACATGGGTTTGGAACATGAAATCCTTGAAATAAGAAGTTTATTTCAATAGGTTTCCTCAATCATTCCCACCAAATAATACCAATTTCAATATGTATGGTTTTATAGGTCAAACTACAGGTTTTCTGGAAGGTCTAATTTTAATCTCATGATTTTTTGAGGAAGTCCAGAAACTTGCCTGCTTTGTGAATATGCCAAGGTTTTGACAAGTGCACAGAATTTGATATCCAGATCATGTGTGTGGAAGGGCACAAGGGATGTCAGTCACTCGTAATTTATAGATGCCCACATGGCTTAGTTGAATCCTTTTCCTCTGCTGGATCTGCATGCATATTTGCATGATATCACCAGCCAGACAAGTCACTTGTATGGGGAGTTGAGATGCGCAGGTGCACGCTTCCCACCCAAGACTGAACACAGATCAGATTAGGATCCTGATGCTTGGAAATATAAGAGATCAGAGATCAGATTTTGATTGCAGATCGATCATCCACTGGCATTATCTAAAATTAGTGGGGCAACTTAGCTAAATATAGCATAACAATTGTGCATTTTGTGAGGAAAGCACCAAATTTGGCACACTAGTAGCCTATCATATTATGAACAGATTTGGATATTGGGCCATCTCAAATTCAGCCGCTGATGGCTGTGGCAGCCATTTTCCACTGCCATCAAAAAATTTGAGATGGCCCAATATCCAAATCTGTTCAGGATATGATAGGCTACTAGTGTGCCAAATTTGGTGCTTTCCTCACAAAATGCACAATTGTTATGCTAAGTTGCCCCACTAAATGGAAATCAGTATGCAAATATACCATTTACAAAAATAATTTTTTGCTAATTTATCTCCTAATGCTTGTGCACCTTCTTGCAGACCACTGTTTAGTTATTCATATGTTAGACCATAAGCCATAAGGTGTAGTCTACAACTGCAGATGAAGATGACTGTTTTTTATTTGTTTTTTGATCACCAGGGGTGTGCTCCACTAGCAAGCAGCTTGCTATAGCTTGCCAAGTGGCTTGCTTGATTCAAAGCGCTCAAGCAAGCACTCCAACGGAACGAAGTGCTCCGCACCGCTTAACAGCATGGCAGTCTCCATGTAAACAGTGCTTTCATGGTACTCGAGGAAATGCTGTCCTGGCCATCGTTTTCAGTTTCGCTCGATCCTCGTGGCAACTTCCCCAAATGAATTTATTGTGTTAACACTGGCTAGAGAGAACGAGGAAGAGGGCGTTTTGTGATCATAATGAAGCACCTCCCTCAATTGCTTACTCCACTTGCTGATTCACAATTCACAAGTGGCTTGCAAAGCGGTTGATACGGAATGACTGGCTTGGAAAGCGATAGCAAGCCGTTTGCTAACGGAACACACCCCTGATGTAATGAAGTGTAACTTACGCAGTCCTGCGGGGGAGGAGAGAGGGGAGGAGATCTTTTGAAAAATATAATTCATAAATGCAAAATAGCGATAAAGCGTTGAGACCAATCATATTCTTTAAATGATATGCATTCAATCTGATGACTTGAAACAATCTTGTGTTCAAACTTTCACTTATTGGTCTTTGAGAAACAGGAAAAATGATAATAACTAGAGCAAAGTCAATGGCGCGCCATCACAAATCCCCACACATCCCACCCAATACAAAGAAAAGTTGAAATATGGGGAAAAAAAGTTTCACTTGGAGCAACCCAATATCAAAGTCTGAGTTCATTTTTTTTTCCATTTTGACCCCTGTGACCCGAAGTTCCCACCTCCTGGAGCGTGAACTAGGGTAAGATCCAAAAATCGTTACATATTATGTGTGACCACCAATGTTGATTGCATACACAGAGTTTCATTTTAAAATGTTTTAAAATGTGCCTGTAATTGCATTTTTGGAATTTGAGCTTTTGACCTGGCACTAGGGAAGGGAGTGGAGCCAAAAAATATACTGCTCTTGCACCTTCATACCATGTGGTGATTATAACAACCAAGTTTGGTGAATTTCTGCAGACCCTTAAAGGAGGAGATAGCGTGATGGATGGACGGACAGACAGAACAGGACAAAGCCGATTACAATGTCCCCCCCCCCCCCACCACCGTGTTATTTTAATTTTAAAATAGTGGGGATAGTAATTTATTCATCCATTTCGGATGAAGCCTTTGTTGCTGCTTTCATCAATGCCAGGACCGCAGCTGTGCCACTGATGCAGTGACTGTAGGTTAGGGGGCAATTTGGAATTTGGCCAGGGTGCCGGCGATAGTCACCTAATCTTCAATGTCAACCAAATAATGCTGCCAGACTGGACAACCAGTTAAAAAATCACCCATGGAAAGACATACATGTTGATGCCTCACAAAAACCTGAGACTCCAGGATGACGGTATATATCTGGTACGAGATTCAAACCCAAGCTACACAGTTCAGAGGTGAGTGGGCATACCTCGAGGCCATCTTGCCAGCCATTAACCATAATACTACTAACTAGAAGGGCACTCGGTAGAGCGCATATCTCCGCCACGCAATGCCTGATCCAGAACAACATATCGGGCCCAATAAAGTTTGAAATATCAGGCTAGATATCATTTTTGGTCCCATTTCTCAATGAAGAATCACTTCAATTTTAAAAATTATCATATCCGGATCTGGATCTTCACCAAAATCGAAACAATTCTCTCTTGTTACACACCCGACTTGTACACCAAGTTTCTTCTGAATCCGTCCACAACTTTTGGAGATATTGTGTTGTATATCGTTTTTAGCCCGATCACTCATTAGTGAAGAATCACTTCAAAAATTATTGGATCTGGAAACTCAACAAAATCTAATGAATTCGACCTTATCATACACCCAACTTGTCCACCAAATTTCGTCCGAATCCATCTGCAACCTTTTGAGATATCATGTTCACAGACAGACAGGGGTGAAAACATAACTTCCACCCATTTCCGGTGACGGAGGAAGAATCACTTTAAAAATCAAAAAAAATTATCGGATCTGGATCTGCATTCGGATTTCATGTCTGTCTATCATCTAT
>CM068953.1:43989536-44002453 GCA_035128595.1 Eptatretus atami
ACACACCCCTCTGCAGAAATCACAGCCTACCAAACGCACATGCAGCAGTAATTTCCAAACATGTACCGAGGAGATGGAAGTAACGGCACCCTAAATACTGGCAACTTGCAAAGGGCACGTGGCCACGCCCTTTCCAACCCATTTCTCCATTTAATAATGATATCTATCTTCTTCTTCAACTCAACCCGACATACAATAATTACATCCAATCCTTTCCCTCAATTCCCTGACACAGATCAGGGCTGGCACCGTGCATCCCACCACTTCTGATAACCGCGAACACCATTCTCGATGGCGGGCGGACCCATGCGCTGACATGTACAATGGCGAACCCGCACGCACTGTATGGGGCATACTCGATGGCAGGCAGACCCGCACGCTGACCACGTGTACAATGGCGGGCCCGCGCGCTGACCACGTGTAAAATGGCGGAGTCGTGCACAGCCCGTGATACTTTATCATCATACAGAACGGGGCACGAATAACACAAATCTTTGGTCAGGTCTGCGCATGGGGTTACAATAACATCTTACCGTCGGTCTTCGCTCATCACGACGGCCACAAATGTCTCCCGCGGACGACAAACATCCTGCCACACCTCCGCCTCGATGCAGCTGCTACTAGGCAGAGGCATGCTGTGTGACCGGATCGCTTGGGATGCGTGGCGCACCATGGAGCAGGCACATTGACCAGCGCCAACCGTGGGTCACCGGGGCACGACACGGGGTTCGGTGCAAAGCAATTCATATCACGGTGCTCGGAGCGAGACGATTCCGCAGCTTGGAACCATCTGACTGGAAATGAAGTGGAGCCGCTTCCGGTCATGGTGCTGGCTGGGGTCCAATCAGAGCGCCCGATTCGGGTGACGACACACCGCTTCGGGTCGTTGCCCCCACCCCGCACCACCTGATCTATAAAAGGACGGGTTGCGGGGCAGTGGGAGAGTTGTCGTCGTTCCAGATGAGTCGATGAGTCGTTGTCGTTCCTGAATCGTTCAAGTGTCGTTCGTATGTCGTCGTTCCTGCTCATCGCTCCTGTCTGCTAGTTCCTGAGTGCCATTCCTGCACACTGTTCCTGCTCGCTCAGTCCTGTCGATTCATCTTGCTCGTCCTGGCCTGGAATTCATTTTCAACCATTCACCTGCTGACTCTGCCTTTTTCACCACTTCTCCGCCCTTCTTAACCAATTCGCCTGCTGACTCCACCTTATTCACCACCTTGTCACCTCTCTCCACCCATTGGCTTCTGACTCCACCCAAGTCCCTTCCTTCACGCCCGACGGTCGCCTCTCATTCTCTGGACCGATGCTAGCTGCATGAAGTGCCACGAAGCAAGAGACGATGCGCCAGCTGTCAGGGAGGTATCACCCAGTGGAGCATCCCCCCAAAACGTATTGGTGGCGCGATCGGGCAATCATGCAAGGTGTTGAGAGACCATTAGCCTCATCTCCTTTCCTTTTTCTCTTCATCAACTCCTCTTCCTCAGGTTTTGTGTGTGTGAGTGTGAGTGTGTGTGTCCTGGTGCCTGTCCTCGTTTAAGTTAAGTGTACAAGAATTATATCGGGATATCCGCTGAACTGGGACACTTCTCTTCCAATGAGCGAGTGCGCGATGCTTCACATCCCTGCCCCCGCCTCTTCATCCCCGCCCGTACACCAGGCCTCATTACCGCTTTGTTTTGGACGACGCCTGGCACGTGCACCCCAAGTCCCATATACACGCATGACGCGCTGTTTTTTTCAGAGCCTCTCAAGCCCCCGAGGACGCCATATAACAGCCTTCGCGCGGTCTTCAACGTTCCTCATGAGCCATCTTCATTAATTCCCAATGATAAGCCTGCTTCACGACAACCCAGCATACTCTCTGCATCGAACGATTTCTTCACATACCCTTGGCACCATCCATTATGCATCATTCGTCACTAAAATTCTTCACATGCAACATCATTGGCCCGTCCGAACTCTTCATCCCCCGTCCCCGCGACCTGCCTTCTTCATACTCTTCCCTCACGAGACAATACCATCATCACTTCTTCAGGCAGCGCCGCATCCCCCGAGCCCACCGTCCACTCTCTTTCTTCTGGGTCTTCACGCCGTTCCCGGCCGTTAACACACTGCTGGGTTCTGAAGGCCACCATTTTTCTTTTGGGCCGACCTCAACCATGCCTTGATTTGGAACACGCCCGCAACGATTTCTCTTCAACGAATAAAGTTTTTTTTTATACCTCACTTCCCCACTCATATTAATATTACAGACACTCCCCGCCCCACTTCATCAATACCGTGCCCTTTCCACCAGCATCTTCGTTTGTTCATTCACCCGCCCCTGCCCTCACTTCTTGATCTCCCAGCTCCACTCACCCTAGCCCTTCTTCTAAAATATTAAGGACGCCGGAGCCCGACCTCCTTCAGTCGCATTTTCTTTCACTCTCACGCTAGCTCCCATCTCACAGACTAATTAAAGTATAGACCCGCCTCTATCAATCCCTGACCCACCCCGGCGCATCATTTACACTCCTGCCTTATTCTCCAAGTCCTTCGCGGTCGATACCACCAGAAGATCGATCCGGACTAAATAAGTGTCGAATATGTGTCCCGAAATGCTGCATATATGCTAAGAGACCACTAATCCACATCATCCACACACTCTAAGCGCTGCCATCACTTCAACCTGAGCTTCTCTTCATCATACCTTCTCACTAGAGCCAGGACGTTCCCTCCTGCCCAGTTATTCACCTATCACACCGGACCAATCTGCGCCTCTTATCATCTTTCCAGCACAGCATTAAAGCTTAACCCTTTATCTCCGCACAGCGTCTTGCTATCAGAGCAATCCACATGCTTGGTAGAAGCACAACCACATGGCACGGAATCCTTGCAACACATAACCCAGCCCTCATGTAGCACATGATTAATGTATCCACCTGCGAGACGACCTCTTCTCAGTCCTGCTGCCTGCTCCCACCTTAAGGACTGCCGGAGTCACTCGACCTTCATTCCCCCGCCCGCCAGATCTTGCCTGTCTATATAGTCCTCAGTTCAGCTGTCTTCGCGTAATGTGCGTCCCGACCGAGGAATCAAAGCAAATCTGGTCTTACATAATACATTAAATCTTATCTTGCTCAAACAGGACGTTATACCAATAAAGCCGTATATACACAACATTGCGCGGTCACCCACAAGCACCTGATGCGATCACATAACAGCGGCCTTCATTCCCCCGCCCCCGGCTGCTCACTCCCCCTAGACTCGAACAGTGCACAAGCTTAAGCCACACGCCGAAGTATGCCCTCACTTCAGTCTAAAAGAGCGAGAGGCTCCGTGACTCCGTCGCCCCGGGGCCGAGACCGCGTTCGTCGTCTCCGTCGCCGCCGCCGGCTCTGACACATGGCCCTGCGCCTGCCCGTCGCCGGCGGGCGACACTCGCATTTCGCGCTCCCCCGCTCGCCCCCCCGCTCTCTTCACTCCTCGCCCCCCGGGGAGACGCGTTCCGTTTCACTCGCTCTTGGCGTCACGCACGCCCGCTCTTTCATCACCCGGCGAGCGGCCCCGCCTCTTCACTCCCTGCCCCCTCGCGCTTCCTTTCCACCGGCCTGCGGCCCGCCCCCGGGCGACGAGCCTCCGTGCTCCGTCGCCAGCCGGGCGAGAGCCTTCAGTGCCCTCTGTCCCCGCGCGTCTTGCGATACGCGAGCCGCGCTCTGCCTCCGTCGCGCCGGGGAGGAGCGACTCCTGCTCGCGCGCGCCCGGGCGAAAGCCTCGCGTGCCCTCGCTGCTCTCTTCATCCGCGGCGACGGCTCCCGGCCTCTTCACTCCTCGCCCCCGGGGTCGCACTTCGAAGATAGGTTTCACTGTTCCCTGCTTCAGAGTTGACACGGGTCTTGACGCATATTGCCCCACTGTCAGATGTGCGTCTGGTGCTCCCGGTCGCACGGGTCGAGGCCGGTGGGGTGCTCCGTCGCCGTCTCGGGCGAGCGTACTGGGTGCTGTGGCCCCGTCGCCCCGGGCAGTCGGCACTCTTACAGCTGAAGCGTGCTGAAGTTTCTTTCAGTCAGGTCACAAGTACCCCGTCGCCCCGGGCGAGCGCTGGTGCTCCGTCGCCCGGGCGAGCCGGCTGGTGCTGAGAAAACGTGACGCGACCCGTCGCTATGGAGGAGCACAAAAGTGTCCTTCAGTATCCGGGGCAAAATATATCAGAGTTCGTCTGTGTGGCTTGTAGCCGAGTGACAATACGAAGAAATGTGTGGTTGCAGAGATAATACAAGCGAACTCACTAGCAGAAGCGAAAGCACTACGAGGCATGCATCACGCCGGATCAGTCACATTCTTGTACACTTAACTAAACGAGGCACCGGAGGGCGGAAGCGAACCCACGGGGCTACACGTCGCCCCGGCGACACACGCACCGACTCACACTCGAGTCGGTACTATCCGTGCCCCGGGCGAACGCACTCGTGCCTACAAAAAACTGAGGAAAGATTCGGCGAGTCCTGCCAGGGAGAGAGCAGGACAAGCTACGTAGGACTTAAGCGCAGAATCAAGGCTAAATGTTCGCCTCTCCAACAACCTTGCACCGAGTGTGCCCGAAACCGCCGCCTCTGCATTCCCAATCTGCCACCGTTTTTGGGGGGATGCTGGCGAACCGCTGGTATACCTCCCTGACAGCTGGCCACTCGTCTCTTGGCTTCGGTCTGCTCGCCAGTCTGACTCATCGCCAGGCTAGCATAGGCGGGTCCCAGAGAATGAGACGCGACCCCCGTGGCGTTCGCCAGCCCGGGCCGTGAAGGAAGGGGACTTGGGTGAGAGGTCAGAAGCCACACCGTTTGCGGTTGGCCAGAGTCAGGGCCGACAAGGTGGTGAATAAGTGGAGTCCAGCAGGCGAATTGGTTAAGAAGGGCGAGAAGTGGTGAAAAGGCGGAGTCCAGCAGGTGACCGGGAGCGATCGCTTGAAATGAGAGTTCCACCTCAGGCGACGATCAAGGCATGAATCGCACAGCGACATCCGAGCGAGCAGGAAAGTGTGCAGAATGGCACTCCGAGGAGGACGTAGCAGACAGGCGAGAGCCGAGTGAGCAGGGAACGACGACCTTACGGTGCTCGAACGACACTGCACACGGCTTCACGGAACGACCGGGCGAGACAGGCTCGACTGCATCGACGCGCATCGGCGAACGCACGACCGGAAAGAGCCTTCCTCGTGCTCCACTGCCCTCGCACGGGCGAGAGGGCCTGCTGCCGTCGCCACCGCAAGGCGCGCGCTACCTTTTATACGACGCCAGCTCGTGGCGTGTCGCGGGCGGTGGGTGCGCAGAGGCCGAACCCGAAGCGGCGGGTGTGTCGTCACCTGCGCTCCGTCGCCGAATCGCGACGCGACTCTGAGCGGAGCCCAGCCACTGGCTGGACCATGCCGTCGACCAGCCGAAGCGGCACCACTCATTTCCAGCGAGGGATGCGTTCAAGCATGCGGAATCTCCTCCTTGTTCCGAGCACCGTGATTGAATTGCTTTCACCGACCCCGTGTCCGTGCCCCGGTGAACCCACGGTTGGCGCCGTGGCTTCAAATGTGCCTTGCTCCATGGTGCGTCCACCATCCGGGTCGCCGACCCAAGCGATCCCGCCTGTGCAGCGAACAGCATGTCTTCCTGCCGTGAGTAGCAGGCTGCTGCTCATCGAACGGGCCGGACGGGTGGGAAGGCGGATGCTCTATTGGGTTGGCGTCGTCCGCCGCGGAGAGCACATATGTGGTGGCGTCGTTGACTGGTAGCTAAGAAAACCGCACCGTACAGCGCCATGTTATTGTAACCCATGCGCGGCAGACCCTGGAGCCGAAAGATTTGTGTTATTCGGCCCGCGTCTCGGTGCTTATGATGACTAAGGATCGGACTCCACGCGGGGGCGGATGCACGCGGCGCACCGCTGTCTCCGTTGCTCCCCGGCAATGAGCCTCGTACCTCTGTACGCCCAACCGGCGAGAGCGCTCCGTGCCTCTCGTCGAGTCCAGCCGGCGATCAGCCTCGGTGCTTCCCGGTCGCCCCGGCGACGCCCTTCGTGCTGTCGCCTCCGGGCGAGCGCCTCGTGCTCGAGTCGCCCGGGGAGGGAGGGCGCCTCGTTGCTCCAGTCGCACTCCGGGCGAGAGGCTCGCTGCCTCAAGTCGCGCCCCGGGCGAGAAGGCTCGTTGCTTTCCGTCGCCCCGGGCTGATGCGGGCCGGGCTCGTGTCGTCGTCTCCCGACTGAGCGCCTGCTCCGTCGCCCGAGCGATGCGGCTCGTTGTCTCTATCGCCCGTGCGCGAGACGTGATGCAGGAACAAGCTGTAAATAAAGACTCAATTCTGATACTGGCATTTTCTTATTGCTTCTGATTATTTATCCTGCTTGCCAGAATGCAACACTATCCACCCATTCAATATCAAAGCTTATATTTATTACTACGAGCAATATAACCTGTGCTCGCTGGCGGGGGGTGGGGGGTATTAAGAGAGGCAGGTTGAGAGACGCAGGGAGGGAGAGGAAGAAGAGGAAAGAAGGAGGGGAGACGAGAGGGATGCAGGAGGGGAGGGAAGCATGTGAAGGCAAGGAGGGGGGAAGTTGGGGAGAGCTTTTGCCTCAACTAAAGTTTGCCAACAACCATGGAGGGAGGGTGCGAGAGGGGGTGTGGGAGAGAGAGAGCAGAGACACAGAACACAGAGGAATAAGAGAGATGAGAGATTGTTTTTAAAAAGAGGTGTGAGAAGATGAGAAAAGTAGTGAGGGGGTGAGTGTGGGGCTAGTGAAAGAGAATGATATTGTTTGCGGTTTCCAATAGGAACCACTCCCACTCCAAATGCAATAGCATAGCAACCATACCATACAGTGATGCCCCATCTGAGACGGATTCTTTTAACTATATATTCAGACACGACCTCTCCTTTTATCTGTATGCGGGGAAAATCGGCGAACAACAAGTGTCGTTTGTGGTAAGATTCCAACATAAAGCGTGGGTCTGATTCATGTCTGCACTGCATCCTATTAGCTTTTTCCTTTTCTATTACTCTTATTCATTGTCGTGTTTCCTTACTACCTAGCTCTTTGCTTGAGTGATAATGTGAATTCTCTGGGTAATATCCGCAAGCTGACACATGATCGTGATGCCATTATCGGAACAGAGCGTCAGAGCATCCTATAGTCTCGCTTGTGAAGATGGGGTCCTCGGTGCAGAAGGGCCATAGCAGAGCGGCGAGCATTAATAAACGACACCTTAGGAACACGAACACCATGCTGCAGGAAATCAGAAAACGCTAAGGAGCACTGTCAAAACAGACGCACTATGCACAGTAATTTCCGATCCACGCGGTGGACAAGAAAAGAGGGCCGCCAACACCATATCCAACGAGGGTATAATGAGTATCACGACCTTCTGCAGAAATCACAAGGAACTAACAACACGCACAGTGCACAGTAATTTCCAGATCCACGTGGAACAGATAAGCACGACAATACCAAAACAGATGCGCCCTCATGACAAGAATCACACAGCCTAGCCAAACGCACGGATGTATAGGCGATGCAGGCAAACACAGTAATTTCGATTCACGATAGCTTACTACATCCAGTCGGAAAAGAACTCCTAGAAAGGCGAAAAAAAGAGTGCATGCCAGAGCTCGCTCCAATGGCACAACTTTTCATACAGTCTGATTGCCAATTACCTCTCTCTGGCAAGAAATCAAAGCCGTACTGAAAAAAGCGTGACGCAATGGCAGCCAGTAAATTTTCCAGACATTGGTACCCAGAGAGAGATGGAAGTAACTTGGGCGCCGGAAGCATTGACACCAGACAGAGCGCCCGAGCCAGCGCCGCGGCCCCAATACTGGCAAGAATTGCCAAAAGAGGGCACGTGGCCACAGGCCCTTTGAGTATTCCCCCACCCCGGCCAACCCATGATTTTTTCTCTGCGCACATTAAATATAAATAGGAATTATGCATATCTAAGGTATCGGTCTTCATCTGCATTTTTACTTTCCTCTTTTCCTTATTGCAAACCTGCCTCAACCGTACCCTTGCGTGATGACGAAAACCTCCCCGACATACGAAGAGTAAATTAACAAATCCCAAGCGAAAGATCTAGCCTTACATTCCGGGTCTATATTGTTCTTTTCCCTGCAAAGTTCGCCGGCACTGGACGGGGAGACAACAAAGAACAGGATGACAGGGTGGGCAAGAGCAACCAAGAATATTGGTGGATGACAGTGCATCCACCACTTTCTGATACACCGCGAACCAGAATTCTGGATGGGCGGGGGCGGGGGGGACCGCGTGCGGGCAGATGACATGTACAGATGGCGAACGGCCAGGCACGATGAGATGTCGCACTGGTATGGGGCACCAATGACTTCAGATGGCAGCAAGACACCCGCACGGTTGGACCGTGTTTACAAATGGGCCTCGGCCGCTGCGCTGACCACGGTGGAGAGTTAAATGGGGGAGTCGTAAGGCACAAGAGCGCCGGTGATATTTAATTCTATGCATACAGAACGGGGAGGAAGAAAAACAAAATCTTTGGTCAGGTCTGCGCATGGGGTTACATAAACATCATTACCCGTCGGTCTTATTCGCTCAAACACTCATTCCACGACGGCCACACAATGTCTCTATCGCCTCCCGGTGCGGGCCGTAGGCATGCAGTGCGCGGACACGAGACAAACACCGAATGCTCTGCCATACATGATCAGTCCCTCCGCCTCGATCAGCTGCGGCTACTAGGGCAAGTTAAAGGCATCGGCTGTGGTGACAGCGGGCTGATCACGCTCGCTTGGTGAGAGGTGAAGGGGGGGATGGATGAAAACGGCGTGGCAGGAGCTGTGGGATTGGAGTGCAGTGCGGTCGCGGATCTGGTTTGGTTACGTCCGTGGGTCTGAGGGTCACGGGGCATCGTCCGTTGACCGGAGTTTTGGTGGGGGTGGCCAAGCCCGAGGTACCGAGACCGTACTAGAGTCCGCGAGGTGGCATGGTCAATGCCTAAGACATGGAGCAAGTGGTGTTCGCAGCATGAAACGCAGCAAGGCTAGTCCCTTTATTGAACCGCCCAACCGTGGGCACCGGGGGCAGATGCAGCGGCACGTCGGTGTGGGGGGGGTGTTCGGGTTGCAGAGCAATTCAATGTCATTCTAGATATCTACGGTGGCTTGATCTCGGAGCGAGTAAGGATTACTGTGTCGCCACGCGTGCAAAAGGGTGTCTTGCTGGCCTGCCTATCGAGGATATATAAAAGCCGGAAACGCCATGATCTAGTGCAAGTATCGCGGAAAGTCTGAGGAAAATGAAACGGAGTGTTGGGCATATGGTCAGCATGGCCCGCTTCCGGAGGTATCGATGGGGTCCGCGGGGTGTCGCTGCAGCCTCTGAGGTCGCGCTTGGGGTCCAATCGAGAGCGCCCGATTCGGGCCTGACGACACAATCCGCTTCGGGTCGTTGCCCCCACCCCGCACCACCTGATCTATAAAAGGACGGGTTGCGGGGGGCAGTGGGAGAGTTGTCGTCGTTCCAGATGAGTCGATGAGTCGTTGTCGTTCCTGAATCGTTCAAGTGTCGTCGTATGTCGTCGTTCTCTGCTCATACTGCCGCTCCTGTCTTGCTAGTTCTGAGTGCCATTCCTGCACACTGTTCTTGCCTCGCCAGTCCTGTCGATTCATCTTGCTCGTCCTGGCCTGGAATTCATTTTTCAAACCATTATCACTACTGCTCGACTCGCCTTTGCTTTTCACACCATTCTTTCTCCGCCTTAGCTTAAACCAATATCGCAACTGCTGACTCACACCACTCTCATTATCACCACACACCTTGTCCCTCTCTCCACCACATTGGCTTCTGACTCCACCCAAGGCCATCCGCTCCTTCACGCCTGGACGGTCGCGTCTCATTCTCTGGACCGATGCTGAGCTGGCATGAAGTGCCCGAAGCAGAGACGATGCGCCAGCTGTCAGGGAGGTATCACCCAGGGGAGCATCCCCCCAAAACGTATTGGTAGCCGCGCGATCTCGGGGCAATTCAATTGCAAAGGTTTGAAGCACACTGGACTCTATTAGCGCCTCAATCTCCGTTTCTCCTTGTTTTCTCTATCGACATCACAAGCGGGACTCCTCTTCCCAGGTTTTGTGTGTGAGTTGTGAGTGTGTGTTCCTGGTGCCCTTGTCCCGGAGTTAGTTTAAGTTATAGGAGAGAATGGTAGCAATAGAATTGGAAAATCTGGGATAATTAGATTAGATATTGCTGTGTTAGTTTCCGGTGTCTTTGAATGTGGTCTTGCTTTTGATAATTAAGAGGAAGTGAAGTTGCATGTAATTTAAGATCATTGAAGACTTCACACTAACACTAGTATTAAGATGGTTCAGACATATTTGCTGGTGCTATTCCTTGTGGCGGTTATACAGGAACACAAGGCATGAAGCACAGCATCGAGTCCAATCCTAATAATATTGATAAACGTCGCTGTACTCCTTGTTGCGGAGCCTAAAGTATGCCATGAATTCAATAGGGGAGGATGCGCCGATAGACGCGTCAGTCGTTGAGGACCAATTTTGTGCTCACTCCTAGCGTCCAGCCGTCACCTGTTTTTCCGTCGGGGTTAATTCCATGTGACCTGGACTGAAAGAAAACTCTCGTACGCTGTAAGAGTGCAACGCACTATCAGTGGCAATAGTCCAACATCTTCAACTTGGGAAGCAGAATAAACATGGTTAACAATTGTTTGGGACAAGTATTTTTTCGGTTGAGACGGGGGCGGAGGAGTGAAGAGGCGGTGAGCGGGGGGATTTTGAAGAGACGGTGTGGGCGGGATGTGTGTGGCCGGGCGGCGGGGGATGACAGAGGCGGGGGCGGGGGGCAAGAGGCGGGGCAGGGGTGGAAGGAGGCGGGGCGGTGATGGGAAAGAGGCGGGGGCAGGGAGTGAGAGAGGCGTGGGGCGCAGGAAGTGAAAAGAGAGCGGGGGTTAGCGGGGGAGTGAAGGAGGCCGGAGGCGCTCAAAGAGATGTGAGAGGCCGGGCGCGGGGCACTGAAGAAGACGGTCAGGCTAGGGCACGTGGAAGGGCGGGGGCGGGGAATAAAGGAGGCGGGGGCAGGGAGATGAATAAGGGCGGGGCGGCGGATGAAAGAGGCGGGGGCGGGGATAAGAGCGCGGGGGCGGGGGATGAAGAGGGCGGGGGCAGGGAGTGAAGAGGGCGGGCGGCAGGGAGTGAAGGCAGGCGGTGGGCAGGGAGTAGAAGAGAGCGGGGGCAGGAGTGAAGAGGGCGGGGGCAAGCGGAGTGAAGGAGGCGGGGGCAGAGAGTGCAAGAGAGTCGGGGGCGGGAATGAGAGGCGGGGCGGAATTGAAGAGGCGGGGGCATCAGGGAGTGAAGAGGCGGGGCAGGGAGCGAAGAGGCGGGGGGCAGGGAGTGAAAGGCGGTGGGCGGGGAGATGAAAGAGGCGGGGGCAGGAGTGAAGAGCAGGGGCGGGGATGAAGAGTGAGCGGGGGCACACGGAGACGAATGGAAAGGGGTTCGGGAGGGTGATGAAGGCAGGGTGGCCGGGACGGGACTGAGAGCGGGGGGGCGCGGGGGATGAAAAAGAGAGCGGGGACGGGCGGGAACGGAGTGCGGGCGAGGGAGAAGAGACAGGTGGCAGGAGTGAGGAGGCGCGGCGGGATGGAAGAGGGACGGGGCAGTAGGTGAAGAGGCTGGGGGGGCGGGGATGAAAGAGGCGGGCAGGAGTGAAGGGGGGCGGGAGTGAAGAGGCGGGGGCAGGGGGAGTTAAGGACGGCGGGGCAGGGAGTGAAGAGGCGGCGGGGAAGGCGGCGTGATGAAGAGGCGGGGAGAGACGGCAGGGATAGAGGGCGGATGAAGATGGGGCGGGGATGGAAGAGGGGGCGGGGGATATGGCGGGACGATGGGATGGAGCGGGCGGAGTGAAAGCGGGCGTGAATGAGAGGGAGGAGAAAGGCAATGGGGGCGAGGGTAGAAGAGGGGGTGATGAGGGGCAGGGGAAGAGCGGGAGGGACGGGCAGGATGAAGAGCGGAGGGGGCGGGGAGAAGAGGCAGGGATGCAGGGGCTATGAATAGGCGTGGGGGCGGGATGAAGAGGCGGGGGCGGTAGGTGAAGGGCGGGGCAGTGAGTGAAGCAGGGGGGCAGGGAGTGAAGAGACGGGGGCAGGGAGTGGAAGAGGCGGGGGCGGGGACTGAACGGGACTACGGCAAGGTGATGAGACGGGCGGGATGGAAGAGCGGGGGCGGGGGGATGAAGAGAGGGGCGGGTAAGGGGGCGGGGGAGAAGGACAGGCGGGGAGTGAAGAGGCGGGGCAGAGTGAGGCGGGGGCGGATGAAGAGCAGGGGCGGGGTGAGAGGCGGGGGCAAGGGAGTGGAAGAGACGGGGGAGACGTGAATGGAAGGCGAGGGAGGGAGAAAGGCCGGGGGCAGGGAGATGAAGAAACTGGAGGCGTGAGGAGGGCAGGGGAGTGAAGAGACGAGGGACAGGGATGTGAAGAGACGGGCGCAGGGAGTTACGGGGAAGAGGCGGGGGGCAAAGGTAAGCAAATTTTTGGGCGGGGGTAAGTCAAATTGAAAGCGGGAGACGGGGGGGGGAGAAACTGGGTGGGAGGATGAGCTGTGCGTGGCAGGGGCTGGGTTTTATTAGCGGGGTTGAGTGTGAGGGGTGGACAGGGGAGGGGGGCGGGGGCAAGTGGGCGGGAATCAAGAGACGGGGCGGGTAATTAAATTATTTTGATTGGCAGGATAACCAAATTGAAGGTGGGGGGAATGGGGCAGGGCGGGGGATGATTAGGGCGGGCAAGCACGCCCTGTCCAGTCCATGTCCCTCGAGTGTGGGTGAGCTGGTGAGGGTGTTGAATGAACGGAATCCGTCTGTGACGGGTTTCGGCTCGTAAAATATTCACTGTGCCACATACCTTTCCTTCACCTGCA
>CM068953.1:44008768-44020820 GCA_035128595.1 Eptatretus atami
TTTTTTTTTTTATGGGCACGTACTAGTAATTAAATAAGGCCATTAATTACACTGGTCTGCGTCATTTCAGAGGTCTAGGTTTTCTCAACGTTCTCATATGTTTTTTGCATGCTGAATTTAGAAATGTATCTCATTTCGCTCAATCAGGTCAATCAGCTATCTCAATTTTAAGGAAAAAAATAATCAAAATTTTTATTTTTTTAATTAGCTTTTTTTTAATCAAAATCCAGACTTGCATTGACAGAAAATGTACAATCTAATATATAAAATGACGCACAAGTATCGTTAATGTGAAATTCAACATTAAAAAGATGAAGGAAACAGCGACTGCTGGAGCGACTGAAGTTGGGTGTTGCCAGAAACAACGATTATCTATACTAGCCGAAACCCGTCACAGACGAATCCGTTCCATGAGCCCATAGACAACCAGTGGCGTCTCTTGTCAGAGCCGGATCCCAGTCGATGTCTCCATGGCCTTACCTAATGAGGCCTACAAAACGTCCTTTGTACATGCCATTTTGTTGTACATTACTCCTTGTGAAGAAGTCCCTGATTTGTGCACGTGTCGACTTTGACGTACAAACCCTGTGTCAAAACTTCTCAGATATCAAGTACCGAGAAAACGTGACGCGACGCTAGGAGAGCACAAAATTGGTCCTTCGTATATAATATATAGATGCTCAGAGTTGAGAGTTGACTATTTGCCACTATGTGCGATGCCACTTACAGGTATGAAGTTTTAAAGTCCAGAGTCACAGTACCGAGAAAAACGTGACGCGACTGCTAGGAGAGCACAAAATTAGTCCTTCAGTATTAATATATAGAATTTTTCTGAAATTGAAAATGAAAGTAATTGAGAAGCACTTCTTCACATTAAGTGTCTTGTGATCATTATATGTACTTGTAACGTGCCCGTAAAAAAAAAAAAATAATAATAAATAAATATTCAAACCGCGAGCAGGAAAACAACATACACACAGGCGTTTCTCGCTCTCGCGTGCCCGTACGTGCGTGGCCCGGAAGTTCGCATATCGCAGTTACGATTATTCCGCATTAGTTTTAATGGCCAATTATTCAATTAGCGCCAACGTATTTTGCCTTTTCGCATGTCGTCGCAAGGAAAAACAAAAAAAGAGAAGAGAAGAGAGAGAAAAAATATTTTACTTCCTGTTCGGAGCATACCAGCTCACTCTGATGTACCGAAATTTAGTGCACCGTCTAATATGAAAAACGATCATAACTTGGGGCATATGTTTATCTAATACGTCATAAGAAATCGAAAATATTATAGAATACACGAAGTCACTCACTCTCCGGAAGCCGTAACCGTAAATGGGGAGCGCGGCGCTGAGGTTCCCTACCCCCATCGGCCACGCCCACGCAACAACGTGTCTTGTCATTGGTTGGTAAATAAATGGCCATAACTTGGAGGCACTTGTCGATAATTATCAAACCTGGAAAAGGCAAACTCCTCAGGTCCCAGCAATATATCTAGAAGTTTCAATTAATCGGACCAGTGGTTGTTGAGAAACAGCGGTCACAGACACACCACACACACACACACAACACACACACACACACACACAGCACACACACAGAGAATTGCTGGAATTATAGATAAATAGTTTGTACATTTCTGTCAATGCCAAGTCTGATTTTGAATTTAAAAAAAGCTAATTAAAAAAAAACAAAATTGATTATTTTTTTTTCCTTAAAATTGAGATAGCAAAAACTTGACCTGATTGAGCGAAATTAGATACATCTTGAATTCAGCATGCAAAAACAAATAAGAACCGTTGAGAAAACCTCGACCTCTGAAAAAAATTTCAAATGCAGTCCAGTGCTATCTAAAAAGGGGTGTTTTATTTAACTCAAACACCCAATTTTCACTCTTGTACTCCTTGAGTTCTTAGTGTGCAGCAAAGTTCAGACTGCTCGGTTTTTAGCCGCGTCGCAGACGCTGGCTTTAAGAGAGCCTCCACGTTGTTGTTGTTCTTCTTCTTCTGGTGAAGACAAACTTATGACGCGGCTCTTGGACACATTTGTCCTTGTATATGTTTTGGAGCTGGAGGAGACACACTCCCACTCATAATGCCTTTCCTTATTAGTATAGATGTTGCATGTTGGATGCACACCAGTACCATACTGCAGTGTCTGCTTGCGTGCTACATGCTTGCGACATAATTTGACTGTGATGCTGAATGCAAGAATGCCCTCTGTATATCATGTACCTCGATTACTTTTACTGTATGTCTTGGACTGATTGTGTTTTTGATGGTACCATTGGATCTTTAATACCCCGCGCCACCACCGTTAATGTAGAAGGCAAAGCTGTGCACTTCCAACTGATAACAACACTTCAGGGTGCATGCAGTGCAGCATCCAGCTGGAATCGCATCCGAGAGCAGTTTTTATGAAAGTCCAACGTCGGGAATTGAGCCCAGAATAGACAGCTCAATGGTGAACATTGTCATCAACTGAGTTATCCTGCCAAAGCAAGTCAAGATGACCCATCGTTGCTGTTCACTCTTTGAGCCAACTAGCTCCTGTATGTAAACCAACCCCACAGATGACATCATGCTCCCTGATACCTCCACCGTTCAAATCACATTGAGGCTATCATTTTATAATCCAGAATTGCTTACGGTTTACACAAGGTAAAATGCTGTCACCACAACGTATCATGAGAATTAATTGTCCATGAACATTCATCTTTATGACAAACCACAGATGCATCCTTTGTCGCATTATACAACACTGTCCATGAATAGATATGGACAACACTTCGGATCAAGTGTGGATGCAGGCAGGACAGCTGAAGAAGGGTAAGTTACCTGAGCTTCAAGGCGACTATGAGGGCCAAAGGAGGTAATTAAATTATTTCAGGTGTCACTGTGATACCATTAATGATGGAACACTTGGGTGTGTTTAATTTACCAAGCAGCTATCACTCACCCACAGCCTACGTGATTCAAGCCAACATATCTTTATCCTCTGAGAGACTGTGCCCTCCCACACCTAGACGAGGCTTTGACGGTAAAGACAGAATCAGTTATACAACGCATCCTCACTATGTATGCAGAGCTACACCACTGAGATCTAATCCACTCACCATAAGGTGTGGTCCCTTATCGGGGTTTGTTCCTCACTTAACGCATGACTGCACTCCCCTCCTTCGTGTGCAGCACAAATCTGCAAGTAGCATCATTGGCTGGAGCATAGCTTGGGATACGAACTTGTCGTTACCTAACCCTAACACTGTGCTGCTATGAGCAATTCCCCTGTTACCAGCACGACTGGAACCCATTTGCCAACCTCAGAAGGATGACAGCTGAATCAACCCACCTGGTGTTAATTCAGCGCCCGACAGGCTTGAACTCAGACTCTAGGATTTTAAGCCAACCATCTTATCCGTTCACCAACACCAAGCTACAATGTCTCCATATTGAAAAGACATGCATCCATTTAGAGGTCGACCACCAACCAAAACAAACAAATTCAGGTGGCTAGGTCTGGAAACTAACGCTGTCCCAGAGGTTGGCTCTATATCCGAAGTTACTTAAAAGGTCTAGACACAACAGACCAAACTCATGGTGAGATCGTTACTGACATTAGATTCAGATAGATAGTTATTTCAACAAGGAGCTAACCCTATGTCCCCATCTTTTTTGGTGGTATGAGGAAATAGATCTGTGTGAAATCTGAAAGCTAAATGTTCAACGGATTTTGAAATATCGGTGCACTGCCGAGTAACTGAGGATGGTTGCTATGCAAACAGAATTCAGCCCAATCACAGCATGACTATTAGGTCGAGATAATGTCATGGAGGAATAGATATCTGCAATTTGAAACTAAATGTTCAATGGGTTTTTTGAAACATCACGTACACAAAACTACATGGACAGATGTCGATCGGAGTCATCTCTGACCTTGTTGGAGGGGCAGGGGACAATCAGAATATTGAGTCAGAAGGAGAACCACACCAACAAGCACTCAGGCGAAGTCTCATGGCCTCTCTACTGTGCCACCATCCACTTTGACGTCGGTGACCTCATCTTCTCAGGGGTGACAGAGATAAATGCAAAGCTCGCGACAAGTATATGGTCACGTGGATTCCTTGCACAATGGACGATGGTGCCAACTCAAAAAATAACCTGTTCTCAGCTTCATAGCAAAGCCTATGATGTTCCAGCATGAACCGCTACCTGGTATGTCTTCATTAGTAGGTCAGGCCCTTATGGCCATTGGAGGCCGAAATGTAACTTCTGATGTCTGACTCAATCTGAGCTGACCTCAACCCCACCATCTGCCACAGGCCGTGCCCATTGCCAGAGTCCATCTCACAAAAGGAGGTCACCAAGGGATACAGCAGGTCCTGAACTATCAGATTTGGTTAGATATGCTTCCCATACCACCAGAAACTATGTGTCTGAGACCACCAGATACATCCACGTGGCATCTCGGCTGCTGAACCGGACAGTCCGAAGGAGACTGCTCTCCACCATCGAGGAGGTTGGGCTGTTCACGCTACCTTCTGTGTGTGGCAGTGTAGTGAAGAGTGGCTTGAGAGTCAAGTGAAGGGCCAAGGCAACTTTAGTGTCCTCGATTTATGCACTCGTTTTCACAGTTGACAGTCATCTGCAGTACAACATGGTCGCTTTGCCTCATTTGTGTACTCGCTGGGGCTTTAATATGCTAACTCGAATAGTGTCCTTTTCACACTGATATACTGTCCCTTCCAGTTTCGTTTGTTGTTCATGTGAGTGTTTATTAATTACCTTGAGGAAAACATATATGAGCAGTTACGCCATTGCTGTTGTGTTTTGCCATTGCTATGTCCCCTGCACGCCGCCCTGCGATATGCATGGCAACTTAGGAGCTGGCTCGAACCGAGTTGTTTTACCTCAATAAACCTCTGTGTGAGAACCTGACCATCTTAGTATTATTGGTGAAGCTGCTCAAGCCAGTACTCCAATGGGAGCATAGTGCTCGGCCCCACAAAACACCATGGTGGTCTCCATTAAAACAATGCTATCATTGTACTTGTAACAAATGTTGTCCAAGCCCTCTGTTTCAGTTTTACTCGATCCCCTTGTGACAACTTCCAAAACAAATAATTGTGTTAACAGTGGCTATAGAGTATGAGAAAGAGGGGAAGAAAGATAAAGAAATGGGGGAGGACGAGGAGCCCCTGCTCAGCTTATCTTTGGACCCTTCTACTGTGCATTTTGCGTCGGGAGTGGTGTGAAAGCTTGCATGTTTGTAGATCTTGAAGAATTAGGATAGTTTTTACCTATTTTTATATGGTCTTATTTGAATATGTCTAGGCTCGTGGAAGAGCTAGAACACAGAACAGATCAGGACACAACATAACAAAGGGAACACAGGAGAAAGGGGAAAACATCAACTGCAGAGTGGAGGGAGAAAGTACACTGAGATGGACAAACAAAGGATGCAGGAATGAATGGGTATTTGGAGAACGCCTGGTGAACAAGATGATACATAAACAAAATTTTTGAAGGGGTGGTGGTGGTTTAGATGGTGAAGAAAAAATCATGGTTTTGGATGGGGATGACTTGAACATGGTGGCCGGTGAACAGCAGTCTTGAAACCTGGAGGGAAGAATGAGATTGAAGAGAGTGGAAGGTGTTCTACAGTGAGGTAAAAAGAGGAATAATTGAGTGGAGGTGAGCAGTGGTTCTGGATTTCTGGGTTTCTGGAGAGGAGGGCAGAGGCTGCAAGACCAGAATTAGGTGTAAGAAGAGGATAGAGACCACCAAACCTTCAGCGATGAAAAGTGAGAGGCCAAAAGACTCAGGTTCATTGAGAGAGATTCCAATGATCTTGAAAGCATTAGTTTCCATGGCGTCAAGTTGAGCAAGATGTGAGGCAGGGGAGCCTCAGAAGGGAGAGCAGTACTCATCAAGTTGAGGATGAAAGCATTCGGTAGTTGGATAGGAGATTAGGTGGGGCCAAGGAAGTACTTTTCACGATGGAGGATGCCCAGTCGGTGTCTTGGCTTTGGAGCCAAATTTGTAATCTGGTTTGCCCAAGAGAGATAATTGGCTGGAAGTAAGGGATGCAGGTAACGTTTCCTGTGCATTGCACCTCGGAAGGAAACGTTCTGCATGACGAATCCAGGCTTCGAAACTGAATCCGGAACTTCAATCGAATCATTTCTTTCTTGTCAACACACCCAACATGTTCACCAAGTTTCATCCGAATCCGTCCACAACTTTTTGAGATATCCTGCAACAAACCATCAGATAAAAAACAGACAGACAGAAAAGGGTGAAAACATAACCTCCTTCACCTTCAGTGCAGAGGTAAAAATGTATTCATCACATATAAGTAAAATAAACAAATTATTATTGAACCCCCCACATTCCTGTTGATCTTGTCTCTCAACTGTCTGACCAGAAATTGTGTCCATTGACGTCACAACGAATGTTTTCCTGTGCATTGCACTTCGGAAGGAAACGTCCTGTATTGCGGAATCCAGGCTTGATACTGCTTCTGTAGTATGTCATTACGCACCTCGTCCATCACTTCCAGCAGGGTGGCTGTTGTTGATAAGGACGATGATCATAAAACTTCCACCCCAGGAGAGAAAAAACTCCCTACGCTATTGGTTTAATGAAAGGGGAATATGGTGGCAAGTTACAGTGGTCTAAATGCTGGTGTCCAGAAAACCATGCTTGCTCTACTGCAGCATAGTGAAAACTGACATTGTCCCAGACAATGCATATGTGATGTTTTCCCCTGCTTGGCCAAGGCTCTGATGTAACTCATCCATTAAAGATGAGAAGCTGAGCAGAGTTGTCGGGTCACATTAATGCCCTGTGAACCACAACACCATCATCAGAAATGGCAGCACAACATGCTGATGTTTTCCTCCACGCTGGCCAGGAACTGAGGACTGTCAAGCCCTCTGACAAGTGTGTGCTCGACCCTGTCTTCTGAACTTGGTCAGGTTGAAGCCGGCTTCATCCACAGAAATTATTTTGTGTTGATCGACGTCTACTTCCAGCTCCTTATCCTCGAGAAAGAGAGCAAACAGCAGAGAGACTATCATTAAACATTACTGTGGTAAACCTTTGCTGTCCATAACAGTACATAATGATTTGCAAATAGGTATTGTGGTACTACAGTACTGTAAGAAATATGGACTCTTACCTGGACAATTGGCTTGCAATTCCTTAACCGTGGACTGTTCGTCTCAAACGGCACCAAGCTAGAATCGTTTCATCGTTATTTTGTGCCTATTTAGAACCTGAGCAATTGTCACACTGTGTGCTGTTGATTCCCTGGAATACTTTATTTGTCAATGATCAGATGCTGCTTATTCCTGAGGCAGATTTCATTCCTTGCTCTGACAAACTAACAATGAGCCTTTTTTTATACGACTATGGCCATTTTATGCGACTTGGCATTTTTTTTTTAGAATATGACTATTGGCCACCAGCAGACTCTCTTCTCTCAATTCTGAAAACAGAGCATTCAGTTATGTAGACAAGCACGTATAAGCAATTAGACTGCACAATGATAGTGCATCACTGAATAGACTTCTGACAGCACATGCACAGTACGTAATACACTTACCGGTTCTCTGTGCGGAATACTTAGATGATGTTTGCCACAGTACACATTGATTTTAGATTTCGTTTGAAACTATCAACCCTGCGTCGCTCATCATGGTGAAACCTCTGTTTATGATGTGGTCAAACATATTGTTGCCCTCATTTCATTAGAAACAGCAGAACAGGCCTAGGTCTAACTATAAGTTCTAACCCCCGCCTCAACCCGGACCATGCCACACACACGGCAAGTACACACCACAAACACGCACGGCCATGACCACACCGACCACCACACCATCCTCTCTGTTGAACTGTCTTACCAATGTTTTCACAAACTGCTGTTGTTATGCACAATGAGCTCTTCAAAACAGTGCTGAGATAGTATATCAATTTATACTGAGCAGTGTGCGTTTTCTAAAGAAATAAGAATTAGGAATTTTTCTGAAAGGACAATAAGATGTGAAATTTTTAACTTCAGGATTGTAATTTATAATAATTGAAAACGAGGACTTAAAAATTTATTTCGATGTAAACTAATGACACTGTAGCATCAGTTTTTCTCGATTGTTTCACCACAAATTTCCTGAAACTAATGCCTCATTTCTCAAAACTATAAACGCAATACAGTCAACCGTTCTGCAAAACTTTAGAACTCTCTGTCGACATCACAAGCAATGTTCTCCCTGGTCAAGCAGTGGGGGAAATATTTCTGCATGACGCATCCACCCCTGGCATGACTATGCGGTTAATATCACCACAATAGCTCCTCCATATGCTTGCAGTAGGGACACACGGTCTGGGTTGTTGCAGTCGCAGACCTTCCACTGCACATGCCGAGGAAAATTCCTCCATTGGTTAGGAAAGGTGAATATGGAAGGAGATACCAGAGAAGAAAAAGCGCTGCTCATACACGAACAGTTGTGTAGCAGAGCAGCCCGGTGAAACCTGTCGTTCAAATACAACTTAAATGGATGCTCTGACTTGTCTTCCTCTCTCTGATCAGGTGGATGAGACCATTGCAGAGAATGTCATGGAAAGTGAGGACGATGTGCAGGTGTTGTCTGGACCGAGTGTGCATGGCGATGGAGACCTCCAGTTGCTGATGGTTGCACAGAGATGTGATATTTCCCCACGTTGGCCAGGGACTTCTCCATGGCACGGTGGCCACTGATGTTCCTTGCACATTTCCTCCGCTTTGTCAAATCGAACCAGCCTCATCAATAAAAATTACGTGTGAATGGGGCTCGCATCTCCTTCAAATATTCTCGAAAAGAAAAACAAACATAACTGAGTATCAGAAATAGATCTCCAGCAAGTAATATAATAATAATGATTGGAACCATACTCTTACAGAGAGTGTCGTGCTCCAAAGCAGTTTCCTGGCTATTGGCACAAATCCGGATGGGTCGCCACTCCGACGTAGGATACTCGAATGCTCAATTATCCCAGAAGCTGGTACTCAAATTTGCCGGTCTCGGAAGGATGAACAGCTGAGTCAACCCCTGGTGTATTATAATCACGCAGCCAACGGAGCTTGAACTGAGGACCCTAGGATCCCAAGCCGCCACCTTAACTGAGCCAACACCAGGCTTAGCAGTCACATATAGTGAAGAACAATAACATTTTGAAAATGCCCAAAAGGTATATCTTTGATGCGGCTCGCACCCTTAAAGCCATTCCACAAGCAACTGCACAAACTACTGCTCCAATAAGCCTTTGCAAGATTTATGGTTAGCAGGTCCTTCCGGTACTACCATCACATGTGAGAATTATAGTACACGGTGCTCAAATAATGTTGTAAAATAAGAGAGTACGGTACTTATTGAAATATTGGATAGCGCAGTTCTTTCACTCTTCCGAGTTCCCCTCAAAAGGTACGCGGTACACTTGCTTCATCCTAACTCGGTTTTCTTTCAGGATGCAGTCAATCGTTAACAGGCCCACTTGTCAATGCTTGAAAACATGGCATTTCATCAAATAATGCGATCTGGATCTCACGCAGTCAAATTGTTTTGTTTGCCCAAACCATATTACAATGCAGTTTGTTGTGCTATGGAGTGAATCGTCGTCGTCTACCACCTACCACTTGTCGTCTTTCAATTCTGCAAAATAAATAAATACATTTCTTACACGACATATGAAATTGGTACTGTGGTCCACTTGCAGTAGTGCACATTACAGTAGGTATCTCTACAAGTATACATAATCACTGAGTGTTGTTATTGATGTTGCAGTAAATGAACGACAAGTAAAGGTAGATTTCTCGCCATTTTTACTTACCTATTGTCATTTCGAATGTCACGATGGACAGAAGCAACAGTGAAGCGGCTAAATAATTCGGCTGAAACTCTCTGCCCTGGTCTCCATCAGGGTCAAAACCATGTTGACACATGGTCAGCTAAGTCGCCCAGATCTCCTCTTGATATATTTGCCCTTCTTTGCTCTTACTCATCTCTTCCTCTCCTCCTTCGTCTCTTACCATTCATTCGGCCTCTTTGCTACAATGTTGTCAGTCATTGTTCTCCAACACAGGAAGCGTCACCTGGTAGCCCTTTTTTTGGTGTAAAGCTCTGATTTGCTGATTGAATTAATAGTAAAGAACTCTGTTTCACCGGGAGGAGTGAGTGTGGTGTTTAATGATAACTGAAGGTTATATGTATTGGAATAGGCGCGGTTTCCATTGTAACACTAAGAGGTTCCGTGATATAGATTGCGCAGAATGAGGAGAATTGTGTGAATGAAGTTGGTTTTAAAAGTGGTTAAAATGAGATCTGAAATTTTGTGTGAAAATCGAGAGAAAAATGGTTTTAGTAGTTTTGAAAAATTCGTCTTTTCTTTTGCACATGAATCAAAATTTCCTCTCAATTGGGTTCATTAACAATCGAACAAACGTGTGTAAACAATCAGAAAAACTGTAAGTTTGCATAAACTTGGAGTCTGAGTCATTGCATTATATTTGGGTGTGTTTTGAGTTTGGAAAAACAGTGTCAGTGGTTTTGTAAAATATTCGTATTAATAGAAACAACGTGTGTTTATGGCAGGGCCGGCAGTGGTTACAACGGTAAGGGCAGTATACAAAAGCAGGGGGCAAGTGTTACAAATAGCATGGGGCAGTGTTACTGATGGAGGAGAGCATGCTGCAATGTAGAGGGCAATGTTATTATCGTGGATTGAAGCAGTGGTTACAATGGCAGGAAGCAGTGTTCCTCATGGCAGGAATGTCAGTGATGCAATGGAGATGGGCCCACTGCTACTGATGGTAATGGCAGTGTTATTGATCGTTGGATAGCAGGTGTTACATGCAGGAAGCATTGTTCCATTGCAAAAGGGAAGCAGTGCTGCAGATGGTAGAGGCAGTGTTATTATCGTTGGAAGCAGGTGAAATGCAGGAAGCAGTGTTTACCTACTGCGCTAGAGCAGTGCTGCAATGGTAGAGGGCAATGCTACTTATTGGTAAATGGCATGTTATTTCGGTGGAAAGCAGTGTTACAATGGCAGGATAGCAGTGTACCATGGCAGTAACAGCAGTGCTGCAATGGTAAGAGGGCAATGTACTGATGAGTAAATGGCAGCGTTGATTGACTGTTGGATAGCAGTGTTACTGATGCAGCAAGCACTGTTACTTACAGGCAGCGGACAGTGTTTACTATGGCAAGCAAGCTAACTGTTACTAGGCAGGGGATACATGTGTTACTTGATGGCAGAGGGGTTTTGTTACCATGGCAAGGTCTGTGTTACGAAGGCAAGGAATGGAGGGCTGTAGTTACCTATGACGGCAGAATTTACTTAATGGCATAGAGGGGTTGTGTTACTATGACAATGGCTGTTTAAACAATGGCAGAGGGTTTGTGTTTACTATGGCAAACTAGGTCCTATGTTATTATGGCAGAGGGAGTTGAATTCTATGGCAAATGGTGCTGTGTTACTATTCCAGAAGGGTGGTTTACTAGTGTGAAAAGGGTCCTTTGTACTAGGCAGAGGGGTTGTGTTACTATGGGCAATGGTCTAGGTTATTAAATGCATGAGGGGTTGTATTACTATGCAAATCGAGTCTTGTTACTATGGCAATGGTCTGTTATTGACTATGGCAATTGGGTCTGTATTACTATGGCATTGGTCTGTGTTACTTAGGCAATTGGTCCTGGTATTACTATGGCAATGGTCTGGTGTTACTATGGCAATTTGGGTCTGTATTCTTATGGCAATGTGTCTGTGTTACTAATGGCCAATGGTTCCCTAAGTTAACTAGGTGCAATGGTCTAAGTTATATGTGCGAAATGGTCTGTGTTTACATATGGGCAGAGGTTGTGTAACGAGTGGCGCAACAGTAAATTATTTTATGGCAGAGAAGGTTGTTGGACATGGCAGCAGCAATGTTGACTAACGACATAGGGTTGTCGTTACAATGGCAGCTTGTTAAATATGAACAAGGGTCCTGTGTTAATATGACAAGTGGGTCGTGAACAAGTGTC
>CM068953.1:44021032-44031722 GCA_035128595.1 Eptatretus atami
CGAGGAGATTTCTATACTTTACATCTGCTTGTTATTTACTGCAACATATCAATACAACACTCAGTGATTATTGTACTGTAGAGTACCTACTGTAATGTGCACTACTGCAAGTGGACCACAGTACCAATTTCATATTGCGTGTAAGGAAATGTATTTATTTATTTTGCAGAATTGAAAGACGACAAGCTGGTGGTGGTAGACGACGACGATTCACTCCATAGCAACAAACTGCTATGTCAATTTGGTTTGGGCAAACAAAACAATTTGACTGCGTGAGATCCAGAGTCGCATTATTGATGACAATGCATGTTTCAAGCATTGACAAGTGGCCTGTTAACGATTGACTGCATCCTGAAAGAAAACCGAGTTAGGATGAAGCAAGTGTACGCGTGACCTTTTGAGGGGAACTCGGAAGAGTGAAAGAACTGCGCTACCAATATATTTCAATAAGTACCGTACTCTCTTATTTTACAACATTATTTGAGCACCGTGTACTATAATTCTACCAATGTATGGTGGTAACGAAGGACCTGCTAACCCATAAATCTTGCAAAGGCTTATTGGAGCAGTTAGTTTGTGCAGTGCTTGTGGAATAGGACTTTAAGGGTGCGAGCCGCATCAAAGATATACCCTTTGTGGTCATTTCAAAATGTTATTGTTCTTCACTATATTGACTGCTAAGCCTGGTGTTGGCTCAGTGGTTAAGGTGGCGGCTTGGGATCCTAGGGTCCTCAGTTCAAGCTCCGTTGGTCGCTGAATTAATACACCAGGGGGTGATCAGCCTGTCATCCTTCCGAGACCGGCAAATTGAGTACCAGCTTTCTGGGATAATTGAGCCATTCGAGTATCCTACGTCGGAGTGCGACCCATCCAGGATTGTGCCAATCAACGGAACTGCTTTGGCAGCACGACACTCTCTGTACAGAGTATGGTTCCAATCATTATTTATTATTTGACTGCTGGAGATCTATTTCTGATACATGTTATGTTGTTTTTCTTTTCGAGAATATTTGAAGGAGATGCGAGCCCCATTCCACACGAGTACATTTTTATTGTATGAGCGTGGTTCGATTTGACAAAGCGGAGGAAATGTGCAAGAACATCAGTGGGCCAGATTGGAGAAGTCCCTGGCCAACGTGGGGAAATATCACTCTCTGTGCAACCATCAGCAACTGGAGGTCTCCATCGCCATGCCACACTCGGTCCAGACAACACTGCAATCTCCTCACTTTCCATGACATTCTCTGCAATGGTCTCATCCATGATCAGAGAGAGGAAGACAAGTCAGAGCATCCCATTTAAGTTGTCATTTGGAACGACAGTTTCCACCGGGCTGCTCTGGTCCACAACTGGTTCGATGATGAGCAGCGTTTTCCATCTCTGTATCTCTTCCTATATCACTTTCCTAACCCAATGGAGGAATTTTCCTCGGCATGCAGTGGAAGGTCTGCGACTGCAACAACCCAAGTGTGTTCCCTACTCCAGCAATGGAGGAGGCATATGTGGGATATAACCGCATAGTATGCCAGGGGTGGATGCGTCATGCCAGAAAATATTTCCCCCACTGCTTGACCAGGGAGAACATTGCTTGTGATGTCGACAGAGATTCTGAAGTTTTGCAGAAACGGTTGACTGTATTGCGTTTATAGTTTTGAGAAATGAGGCATAGTTTCAGGAAATGTGTGTAAACAATCGAGAAAAAACTGTGCTACAGTGTCATTAGTTTACATCGAAAAATAGAATTTTAAGTCCTCGTTTTCAAATTTATATAATTACAATCCTGAAGTTAAAAACACATTTCAACTCTTATTGTCCTTTCAGAAAAATTCCTAATTTCTTATTTCTTTAAGAAACGCACACTGCTCAGTATAAATTGATATACATCTCAGCACTGTTTTGAAGGCTCATTGTGCAAAACAACAGCAGTTTGTGAAAACTTGGTGAAGACAGTTCAACAGAGAGGATGGTGTGGTGTGGTCGTGGTCATGGCCGTGCGTGTTTTTGTGGTGTACTTGCCGTGGTGGGCATGGTCCGGGTTGAGGCGGGGGTTAAGAACATATAGTTAGACCTAGGCTGTCTGCTGTTTCTAATGAAATGAGGGCAACAATAGTTGACCACATCATAAACAGAGTTTCACCATGATGAGCGACGCAGGTTGATAGTTCAACGAAATCTAAAACTGTGTACTGTGGCAAACACATCTAAGTATTCCGCACAGAGAACGGTAAGTGTATTACGTACTGTGCATGTGCTGTACAGAAGTCTATTCAGTGTGCACTCATTGTGCAGTCTATTGCTATACTACGTGCATTGTCATAACAACTGCATGCTCTGTTTTCAGAATTGAGAGAAGAGAGTCTGCTGGTGGCCAATAGTCATATTCTAACAAAAAATGCCAAAGTCGCATAAAGGCCATAGTCGTATAAAAAAACGGCTATTGTTGAGTTTGTCAGAGCAAGGAATGAAATCTGCCTCAGGGAAATACAGCAGCATCTGATCACTGACAATAAAGTATTCCAGGAATCAACAGCACAAGTGTGACAATTGCTCAGGTTCTAAATAGGCACAAAATAACGATGAAACGATTCTACTTGGTGCCGTTGAGACGAACAGTCCAACGAGTTAAGGAATTGCAAGCCCAATATGTCCAGGTAAGAGTACCATATTTCTACAGTACTGTAGTACCACAATACACTTTGCAAATCATTATGTACTGTTATGGACAGCAAAGGTTTACCACAGTAATTGTAATGATAGTCTTCTGTTGTGCTCTCTTTCTCGAGGATAAGGAGCTGGAAGTAGACGTCGATCAACACAAAATAATTTCTGTGGATGAAGCCGGCTTCAACCTGACCAAGTTCAGAAGACAGGGTCGGAACACAATTGGTCAGAGGGCTTGCAGTCCTCGTTCCTGGCCAGCGTGGAGGAAACATCAGCATGTGTGCTGCCATTTCTGATGATGGTGTTGTGGTTCACAGGCATTAATTGGACCCGACAACTCTGCTCAGCTTCTCATCTTTAATGGATGAGTTACATCAGGCCTTGGCCAAGCAGGGGAAAACATCACATATGGCATTGTCTGGGACAATGTCAGTTTTCCTATGCTGCAGTAGAGCAAGCATGGTTTTCTGGACACCAGCAATTTAGACCACTGTACTTGCCACCATATTCCCCTTTCATTAAACCAATAGCGAGAGTTTTCTCCTCCTGGAGGTGGAAGTTTTATGATCATCGTCCTTATCAAAAAGCCACCCTGCTGGAAGTGATGGACGAGGTGCGTAATGACAATACTCACAGAGCAGTATCAAAGCCTGGATTCGCCATACAGGACGTTTCCTTCGAAGTGCAATGCACAGGAAAACATTCGTTGTGACGTCAATGACAATTTCTGGTCAGACAGATGAGAGACAAGATCAACAGGATTGATGGTTCAATAATAATTTGTTTATTTTACTGTATTGTGATGAATACATTTTTACCTCTGCCACTGAAGGTGAAGGAGGTTATGTTTTCACCCTTTCTGTCTGTCTGTTTTTTATCTGATGTTTGTGCAGGATATCTCAAAAAGTTGGGACGGATTCGGATGAAACTTGGTGAACATGTTGGGGTGTTGACAAGAAAGAAATTGATTCGATTTTGAAGTTCCGGATTCAGTATCAAGCCTGGATTCGTCATGCAGAACGTTTCCTTCCGAGGTGCAATGCACAGGAAAACGTTACCTGCATCCCTTACTTCCAGCCATTATCTCTCTTGGCAAACCAGATTACAAATTTGGCCTCCAAAGCCAGACACCGACTGGGCATCCTCCATCGTGAAAAGTACTTCCTTGGCACACCTAATCTCCTATCCAACTACGATGCTTTCATCCTCAACTTGATGGAGTACTGCTCTCCCTTCTGGGCTGGCTCCCCTGCCTCACATCTGCTCAACTTGACGCCATGGAAACTAATGCTTTCAAGATCATTGGAATCTCTCTCAATGAACCTGAGTCTTTTGGCCTCTCACTTTTCCATCGCTGACAGGTTGGTGTCTCTATCTCTTCTTACACCTAATTTCTGGTCTTGCAGCCTCTGCCCTCTCTCCAGAACCCAGAAATCCAGAACCACTGCTCCACTCCACTCAATTATTCCTCTTTTACCTCACCTGTAGAACACCTTCCACTCTCTTCAATCTCATTCTTCCCTCCAGGTCTTCAAGACTGCTGTTCACGGCCACCATTTCAAGTCATCCCCATCCAAAACATGATTTTTTCTTCACCCATTAAACCACCACCACCCCTTCAAAAATTTTGTTTATGTATCATCTTGTTCACCCAGTGCGTTTCTCAAATACCCATCATTCCCGCATCCTTTGTTTGTCATCTCAGTGTACTTTCTCCCTCCACTCTGCAGTTGATGTTTCCCCTTTCTCCTGGTGTTCCCTTTGTTATGTTGTGTCCTGATCTGTTCTGTGTCCTAGCTCTTCCACGAGCCTAGACCATATATCAAATAAGACCATATAAAAATAGGTAAAAACATATCCTAATTCTTCAAGATCTACAAACATGCAAGCTTTCACCACCCCTCCCGACGCAAAATGCACAGTAGAGGGTCCAAAGATAAGCTGAGCAGGGGCTCCTCGTCCTCCCCCATTTCTTTATCTTTCTTCCCCTCTTTCTCATACTCTATAGCCACTGTTAACACAATATATTGTTTGGGAAGTTGTCACAAGGGGATCGAGTAAAACTGAAAACGAGGGCTTGACAACATTTGTTCAAGTACAATGATAGCATTGTTTACATGGAGACACCATGGTGTTTTGTGGGGCCGAGCACTATGCTCCATTGGAGTACTGGCTTGAGCACTTCACCAAAATACTAAGAGGTCAGGTTCTCACACAGAGGTTTTATTGAGGTAAAACAACTCGGTTCAGAGCCCAGCTCTAAGTTGCCATGCATATCGCAGGGCGGGTGCAGGGACATAGCAATGGCAAACACAACAGCAATGGCGTAACTGCTCATATGTTTTCCTCAAGGTAATTAATAAACACTCACATGAACAACAAACGAAACCTGGAAGGGACAGTATTGCAGTGTGAAAAGGACACTATTCCGAGTTAGCATATTAAAGCCCAGCGAAGTACACAAATGAGGCAAAGCGACCATGTTGTACTGCAGATACTTGTCACTGAAACCGAGTGGCATAAATCGAGGACACTAAAGTTGCCTTGGCCCTTCACTTGACTCTCAGCCACTCTTCACTACACTGCCACACAGAAGGTAGCGTGAACAGCCCAACCTCCTCGATGGTGAGAAGCAGTCTCCTTCGGACTGTCCGGTTCAGCAGCCGAGATGCCACCTATTGGATGTATCTGGTGGTCTCAGACAATAGCTTGGTGGTATGGGAAGCATATCTAACCAAATCTGATAGTTCAGGACCTGCTGTATCCCTTGTGACCTCTGTTGTGAGATGGACTCTGGCATGGGCACGGCCTGTGGCAGATGTGGGGTGAGGTCAGCTCAGAATTGGAGTCAGACTCAGAAGTTACATTTCGGCTCCATCATGGCCATAAGGGCCTGACCTACTAATGAAGACATACCAGGTAGCGGTTGCATGCTGGAACATCATAGGCTTTGCTATGAAGCTGAGAACAGGTATATTTTGAGTTGGCACCATCCATTGTCAAGCAAAATCCACGTGACCATATACTTGTCGCGAGCTTTGCATTTATCTCTGTCACCCCTGAGGAAGATGAGGTCACCGACGTCAAAGTGGATGGTGGAGCAGTAGAGAGGCCATGAGACTTCGCCTGAGTGCTTGTGGTGTGGTTCTCCTTCTGACTCAATGTTCTGATTGTCCCCTGCCCCTCCAACAAGGTCAGAGATGAGCTCCGATCGACATCTGTCCATGTAGTTTTGTGTACGTGATGTTTCAAAAAAACCCATTGAACATTTAGTTTTCAAATTGCAGATACTATTCTCATGACATTATCTCGACCTAATAGATCATGGGCTGTGATTGGCTGAATTCTGTTTGCATAGCAACCATCTCAGTTACTCGGCACGTGCACCGATATTTTCAAATCCGTTGAACATTTAGCTTTCAGATTTCACAGATCTATTCCTCATACCACAAAAAGATGGGGACATAGGGTTAGCTCTTGTTGAAAATTAACTATCTATCTGAATCTGATGTCGATAACGACTCACCAATGAGTTGGTCCTGTTGTGTCTAGACCTTTAAAGTAATTCGGATATAGAGCCAACCTCTGGGGACAGCGTTAGTATTCCAGACCTAGCCACCTGAATTTTGTTTGGTTTTGGTTTGGTCGACCTCTAAATGGATGCCATGTCTTTTCAATATGGAGACATGTAGCTTGGTGTTGCTGAACGGATAAGATGGTTGGCTTAAAATCCTAGGTCTGAGTTCAAGCCCCTGTCGGGCCGCTGAATTAACACCAGGTCGGGTTGATTCAGCCTGTCATCCTTCTGAGGTTGGCAAAATGGGTTCCAGCGTGCTGGTAACAGGGGAATTGCATCAGCAGCACAGCTGTTAGGGTTAGGTAACGAACAAGTTCGTGATCACCAAAGCTATGCTCCAGCCAATGATGCTACTTGCAGATTTGTGTGCACACGAGAGGAGGAGGAGTGCAGTCATGCGTTAAGTGAGGAAACAAACCCCGATAGGGACCAACCCTTATGGTGAGTGGATTAGATCTCAGTGGGTGTAGCTCTGCATACATAGTGAGGATAGCGTTGTATAACTGATCATGTCTTTCACGTCAATAAGCCTCGTCTAGGTGTGGGAGGGCACAGTCTCAGAGGATAAAGATATGTTGGCTTTGAATCACGTAGGCTGCTGGGTGAGTGATAGCTGCTTGGTAAATTAACACACCCCAAGTTCTATCATTAATGGTATCACAGTTGACACTGAAAAATAATTAATTACCTCCTTTGGCCCCTCATAGTCGCCTTGAAGCTCAGGTAACTTACCCTTCTCAGCTGTCCTGCCTGATCCACATTGAATCCCGAAGTGTTGTCCATATCTATTCATGGACAGTGTTGTATAATGCGACAAAGGGATGCTGTGGTTTGTCATAAAGATGAATTGTCATGGACAATTAATTCTCATGGATATCGTTGTGGTGACAGCATTTTACCTTTGTGTAAACCGTAAGGCAAATTCTGGATTATAAAATGATAGCCTCAATGTGATTTGAACGGTGGAGGTATCAGGGATCATGATGTCATCTTGGGGGTTGTTTACATACAGGAGCTAGTTGGCTCAAAGAGGTGACAGCAAGCGACTGGGTCATCTTGACTTGCTTTGGCAGGATAACTCAGTTGATGACATGTTCACCATTGAGCTGTCTATTCTGGGCTCAATTCCCGACGTTGGACTTTCATAAAAACTGCTGTTCGGATGCGATTCCAGCTGGTAGCTGCACTGCATGCACCCTGAAGTGTTGTTCATCAGTTGAAAGTGCACAGCTTTGCCTTCTACATTAACGTGGTGGCGGTGGGTATTAAAGATCCAATGGACCTCAAAAACACACATCAGTCCAAGACATACAGTAAAAGTATACGAGGTACATGATATACTAGGAGGGCATGCTTGCATCAGCATCACAGTCAAATATGTCGCAAGCATTAGCACGCAAGCAGACACTGCAGTATGGTACTGGTGTGCATCCAACATGCAGACATCTTATAACTATAGAAAGGCATTATGAGTGGGAGTGTGTCTCCTCCACAGCTCCAAAACTATAACAAGGACAAATGTGTCCAAGAGCCGCGTCATAAGGTTTGTCTTCACCAGAAGAAGAAGAACAACAACAACGTGGAGCTCTCTTAAAGCCAGCGTCTGCGACGCGGCTAAAAACCGAGCAGTCTGAAACTTTGCATGCACACTAAGAAAACTCCAAGGAAGTACAAGAGTGAAAATTGGGTGTTGAGTTAAATAAAACACCCCTTTTTAAGATAGCACGGACTGCATTTGAAATATTTTTTCAGAGGTCGAGGTTTTCTCAACGGTTCTTATTTGTTTTTGCATGCTGAATTCAGAAATGTATCTAATTTCGCTCAATCAGGTCAAGTTTTTGCTATCTCAATTTTAAGGAAAAAAAATAATCAAAATTTTTGTTTTTTTAATTAGCATTTTTAAATTCAAAATCAGACTTGGCATTGACAGAAATGTACAAACTATCTATCTATAATTCCAGCAATCTCTCTGTGTGTGTGTGTGTGTGTGTTGTGTGTGTGTGTGTGTGTGTGTGTGGTGTGTCTGTGACCGCTGTTTCTCAACAACCACTGGTCCGATCTAATTGAAACTTGCCAGATATATTGCTGGGACCTGAGGATGTGCCTTTTCAAGGTTTGATATTAATCGGACAAGTGCCTCCCAAGTTATGGCCATTTATTTACCAACCAATGACAAGACACGTTGTTGCGTGGGCGTGGCGATGGGGGAGGAACCTCAGCCGCGCTCCCCATTACGGGTTACGGCTTCCGGAGAGTGATGACTTCGTGTATTCTAATAATTTCTCGATTTCTTATGCGCATTTAAGATAAACATAATGCCCCAAGTTATGATCGTTTTCATATTAGACGGTGCATAAATTTCGGTAACATCAGAGTGAGCTGGTATGCTCCGAACAGGAAGTAAATATTTTTTTCTCTCTCTCTCTCTCTTTTGTTTTTCCTTGCGACGACATGCGAAAAGGCAAAATACGTGTGCGCTAATTGAATAATTGGCCATTAAAACTAAATTGCGAATAATCGTAACTGCGATATGCGAACTTCGGGCCACGCACGTACGGGCACGCGAGAGCGAAGAAACGGCCTGTGTGGTTGTTGTTTCTTGCTCGCGGTTTGAATATTTATTTATTAATTTTTTTTTTTTTAGGGCACGTACAAGTACATATAATGATACACAAGACACTTAATGTGGAAGAAAGTGCCTTCTCAATTACTTTCATTTCATATTTCAGAAAAATCTATATATTAATACTGAAGGACTAATTTTGTGCTCCTCCTAGCAGTCGCGTCACGTTTTTCTCGGTACTGTGACCTGGACTTAAAAAACTTCATACCTGTAAGAGTGCATCGCACATAGTGGCAAAGTCAACCTTCAACTCTGAAGCATCTATATATTAATACTGAAGGCCAATTTTGTGCTCTCCTAGCGGTCGCGTCACGTTTTTCGGTACTGTGATCTGAGAAGTTTTGACAACGGTGTTTGTACGTCAAAGTCGACACGTGCACAAATCAGGGACTTCTTCACAAGGAGTAATGTACACAAAAATGGCATGTACAAGGACGTTTTGTAGGCCTCATTAGGTAAGGCCATGGAGGAAATATAGATGCTTCAGAGTTGAAGGTTGACTATTGCCACTATGTGCGATGCACTCTTACAGGTATGAAGTTTTTTTAAGTCCAGGTCACAGTACCGAGAAAAACGTGACGCGACTGCTAGGAGGAGCACAAAATTAGTCCTTCAGTATTAATATATAGATTTTTCTGAAATTGAAATGAAAGTAATTGAGAAGGCACTTTCTTCCACATTAAGTGTACTTGTGTGTCATTATAATGTACTTGTACGTGCCCGTAAAAAAAAAAAAAATTAATAAATAAATATTCAAACCGCGAGCAAGAAACAACAACCACACAGGCCGTTTCTTCGCTCTCGCGTGCCCGTACGTGCGTGGCCCGGAAGTTCGCATATCGCAGTTACGATTATTCGCAATTTAGTTTTAATGGCCAATTATTCAATTAGCGCCAACGTATTTTGCCTTTTCGCAATGTCGTCGCAAGGAAAAACAAAAAGAGAAGAGAAGAGAGAGAAAAAAAATATTTTACTTCCTGGTTCGGAGCATACCAGCTCACTCTGATGTTACCGAAATTTATGCACCGTCTAATATGAAAACGATCATAACTTGGGGCATTATGTTTATCTATAAATGCGCATAAGAAATCGAGAAATTATTAGAATACACGAAGTCATCACTCTCCGGAAGCCGTAACCCGTAATGGGGAGCGCGGCTGAGGTTCCTTCCCCCATCGGCCACGCCCACGCAACAACGTGTCTTGTCATTGGTTGGTAAATAAATGGCCATAACTTGGGAGGCACTTGTCCGATTAATATCAAACCTTGAAAAGGCACATCCTCAGGTCCCAGCAATATATCTGGCAAGTTTCAATTAGATCGGACAGTGGTTGTTGAGAAACAGCGGTCACAGACACACACACACACACACACACACACAACACACACACACACAGAGAGATTGCTGGATTATAAGATAGATAGTTTGTACATTTTCTGTCAATGCCAAGTCTGTTTTGAATTTAAAAAATGCTAATTAAAAAAACAAAAATTTTGATTATTTTTTTTCCTTAAAATTGAGATAGGGCATAAAAACTTGACCTGATTGAGCGAAATTAGATACATTTCTGAATTCAGCATGCAAAAAACAAATAAGAACCGTTGAGAAAACCTCGACCTCTGAAAAAAATATTTCAAATGCAGTCCAGTGCTATCTTAAAAAGGGGTGTTTTATTTAACTCAAACACCCAATTTTCACTCTTGTACTTCCTTGGAGTTTTCTTAGTGTGCATGCAAAGTTTCAGACTGCTCGGTTTTTAGCCGCGTCGCAGACGCTGGCTTTAAGAGAGCTCCACGTTGTTGTTGTTCTTCTTCTTCTGGTGAAGACA
>CM068953.1:44031732-44044287 GCA_035128595.1 Eptatretus atami
GACGCGGCTCTTGGACACATTTGTCCTTGTTATAGTTTTGGAGCTGTGGAGGAGACACACTCCCACTCATAATGCCTTTCTATTAGTATAGATGTCTGCATGTTGGATGCACACCAGTACCATACTGCAGTGTCTGCTTGCGGTGCTACATGCTTGCGACATATTTGACTGTGATGCTGATGCAAGCATGCCCTCCTAGTATATCATGTACCTCGTATACTTTTTACTGTATGTCTTGGACTGATGTGTGTTTTTGAGGTACCATTGGATCTTTAATACCCACCGCCACCACGTTAATGTAGAAGGCAAAGCTGTGCATCTTCAACTGATGAACAACACTTCAGGGTGCATGCAGTGCAGCTACCAGCTGGAATCGCATCCGAACAGCAGTTTTTATGAAAGTCCAACGTCGGGAATTGAGCCCAGAATAGACAGCTCAATGGTGAACATGTCATCAACTGAGTTATCCTGCCAAAGCAAGTCAAGATGACCCAGTCGCTTGCTGTCACCTCTTTGAGCCAACTAGCTCCTGTATGTAAACCAACCCCCAAGATGACATCATGATCCCTGATACCTCCACCGTTCAAATCACATTGAGGCTATCATTTTATAATCCAGAATTTGCCTTACGGTTTACACAAAGGTAAAATGCTGTCACCACAACGTTATCCATGAGAATTAATTGTCCATGACAATTCATCTTTATGACAAACCACAGATGCATCCTTTGTCGCATTATACAACACTGTCCATGAATAGATATGGACAACACTTCGGGATTCAAGTGTGGATCAGGCAGGACAACTGAAGAAGGGTAAGTTACCTGAGCTTCAAGGCGACTATGAGGGGCCAAAGGAGGTAATTAATTATTTTTCAGGTGTCAACTGTGATACCATTAATGATGGACACTTGGGGTGTGTTAATTTACCAAGCAGCTATCACTCACCCAGCAGCCTACGTGATTCAAAGCCAACATATCTTTATCCTCTGAGAGACTGTGTCCTCCCACACCTAGACGAGGCTTATTGACGGTGAAAGACATGATCAGTTATACAACGCTATCCTCACTATGTATGCAGAGCTACACCCACTGAGATCTAATCCACTCACCATAAGGGTTGGTACCCTATCGGGGTTTGTTGCCTCACTTAACGCATGACTGCACTCCTCCTTCGTGTGCAGCACAAATCTGCAAGTAGCATCATTGGCTGGGAGCAGAGCTGTGCCGCTGATGCAATTCCCCCTGTTACCAGCACACTGGAACCCATTTTGCCAACCTCAGAAGGATGACAGGCTGAATCAACCCTACCTGGTGTTAATTCAGCAGCCCGACAGGGGCTTGAACTCAAGACCCTAGGATTTTAAGCCAACCATCTTATCCGTTAAGCCAACACCAAGCTACATGACTCCATATTGAAAAGACACGGCATCCCCTTAGAGGTCGACCAAACCAAAACCAAACAAAATTCAGGTGGCTCGGTCTGGAATACTAACGCTTGTCCCCAGAGGTTGGCTCTATATCCGAAGTTACTTTAAAGGTCTAGACACAACTGGACCAACTCATTGGTGAGTCGTTATCGACATCAGATTCAGATAGATAGTTAATTTTCAACAAGGAGCTAACCCTATGTCCCCCGTCTTTTTGGTGGTATGAGGAATAGATCTGTGAAATCTGAAAGCTAAATGTTCAACGGATTTGAAAATATCGGTGCACATGCCGAGTAACTGAGATGGTTGCTTCGCCAACAGAATTCAGCCAATCACAGTCATGATCTAATTAGGTCGAGATAATGTCATGAGGAATAGATATCTGCAATTTGAAAACGAAATGTTCAATGGGTTTTTTTGAAACATCACGTACACAAAACTACATGGACAGATGGTCGATCGGAGCTCATCTCTGACCTTGTTGGAGGGGCAGGGGACAATCAGAATATGAGTCAGAAGGAGAACCACACCACAAGCACTCAGGTGAAGTCTCATGGCCTCTCTACTGCTGCCACCATCCACGTTGACGTCGGTGACCTCATCTTCCTCAGGGGTGACAGAGATAAATGCAAAGCTCATGACAAGTATATGGTCACGTGGATTTCGCATGACAATGGATGGTGCCAACTCAAAAAATATACCTGTTCTCAGCTTCATAGCAAAGCCTATGATGTTCCAGCATGTGACCGCTATCCTGGTATGTCTTCATTAGTAGGTCAGGCCCCTTACGGCCATGATGGAGGCCGAAATGTAACTTCTGAGTCCGAATCCGATTCTGAGCTGACCTCACACCATCTGCCACAGGCCGTGCCCATGCCAGAGTCCATCTCACAACAGGAGGTCAAAAGGGATACAGCAGGTCCTGAACTATCAGATTTGGTTAGATATGCTTCCCACACCACCAGAAGCTATTGTCTGAGACCACCAGATACATCCACTGGTGGCATCTCCGCTGCTGAACCGGACAGTCCGAAGGAGACTGCTTCACCACCATCGAGGAGGTTGGGCTGTTCACGCTACCCTGTTCACGTTCACGTGTGGCAGTGTCGTGAAGAGTGGCTCAGAGTCAAGTGAAGGGCCAAGGCAACTTTAGTGTCCTCGGTTTTATGCCACTCGATCTCAGTGACAAGTATCTGCAGTACAACATGGTCGCTTTGCCTCATTTGTGTACTTCGCTGGGGCTTTAATATGCTAACTCGGAATAGTGTCCTTTTCACACTGCAATACTGTCCCTTCCAGGTTTCGTTTGTTGTTCATGTGAGTGTTTATTAATTACCTTGAGGAAAGCATATGAGGCAGTTACGCCATTGCTGTTGTGTTTGCCATTGCTATGTCCCCTGCACCCGCCCTGCGATATGCATGGCAACTTAGGAGCTGGGCTCTGAACCGAGTTGTTTTACCTCAATAAAACCTCTGTGTGAGAACCTGACCTCTTAGTATTATTGGTGAAGTGCTCAAGCCAGTACTCCAATGGAGCATAGTGCTCGGCACCACAAAACACCATGGCGGTCTCCATGTAAACAATGCTATCATTGTACTTGAACAAATGTTGTCCAAGCCCTCGTTTTCAGTTTTACTCGATCCCCTTGTGACAACTTCCCCAAACAAATATATTGTGTTAACAGTGGCTATAGAGTATGAGAAAGAGGGGAAGAAAGATAAAGAAATGGGGGAGGACGAGGAGCCCCCTGCTCAGCTTATCTTTGGACCCTTCTACTGTGCATTTTGCGTCGGGAGTGAGGGGTGGTGAGGGCTTGCATGTTTGTAGATCTTGAAGAATTAGGATATGTTTTTACTTATTTTTTATATGGTCTTATTTGATATATGGTCTAGGCTCGTGGAAGAGCTAGGACACAGAACAGATCAGGACACAACATAACAAAGGGAACACCAGGAGAAAGGGGAAACATCAACTGCAGAGTGGAGGGAGAAAGTACACTGAGATGGACAAACAAGGGATGCAGGGAATGATGAGGGTATTTGGAGAACGCACTGGGTGAACAAGATGGATACATAAACAAAATTTTTGAAGGGGTGGTGGTGGTTTAATGGGTGAAGAAAAAATCATGGTTTTGGATGGGGGATGACTTGAAATGGTGGCCGGTGAACAGCAGTCTTGAAGACCTGGAGGGAAGAATGAGATTGAAGAGAGTGGAAGGTGGTTCTACAGGTGAGGTAAAAAGAGGAATAATTGAGTGGAGGTGAGCAGTGGTTCTGGATTTCTGGGTTCTGGAGAGAGGGCAGAGGCTGCAAGACCAGAAATTAGGTGGAAGAAGAGATAGAGACCACCAAACTGTCAGCGATGGAAAAGTGAGAGGCCAAAAGACTCAGGTTCATTGAGAGAGATTCCAATGATCTTGAAAGCATTAGTTTCCATGGCGTCAAGTTGAGCAAGATGTGAGGCAGGGGAGCCAGCCCAGAAGGGAGAGCAGTACTCCATCAAGTTGAGGATGAAAGCATCGTAGTTGGATAGGAGTTTAGGTGTGCCAAGGAAGTACTTTTCACGATGGAGGATGCCCAGTCGGTGTCTGGCTTTGGAGGCCAAATTTGTAATCTGGTTTGCCCAAGAGAGATAATGGCTGGAAGTAAGGGATGCAGGTAACGTTTTCCTGTGCATTGCACCTCGGAAGGAAACGTTCTGCATGACGAATCCAGGCTTGATACTGAATCCGGAACTTCACCAAAATCGAATCAATTATTTCTTGTCACACACCCGACATGTTCACCAAGTTTCATCCGAATCCGTCCACAACTTTTTGAGATATCCTGCACAAACCATCAGATAAAAAACAGACAGACAGAAAAGGGTGAAAACATAACCTCCTTCACCTTCAGTGGCAGAGGTAAAAATGTATTCATCACAATACAGTAAAATAAACAAATTATTATTGAACCCCCATCATTCCTGTTGATCTTGTCTCTCATCTGTCTGACCAGAAATTGTCATTGACGTCACAACGAATGTTTTCCTGTGCATTGCACTTCGGAAGGAAACGTCCTGTATGGCGAATCCAGGCTTGATACTGCTCTGTAGTATTGTCATTACGCACCTCGTCCATCACTTCCAGCAGGGTGGCTTGTTGATAAGGACGATGATCATAAAACTTCCACCTCCAGGAGGAGAAAAACTCCTCGCTATTGGTTTAATGAAAGGGGAATATGGTGGCAAGTACAGTGGTCTAAATTGCTGGTGTCCAGAAAACCATGCTTGCTCTACTGCAGCGTAGTGAAAACTGACATTGTCCCAGACAATGACATATGTGATGTTTTCCCCTGCTTGGCCAAGGCTCTGATGTAACTCATCCATTAAAGATGAGAAGCTGAGCAGAGTTGTCGGGTCCAATTAATGCCCTGTGAACCACAACACCATCATCAGAAATGGCAGCACACATGCTGATGTTTCCTCCACGCTGGCCAGGAACGAGGACTGCAAGCCCTCTGACCAATTGTGTTCCGACCCTGTCTTCTGAACTTGGTCAGGTTGAAGCCGGCTTCATCCACAGAAATTATTTTGTGTTGATTGACGTCTACTTCCAGCTCCTTATCCTCGAGAAAGAGAGCACAACAGAAGACTATCATTACATATACTGTGGTAAACCTTTGCTGTCCATAACAGTACATAATGATTTGCAATAGTGTATTGTGGTACTACAGTACTGTAGAAATATGGTACTCTTACCTGGACATATTGGGCTTGCAATTCCTTAACTCGTGGACTGTTCGTCTCAAACGGCACCAAGTAGAATCGTTTCATCGTTATTTTGTGCCTATTTAGAACCCGAGCAATTGTTGTCACACTTGTGCTGTTGATTCCCTGGAATACTTTATTGTCAGTGATCAGATGCTGCTGTATTTCCCTGAGGCAGATTTCATTCCTTGCTCTGACAAACTCAACAATAGCCGTTTTTTTATACGACTATGGCCTTTTTATGCGACTTTGGCATTTTTTGTTAGAATATGACTATTGGCCACCAGCAGACTCTCTTCTCTCAATTCTGAAAACAGAGCATGCAGTTGTTATGACAATGCACGTAGTATAGCAATAGACTGCACAATGAGTGCACACTGAATAGACTTTCTGTACAGCACATGCACAGTACGTAATACACTTACCGGTTCTCTGTGCGGAATACTTAGATGATGTTTGCCACAGTACACAGTTTTAGATTTCGTTGAACTATCAACCCTGCGTCGCTCATCATGGTGAAACCTCTGTTTATGATGTGGTCAACTATTGTTGCCCTCATTTCATTAGAAACAGCAGACAGCCTAGGTCTAACTATATGTTCTTAACCCCCGCCTCAACCCGGACCATGCCCACCACGGCAAGTACCACCACAAACACGCACGGCCATGACCACGACCACCACCACACCATCCTCTCTGTTGAACTGTCTTCACCATGTTTTCACAAACTGCTGTTGTTTTGCACAATGAGCCTTCAAAACAGTGCTGAGATGTATATCAATTTATACTGAGCAGTGTGCGTTTCTTAAAGAAATAAGAATTAGGAATTTTTCTGAAAGGACAATAAGATGTGAAATGTGTTTTTAACTTCAGGATTGTAATTATATAAATTGAAAACGAGACTTAAAATTTCATTTTTCGATGTAAACTAATGACACTGTAGCACAGTTTTTCTCGATTGTTTACACACATTTCCTGAAACTATGCCTCATTTCTCAAAACTATAAACGCAATACAGTCAACCGTTTCTGCAAAACTTCAGAAATCTCTGTCGACATCACAAGCAATGTTCTCCCTGGTCAAGCAGTGGGGGAAATATTTTCTGGCATGACGCATCCACCCCTGGCATGACTATGCGGTTATATCCCCACATATGCCTCCTCCATTGCTTGGAGTAGGGACACACGGTCATGGGTTGTTGCAGTCGCAGACCTTCCACTGCCATGCCGAGGAAAATTCCTCCATTGGGTTTAGGAAAGGTGAATATGGAAGGAGATACAGAGATGAAAAACGCTGCTCATCATCGAACCAGTTGTGGACCAGAGCAGCCCGGTGGAAACTGTCGTTCCAAATGACAACTTAAATGGGATGCTCTGACTTGTCTTCCTCTCTCTGATCAGGTGGGATGAGACCATTGCAGAGAATGTCATGGAAAGTGAGGAGATGTGCAGTGTTGTCTGGACCGAGTGTGGCATGGCGATGGAGGACCCTCCAGTTGCTGATGGTTGCACAGAGAGTGATATTTCCCCCACGTTGGCCAGGGACTTCTCCAATGGCACGGTGGCCACTGATGTTCCTTGCGCATTTCCTCCGCTTTGTAAAATCGAACCCAGCCTCATCAATAAAAATGTACTCGTGTGGAATGGGGCTCGCATCTCCTTCAAATATTCTCTGAAAAGAAAACAACATAACTGTATCAGAAATAGATCTCCAGCAGTCAATATAATAAATAATGATTGGAACCATACTCTGTACAGAGAGTGTCGGTGCTGCCAAAGCAGTTTCCTGGGCTATTGGGCACAATCCTGGATGGGTCGCCACTCCGACGTAGGATACTCGAATGGCTCAATTATCCCAGCAAGCTGGTACTCAATTTGCCGACCTCGGAAGGATGACAGGCTGAGTCAACCCCCTGGTGTATTAATTCAGCGGCCAACGGAGCTTGAACTGAGGACCCTAGGATCCCAAGCCGCCACCCTAACCACTGAGCCAACGCCAGGCTTAGCAGTCAATATAGTGAAGAACAATAACATTTTGAAATGACCACAAAGGGTATATCTTTGATGCGGCTCGCACCCTTAAAGTCCTATTCCACAAGCAACTGCACAAACTACTGCTCCAATAAGCCTTTGCAAGATTTATGGGTTAGCAGGTCCTTCCGGTTACCACCATACATTGGTGAGAATTATAGTACACGGTGCTCAAATAATGTTGTAAATTATAAGAGAGTGCGGTACTTATTTGAATATATTGGTAGCGCAGTTCTTTCACTCTTTCCGAGTTCCCCTCAAAAGGTACGCGGTACACTTGCTTCATCCTAACTCGGTTTTCTTTCAGGATGCAGTCAATCGTTAACAGGCCCACTTGGTCAATGCTTGGAAACATGGCATTGTCATCAATAATGCGACTCTGGATCTCACGCAGTCAAATTGTTTTGTTTGCCCAAACCATATTGACAATAGCAGTTTGTTGCTATGGAGTGAATCGTCGTCGTCTACCACCACCAGCTTGTCGTCTTTCAATTCTGCAAAATAAATAAATACATTTCTTACACGACATATGAAATATTGGTACTGTGGTCCACTTGCAGTAGTGCACATTACAGTAGGTACTCTACAGTACAATAATCACTGAGTGTTGTATTGATATGTTGCAGTAAATAACAGCAGAGTAAAGGTAGATTTCTCCCATTTTTACTTACCTATTGTCATTTCTGAATGTCCAGATGACAGAAGCAACAGTGAAGCGGCTAAAATTCGGCTGAACTCTCTGCCCGGTCTCCATCAGGGTCAAACCATGTGTGACCACATGGTCAGCTAAAGTCGCCCAGATCTCCTCTGATATAATTGCCCTTCTTGCTCTTACTCATCCTCTTCCTTCTCCTCCTCTCGTTCTTACCATTCATCGGCCTCTTGCTACAATGTTGTCAGTCATTGTTCTCCAACACAGGAGAGCTCACCTGTATCCCTTTTTTGTGTTAAAGCTCTGATTGCTGATTGAAAATTAAAGCAACTCGTGTTTCACCGTGAGAGTGAGTGTGTTTAATTGATAACTGAAGTTAGTTTTTGAATGGCAGCGTTTCCATGTGAACAAAGGATTTCCTTGATTAAGATTGGCAGAATGAGGAGAATTGTGTGAGAAGTGTTTTTAAAAGGTTAAATGAGATGAAATTTGTGTGAAAACAGAAATGTGTTTATAGTTTTGAAGAAATTTTCTTCTTTTTTTGCACATTGATTCAAAATTTTCCTCATTGGGTTCATAAACAATCGACAAACAGTGTGTAAACAATCAAGAAAAACTGTAAGTTTTGCAAAACTTGGATGTCTGAGTCATTGCATTATATGGTGTGTTTAGAGTTTTGAAAAACATGTCAATGGTTTCGTAAAATATGTGTAATTAATAGAATACAACTGTGTTATGGCAGGCCGGCAGTGTTACAACGGTAGGGGCAGTATTACAAAAGCAGGGGGCAGTGTTACTATGGTAGAGCATGCTGCAATGGTAGAGGGCAATGTTATTATCGTTGGAAGCAGTGTTACAATGGCAGGAAGCAGTGTTACCATGGCAGGAAGCAGTGCTGCAATGGTAGAGGGCAATGCTACTATGGTAAATGGCAGTGTTATTATCGTTGGAAGCAGTGTTACAATGGCAGGAAGCAGTGTTACCATGGCAGGAAGCAGTGCTGCAATGGTAGAGGGCAGTGTTATTATCGTTGGAAGCAGTGTTACAATGGCAGGAAGCAGTGTTACCATGGCAGGAAGCAGTGCTGCAATGGTAGAGGGCAATGCTACTATGGTAAATGGCAGTGTTATTATCGTTGGAAGCAGTGTTACAATGGCAGGAAGCAGTGTTACCATGGCAGGAAGCAGTGCTGCAATGGTAGAGGGCAATGCTACTATGGTAAATGGCAGTGTTATTATCGTTGGAAGCAGTGTTACTATGGCAGCAAGCACTGTTACTCAGGCAGGGGACAGTGTTACTATGGCAGCAAGCACTGTTACTCACAGAGCAGGGACAGTGTTACTATGCAAGGGGTTTTGTTACCATGGCAAGGGTCTGTGTTACGAAGGCAGGAGAGGCTGTGTTACCATGACAGGCAGAATGTTACTATGGCAGAGGGGTTGTGTTACTATGACAATGGTCTGTATACAATGGCAGAGGGGTTGTGTTTACTATGGCAATGGTCTATGTTATTATGGCAGAGGGGTTGAATTTCTATGGCAATGTCTGTGTTACTATTGCAGAGGGGTTGTTTTACTATGGAAAGGGTCTGTTTACTATGGCAGAGGGGTTGTGTTACTATGGCAATGGTCTATGTTATTATGGCAGAGGGTTGTATTACTATGGCAATGGTCTGTGTTACTATGGCAATTGGGTCTGTATTACTATGGCAATTGGGTCTGTATTACTATGGCAATGGTCTGTGTTACTATGGCAATTGGTCTGTATTACTATGGCAATGGTCTGTGTTACTATGGCAATTGGGTCTGTATTACTATGGCAATTGTCTGTGTTACTATGGAATGGTCTAAGTTACTAGGCAATGGTCTAAGTTTACTATGGCAATGGTCTGTGTTACAATGGCAGAGGGGTTGTGTAACTATGGCAGGCAACAGTATTATTTATGGCAGAGAGGTTGTGTGACTATGGCAGGCAGCAATGTTACTACGACATTAGGGTTGTGTTACTATGGCAGGAGGCTGTGTTAATATTGACAAGGGTCTGTGTTAATATGACAAGGGTCTGTGTTAATATGACAAGGGTCTGTGTTAATATGCCAGTAGGCTGTGTAATTAAAGCAATGAACGATGATAAAATGGCAGAATGCAGTGTTACTGTGAGGGAAGATTGCAGACCCCTGAAGGAGCCAATAATAATCATATAGTCAATACAAAGCAAGCAATCACTTGTAATTAATTAAAATACAAACTCTCCAGTTATTAAATGACAAACGGTGAATACTCCAGTGTAGTACATAGTTGTTTGTAATAAAGTGTGTGAATCAACAGCTCACAAGAATGTCGGAAAGATATTGGCTACTGAAAATTTAATAAATGCATAATCCAACTCCTTATCCATCATCCAGCTCATAACATGCATCATCCTGCCGCTTCTATCCATTAGACGTACTACCTACCATACATCATCCATCCACTAACCATGCCATCCATTATCCTTCACCTGTCATATAATAACTATAATTATAACCAACCATCCAACCACTATAATCCATCATCCAGCTAATAACATGCACATCCTGCGCACGACTATCATTTAGATTACTACCTATGATACATCATCCATCCATACCATCCATCCATCCATTCATCATTCTTCCTTTACCTGTCATATAAATAATAATAATTACAAGCAACCATCACCACATAATCCATCCTTCCAGCTAATAACAATGCACATCCTGCCCGACTATCCATTAGATATACTATGAATACATCATCCATCGCAATACACTCCCTATTCATTCATCCATTCATCCTTTCTGTCAATATAATAACTATAATTAACAAACAAACCATCCAACCACTATAATCCATCATCCAGCTTAATAACCTTTGCACCATCCTGCACGACTATCCATTGATATAGCTATGATACATGCATCATCAATACCATCCCTCCATTCATATCATCATTTCATCCTTCACGCTGTCATATAATAACTATCAATGCAACCATCCATGCCAACTACTATTAATCCATCACCTGCACGACTATCCATTAGATATACTATGATATATCATCTCATCCATTCATCCGTTCACCTGTCATATAATAACTATAAATTAAAGCAACCATCCAACACTATAATCCATCACTCCAGCTAATAACATGCACACATCTGCCACGACTAATCCATTAGATATACTATGATCACATCATCCAATACCATCCATCCATTCATTCATTCATTCATCTTACCTGTCTATCATAACTATAAATTACAACCAACATCCAACCACTATAATCCATCATCCAGCTAATAACATGCACCATCTGCACGACTATCCATTAGATATACTATGATACATCATCCATCCAATACATCCATGCCATTCATTCTCATTCATCCTACCTGTCATATAATAACTATCCAAATCAACATCCATCCAACTACTATAATCCATCATCCTGCACGACTGCATCGCATTTAGATATACTATGATATCATCATCCATCCAATACCATCCATTCATTATATCCTTCACACTTCTGTATATAACTAATATCAACAACCATCCACCATATATTATCCATTAATCCGATGCACATCGCAACTATCATTAGATATACTATGCTACATCATCCATCGCAATACATCCATCCATTCATTCATCCATTCCTTTCACCTGTCATATAATATAATCAATTGCATCCCCCCTCACCCCCCCCCCCCCCGCCCCCCCCCCCCACACCCGCCCCCCCCCACGCAAGCATCCAACGCACTATAATCCATCATCCAGCGTAATAACATGCACATCCTGCCACGACTATCCATTAGACAAACTAACATGCATCAAACATTGAATACCATCCCACACGCACAGAGTACATTTATCTATACTAATATGTCTGTGTGTGTATGTGTATGTGTAATGTGTATGTGTGTGTGTGGGTGTGTGTGTGTGTGTCAGTGTGTGTCAGTGTGTGTCTGTGGTGTGTCTGTGTGTGTCTGTGTGTGTCTGTGTGTGTCTGTGTGGTTTTGTGTGTTCCTGTGTGTGTCTGTGTGTGTCAGTGTGTGTCAGTGTGTGTCAGTGTGGTGTCAGTGTGTGTCAGTGTGCTGTTCAGTGTGTGTCAGTGTGTGTTCAGTGTGTCTCCTCCATAACTCTAAACTAAAAACCTAGTAAGCCTGAAACTTTGCATGCATACAAAGAAACTGCCAAGGAAGGCAAGAATTGAAAAGTTGGGTGTTTGGATAATTAAAACATCCTTTTGACCAAAATTAACGGCCTTAATTGATTGGGCATCCTTCATCAGGCGATCATCAGCCACCTCGCTCTCTGGGGTCTTAAGGCGTTTTCCGAGGTAAACCTAACTGGGGTCCTGAAGCCGCCATGTTTTTTGCCTGCCTCACATGCTTTGGCTTGGAACAGGTTGGCAAGCGATTTTCTTAATGATAACGTTTTTTTTTTCAGCTTTCCTCACTCCTTTTAATCGAATTCCCTGTCATCATACCTTCAAATCGGCTGTTTTCCTCACTTTTGTAAGTCCTATAGTTTTCAAATTAGGAGCTTTGGAGCGATTTCATGGGCATTATATGATAATTATTAAAGTATATCAATCGAAATAAAATTTCAGTTTTGAGGATCGCATGTCGTCGGACTAAAAAAAAAAAGTGTCGGAAATCTGTTGTGAAATCTG
>CM068953.1:44063026-44079698 GCA_035128595.1 Eptatretus atami
ATCCACCCCAAACCCACCCCCTTCAAATTCCCTGCTTTCCTTCCTGAAAGTCTCTGTAGTGTCCATCTTGTATACCCCGTGTTCCCCGCCCAATCCTTTCCCTTCCACAGATCTCCTTATGTCTCTGTTCCCCACTGTTTTGTCCTTCCCTCTCCCACCCCTCCTGTCACATGCCCCCCTTGCTGTGTGTTGTGTGTTAGCTCTCATACGAGCCTCGACAATGTATACACAAAAAAAAAGTTCCAACCAACCATCCAATCACTATAATCCATCATCCAGCTAATACCATGCACCATTCTGTCATGATTAATTATTCATTAGACATACCACAATAAATCACCAGCCAATACCATCGACCCATCCTTCACGTGTTGTATAACAACCATCAATCCTAACCAACCATACAATAACTATAATCCATCATCCAGCTACTACCTTTTATTACATAACACCATCCCATAACATACATCACCATCCATTATTCAGCAGCTAATGTTTAATATTTAGCCAGTACCATCCACCCTCCACATTCATCATCCGTCATCCATACCATACCATACCATCATCCAGCAATTATGGTCCATCAGCCATATATAACTCTCCTTCAACCATATAGTACCAACCATCATCCAGTCAGCTACTTGCATCCATCATATAGCCATTACCATCTGCATACTACCATCAATCACATCAGCACGAGCTGTAACGCCCATCTAAAAGGCACCCACATAAGCAACCTGTACATAACACCCCACGTCCCAGCGTGCAGTATCTGTTGCTGGGAATAGCAGCAGTAACCGGGCTTACCTTATACGCACAACAGCGCTCCGTTGCCTCACGCTCACTGCCAGCATGTCAGATTCCCAACTAGCCGGCCATTCGGGCACGGAAACAAACTGAAACACAGTCAACTTGGCACGGTCAATGAGCGATCATTCTCTCCCATCATGTATCAATTCGCACAACTACACAGCCATCGACACTGCTGTACATTTATCATCGTGGGTTATTTAGCAATGCATTGTGATGTCTACCTGCTTTTCGAGAACTATCAGAACACAGGTGAGTAGGGCAACGCAGCCACAATCTCACCGAGTGTCGTTTTCCCAGATGCAGAAGCAGAATTGTAAGACATTGGTGAACTACAGCGCGTACTTGGTAGAGTGCATACCTCCCCACCAGGGTGAACAGTTGGTTTTGCATCCCACTGATGGGACGGATCTGGATTCGGACCTGAACCAAAATCAAATCAGCTTGTTCTCGTCGCCTTACCAACTCATCCACCAAGTTTTGTCATAATCCGTCCATAACTTATTGAAATATCATGATTTTATAGTTTTGGCCCCTTCTTTCAATTGTGAAGAATCACTTTAATAAAAAATTTTAAATCCCGTATTCGGATCTGGATTGGGATTTTCACCAAAACCAAATCATATTGACCTTGCCACGCACCCGACCTGCCCACGAAGTTTCGTCTGAATCCGTCCACAACTTTTGAGATGTCCTGCTCACAGACAAACAGATGAGTGATAACAGAGGTAAACATAATGAAGTGGTTACAATGTAGCTGCACACATACACAGTAGTTACAAAACTGTCAACATAATCTTAGCCAAGCTCATTAGAATTATGACGTCATGCATTACATGTCCTTCCACAGTGATCCCCCACCTGATGGCCATGATCAACCATTACATTTCAATGAAAAGAAAAAGCACAGGTGTGCGTCTTGTATTGAACACACATTGATGTGATTTGTGATCTGGTTTATCGACTCGAATCAATTACAAACGTTCAGTTTTTATCCGCATTATACAGATGTTCAGCTCGGTTAAAGGGAAATCAAACAATACTACAAGTATTTTTTTATTTTTTTTTTAAATCAAACTCGATCATATAACTAAGATTATGGGATCGAAGGGGATATATAACAGATTTTTGGGAAATCTGAACCCCAAGGAATTCCGAGCCATTGATATAATGTCCGTTAAGAGAATATCTTTGGGGAATTTTTATGATATTTTAACAGTTTGGGCTATTAATAAAGCCTGGGTGTGAACAGGCAGATTAATAAGCCATTGACAGATGTAATAAGTGTTCCCTGGACTCCTTGAGCAAAGGCTTGGGTGGTCGCTTGAGGATATTAGGGTCCGTATAACCCTGTTTGTCCCCGAAGGATTTGATTACGATGACGTTTCACATTACGGAGGATTACTCCACTCCCCCCCCCCCTCCTCCTCTCCCTCATTCCCCCATGGTGAGGTTTCACCAGGTCCTGTTTGCGTCACCTGTTCGGTATCTTACACGCTCACCGCACGGGCACTCAGTCGAGCGTGTACCTCCAGCAGGCTGAACAAGTCACGTTTTGTACTCCACTGATAGGCTGGGTCGGGATTCGGACCTGAAACAAATTCGAATCGGCTTGTTCTTGTCACCTACCCAACTCATCCCCCAAGTTTAGTCCGAATCCATCCATAACTTTTGGACATATCCTACTATATGTCGTTTTTTTTTTGTTAGCCCAATCTCTCAATGGTGAAGAATCATTTTAAAATCCTCCTGCTCCAGATCTCCGATCTTCACCGAAATCGAATCCGTTGGTCCTTGTCACACATCAAACCTGTCCACCGAGTCTCATCCGTACCTGTCCATAACTATGAGACATCCTGCTCACAGACAAACACACAGGGGTGAAAAAAACGTATCCTCTGTACACCTTTGCTGGTGCAGGTAACGACCCGCGGTCTGTTTTATCTACCTGTTCAGTTTTCCACACCTTGATCGGTGAATCCATGTTATTGGTGATCGTCATTGACCGTTCCAAACGAGCGACACCATTGTCTGCTCACATCAACGTGGTCTTATTGAAACACCGTTACACGGGCACGTCCCTCGCCCTTCGTGGGGACGTTTTAGACATGACATGGATAGGGGGGCTTGCTCCGTCTAACTGGAACGTTCATTGTCACCTCGTGATGCAAGAAATGCTATTTAAAAGCTCCTCCAGATTATAAACATATTATTGCCCGAGAGAGCATGACCGAGGTGGAGGCACTGCCTATGTATGTAAACCGACCCTCACGACTTAACGGTTAAGGTGGCTGGCTTAAGATCTTTGGGTCTTGAGTTTGAACCCCTGTTTGATCCGTTAAATAACACCAGGTGGGTTTGACTGAGCCTGCAGTCATACTTCTGAGGTCGACAAAATGAGTACCAGTTTACCGGAAACAAGGGCATTGCAGCAGAGGCACGGCCACACTCCCAGCAATGATGCAACCAACAGCCACAGGCTTCACACGATATATTTTGTTGTGACACACTGAGTCCGTTACTTCAGATTTTAACACATTTGCAGATATCGGTACATTCGAGCACCTACTCAATCACAATGAGTTACAGAACACCTAAATAGCTTGTTCCATTTCTCCATGACTTGTTCCATTCCTCCATGACTTGTTCCATTTCTCCATGACTTGTTCCATTTCTCCATGACTTGTTCCATTTCTCCATGACTTGTTCCATTTCTCCATGACTTGTTCCATTTCTCCATGACTTGTTCCATTTCTCCATGACTTGTTCCATTCCTCCATTTTCTTGTTCCATTTCTCCATGACTTGTTCCATTTCTCCATGACTTGTTCCATTTCTCCATGATTTGTTCCATTCCTCCATTTTCTTGTTCCATTTCTCCATGACTTGTTCCATTCCTCCATTTTCTTGTTCCATTTCTCCATTTTCTTGTTCCATTTTCTTGTTCCATTTCTCCATGACTTGTTCCATTTCTCCATGACTTGTTCCATTCCTTCATTTTCTTGTTCCATTTCTCCATGACTTGTTCATTCCTCCATTTCTCCATTTTCTTGTTCCATTTCTCCATGACTTGTTCCATTTCTCCATGAATTGTTCAAATTCTCCATTTTCTTGTTCCATTTCTCCATTTCCTTGTTCCATTTCTCCATGACACGTCAGATTTTCTGTCCACTCTGCTTATCTAGCCTGGGAATATGCTGATTCGAGGGGATTTTAATATCCATGTTGATGAACTCCATTCACTTTCACACAATCATTTATCCATTTGGTGGGTATCCTCAATCTGCAGGAACACATTCCCAATCCCAAATTCTTCATTTCGATTTATCCCATTAATTTGATTTGATGACCCTCCGGTATCGTTTCTCACATCCGTTCAAAGCCCATGACAAATGTAACATATAACATCCATTCATATTGTTGGGAAAATGATGGCTTTTGTGTATGTAGTTAGTTTAATCACACAATGTATGAGGGCTGGCAGCATGGACTGGAGGTACACACACTCGCCTCTAAGCTGTCTATCCTGGGTTCGAATCCCGACCCAGCTATACACTGCCATCCCGGTGTTTAACAGGCAGGGTGATTCATCCATGTGTGTTCTATCCCTCGGATGGATGTTAATCTTGGCGTCCCTTCTATCAGCATTATAGTTGGTGGACGTTAAAGATCCCATTGTGAAGAGTATCATGCTATTGCCAGTACCATGGACAAAATTCCTGCCTGAATCTGAGTTGAATATGGTCTAGCTAACTGGTTCGTGAAAGTCTTGGGGCAAGCTTCCCCTGCCCAAACCCACAATAACCTGGGAATAATTGTGTGGCTGGTAAAGAAGAAGAATGACAATGTGTGACATTAATCATGATCATTCCATTACGAGTTTAAATATTATATAAATTATATAATTAGGCTACACGGAAGTGTAACATTGCCACAAGGTGGGATTTGAGCCTCATTTCTTCGACGGTTGCCATCGCGCCCGTTATTCAAAGTTCATGAACAAGGCGAATACAGATCGTGCTCGGAAACGCAAAGCAAGACTTCAAAAGACCCTTGCCATGTCCTTTTTCTCAAGACTGTGCAGGGTAAGGTCTTCCATGAATTATTGAGTTGATGATTAATTTATTCTCCACTTTTCTCTATCACCTGCACAACCTGTTGTCTGGGGGTGGGCTTGACATTCGACCACGCATTTCTACACACCTGCTTCTCATTTACTCCAAGACTTGAATATGTTGTTAACAATCAACATCTGGAATACCTGCACCAGTACTCGAACCCTTCTGCAGTCTAGTTTCATGTTCTACTTTGTTTTTTGTCCAACTTTTTTACTTTGCAAGTGTAGTTTCGTGATTATGTTAAGGAAGTATCATTTTTTGATGGGAAAGCCGATGTCGAAAAAACTTTTTTTTTTAGTTTGTTTATTTTGTCTGAGCTTAGCACTAATTGGTTGATCCACACTTTTGACATTGCCATGATATTAGCTCGAGTTCAGTGGAGTGCTTTCATTGTGAGCAAAATAGACTGCAGGCCACGTGATTGAAAGCGGTTCACTGACTTATCGAAGCTGTCTTTTTAAAGTTAACCACCTATCAAAATTGATGCTCTACCCCAGAGGTAAACACGGCTCTACCTCTTCGAAAGGTCACCATCGGACTAGCTATCTATGAACAACTCCCATGCGGTTTTTGTGCGTCATGCTCACATTTAGGAAGTGGTAATATTTTTTTTATGTGGACACTCGAAGTAGAGGGGTGGATGGGGGTTAGGAATGGCTTTAAAATACTGGAAACCTGCTTATTTCAGTGCACTGAAAGACGAAGACCTTCCTTAGCTCATGTTGAGGGGGTGTTTGGCCATTTTGGCATACTCACCATGTTTACCAAGAGTGGGTTGGTGAGAATGAGTAGCCAAGGGAATTAAACCCATACAACTAGTGGAGAAAGAAATGTGTTTACCATTCGACCAGTCAGGTAGGCAGGGGTTCGAGGACGGTTACTTTAACCCCTTCATTGATGTAAAGCTTTATTATGATGAAGAACATGCTTAAACTTACAGCCTGAATGCTCCCACTCCCATCAGATTCTGACAGCTTCAATAATCCTGATCTCATCAGATCTCAAAGGTTGAGCAAACTCAAGGCCATGGTGATACTTGGATGCGAGACCTTGGAAGTACTTGAGCAGTTGGCCGAGTTTCCATCGGTCGTAGAGTTTTCTGGTCATGGCCTCGGTCCTTCGAGGAGTCAAATCCAATTAAAAAAGCCACCTTGGTGCAATGCCCACACTGGGGAGGGGGTGCTCCATCTCAAAGCACTGACTCTGATGGGAACAAAACCAAACTCCACTGTCCTGCATATACTTTAGATTGTTGATTTCAAGATTCCATGAGGTCTCTCAAAAGAGAAGCCCATTCTATTTTCTGCAGTAACATAAGATACGTGAGTACTTTAATATCAAGACAGTACAAAGAAGGGAAGTAGATCAAGTTCATGGAGTGGGGTATATTGTTACGAATTTGGAAAGGTTATCACTCAAATTCGGTCTGAAGAACAGTTATATCGGTAAGTACGTGTTTCTAGGTAGGGTCCCGTCACCTAGTCTAATGGGAATGAATGTTCATGGCACTGCGGAGTTATTTTGATAGTCAGGGTTTCTTTTAACATTTTTTACATCAACAACGATAACAACAACGCTTCGCCTCGCTTCCTAACAACGCCATATGCGCACGAGTGGGCGAGTTCAAGGCGGAACCTCGCAGCGCTCTTGCCCAAGGGGTGATGCAAGCGAGGTTGCCGTCCTTCGACCAATGGGACTCCTCACTGTGTGAGGGGGGTCTGCTGTGATGTCAACGCCCCGCACCAATACGGACTTGGCGCCGCGTTTTGGCCAGTGACAGAGGCGACGAGTGCATTTGCGCGCCAAAACCGTCCAGTGAGGGAGAGCAGGTCGCGAGGAGGCGTCCCTCCCCTGGACAAAAGGGGATATAGTTTGGCGCGATCGGACTGAGAGAGAGAGGTGCTGAAGACTGACGGTGCGCGAGTGAGGTTGCGATCGGTCCAGCGCAGGTTGGGCCAGAGTTGTGTTGAGGTCCAGCGGAGGTCCAGTCAGGGTGGTCGCGTGCCTTGTCAGCCTCGTCTCGTGGGCTCTCGGCGTTCTGTCTGATCCACCTTCGCGCCGGCTGGCGTCCATCATTGCATTGTGTTGCGGTTCGAGTCCCGCGAACCGATATCGAAAACCGCACGAGGCGGGGAGGTGCGAGACAGGTTCCCCTTCGGCTCACCTTCCTCCGAGCTTGAAGGGCGAATAAAGGCCACGGCCATCATTTCTTTGGGTGTGTGTGTGTGTCTTGGGCCCAGTCTATAGTAGCATTGTTTAAGTGCCTTGTACATTATTTCATTTCTTCTCGATAGTCGGTTTAACTCTGCTTTTCTGTGTTCCCTCCCTGCCTATTGTAAATAAATATCCATTTTGTTGAATGTTTCAGCTCGTTTTGTGTTTCTTTCATTGGTTTAGCACGGTGCGTGTTGGGAAATTGGGAAGCGCAAATGTTGCATTTGGACCGACGACCTCGGTAACATCGCTCGGGTTATGCACGGTCGAGCACGCTAACGGCTCGTTCTGCTTAGCTCGCGAGGGTGAATTTCCGGTAGTTTGGACGACGTGGGTATTTAGGTAAATTGAAATTGGCAATCGACCCTACCCCACGTGGTCGACCTATTGGCGAACTTGGTCCGATAAGGGACCCGTCGCTCTGGAGTTATCGCGGGTGACGACCTATAAATTCCGGGTGATCGGTGGAGCCGACTCTACGCTCCATCTAGTGGTCGTGCTCGCCACCGAAACTCGCCAACGACATATCCAATATGAAATGGCTTTAACTGTATGGTTGAATTTGGGTGATAAAAGTCCATGGTGCCTTTCGTGTGACGATACTACTAAATTCCAGATTCTTGCCCTGGTGCCCTGACGCCCTGACACTCACGATGTGGGGAAGTCAATTGGTACAGTACATGTAATGGATAAGATAGACAAAATGGAAATAAGAAAGCAATAATACTGCGAAGAAATTTACAACTAATGAAAAGCTACTCAATAACCATCCTCAAGGGCATATTGCCATGCCACTTGTGTCTTCGGCCCGAGTCACATTAGTTTGAAACTCAAGCGGTTAAAGCAGATTATCACAATGTGAGCTTTTCCACTTTTTTGGTCATTTGTTCTCGATGTGCCGTAATGGTGAGAAAGGAAGGTGTCTCCACATGCACCAATTTAAATAAATAATAACAGTACGTAATAACTTGCGATCATTCTATACTTCCCCCAATGGCACAATTTACATTAAATCTCCATAATCGAACATGAAGCAAAATATCCTAACTCAATCCTATTTGCAACGAGTCGTTAACGACCATAGCGAGGGGAGCAATGGGTAGGGGTGTAAATGAGGTGCTCGCTCGCCACACCAAATTTGTCCCATCACAAACTCTCACTTCGTCTGACACTGCTGCAGACCCCGACACAGACACAGCATCAGATTGCTCTGACCGAGTGCCCTCTTATGTAGCTGCCTGATCAGTCTGCCCGAAAATTAGTGCAGTAGATAGTAGAAAAATCGTGCAAATTATGATACAAGCATCAAATTTGGCATTTCTGTTCTAGGAATACGTGCAAATGATGATGCAAGCATCAAATTGGCACAATATTGTTCTCCAGGGGATTCCTAATCAAATCTGCCTGATGATTGGCCAATTGGAAAATTCCAAATTTTGGAAAAAATTTGAAAAAAAAAAAAACTTCAAAAAAGTCAAGATCACGAATCAATGTTGGATGTGGCTGAGATTGGTGAATTGTTTCAGAAACATCATCAAAGACGTTCCAAGTCTGCCATGCAGTTTTCTTCCCTTTACCGCGGAAGCAGACACGACGTCACATCCAGTGAACGCATGAAGTATGGGATCCTCTAGCTTTCTCAGGCCCTATTGCAGAAACTACCTCTGGACTGGATATCCATCGCGCCTTGGCTCCTTGGCCAAAGGCAATCCACATGTTCTCAAGACCTTGTTCCTGTAAGGATGGCAGTACAGATATTGCTATGACTAGTACGTCCGTGTCATTAGCTTAATGATAATGGACTTGCTACCATCCGTCGTTGCGCATCCCTGGCGTGTACAAATATTCGAGTGTCAGCTTCTTCATGACAACATGGAGACACAGCATCCAGTGACTTCTTGTGTTGCTAATGGCATCTTCTCCTTTTGTGACGATGACTGTGCTTGTCGTCTGTGCTTCACACATCTTTTCCGCAAGAAAGTGAAACAGTTCAGTCTTGTTGCTGTCACCTCGAAGAAAGCTTCTCCAGTTACTTGGGGTCTTACTGGTTCCTGTCACTCTTCTTCTGATTCCTTGCCCCCTTTTCGACCTTGCCTCGGACTTCAGACTTGACTTCTTGTACAATCAAACACTACGTCCACCTCTCGTACCTGGCACCATAGGATTCCACCTTTGGGATGATGTCTTCTTTAGCATAGTCATCAAATATATTTGAAGTGCGTGGAGGAAGGGCATTGATAAGTGCTGAGCCATCAATGATGACTGCATCTCCCCTTGGTTCTCGTCTGGATGTTCACTTGCGTTCAAGAATTTCAGCCAGCTGTGACTTCAAATTTTTTTGGAAGTTTTTTTTTTCTTCAATTTTTCAAAATTTGGATTTTCAAAATGGCCAATCGGGCAGATTTGATCAGAAAGCCTGCAGAACAGAAATGCCAAATTTGATGCTTGTATCATAATTTGCACGATTTTTCTACTATCTACTGCACTATATTTTCGGGCAGACTGATCAGGCAGCTACATAAGAGGGCACTCGGTCAAGAGCAATCTGATGCTGTGTCTGTGTCGGGGTCTGCAGGCAGTGTCAGACGAAGTGAGAGTTTGTGATGGACAAATTTGGTGTGGCGAGCGAGCACCTCATTTACACCCTACCCATTGCTCCCTCGCTATGGTCGTTAACGACTCGTTGCAAATAGGATTGAGTTAGGAATATTTGCTTCATGTTCATTATGGAGATTTAATGTAAATTGTGCCATTGGGGGAAGTATAGAATGATCGCAAGTTATTACGTACTGTTATTATTTATTTAAATTGGTGCATGTGGAGACACCTTCCTTTCTCACCATTAGGCACACTGAGAACAAATGAACAAAACTGTAGGAAAAAGCTCACATTGTGATAATCTGCTTTAACCGCTTGAGTTTCAAACGAATGTGGACTCGGCCGAAGACACAAGTGGCATGGCAATATGCCCTTGAGGATGGTTATTGAGTAGCTTTTCATTAGTTGTTAAATTTTCTTCGCAGTATATTGCTTTCTTATTTCCATTTTGTCTATCTTATCATTACATGTACTGTACCAATTGACTTCCCCACATCGTGAGTGTCAGGGCACCAGGGCAAGAATCTGGAATTTAGTGTATCGTCACAACGAAAGGCACCATGGACTTTTATCACCAAATTCAACCATACAGTTAAAGGCCCATCATAGCTGTGTCATATTGTTTGTGGGGCGAGTTTCGGTGGCGAGCACGACCGACTAGATGGAGCAGTAGAGTCGGCTCCACCGATCACCCGGAATTTATAGTCGTCACCCGTTCCATAACCCAGAGCCGACGGGTCCTTATCGGACCGAAGTTCGCCAATAGGTCGACCACGTGGGGTAGGTCGATTGCCAATTTCAATTTACCTAAATACCCACGTCGTCCAAACTACCGGGAAATCACCCTCGGCGGAGCTGAAGCGAACGAGCCGTTAGCGTGCTCGAGACCGTGCAAACCCGAGGCGGTATGTTACCGAGGTCGTCGGTCCAAATGCACAATTGCTCGCTTCCCAATTTCCCAACACGCACCGTGCCTAAACCAATGAAAGAAACACAAAAACGAGCTGAAACATTCAACAAAATGGATATTTATTTACAATAGGCAGGGAGGGGAACACAGAAGAGCAGAGTTAAACGACTATCGAGAAGAAATGAAAATAATGTACAAGGCATATAAACATTGCTACTTATAGACTGGGCCCACAGACACATCCGCACAACCAAAAGAAAATGATGGCCGTGGGCCTTTATTCGGCCTTTCAGCTCGGGAGGAAGGTGAGCCGAAGGGAGAACCTGTCTGCACCTCCCCGCTCGTGCGGTTTTCGATGATCGGTTCGGCGGGACTCGAACGCCGCAACACAATGCAATGATGGAGGCCAGCCGGCGCGAAGGTGGATCAGACAGAACGTCGCAGCCCGACGGACGACGTAGGCGAAAGGCGACAGGCGACGCGACCCTGATGGACTCCGCTGGACCTCAACACAACTCTGGCCCAACCTGCGCTGGACCCGATCGCAACCTCACTCGCGCACCGTCGTTCTCACACTCTCTCTCTCAGTCCAGATCGCGCCAAACTATATCCCTTCTTGTCCAGGGGGAGGGGACGCCTCCTCGCGACCCCTCTCCCTCACTGACGTTTTGGCGCGCAAATGCACTCGTCGCCTCTGTCACTGGCCAAAACGGCGCCAAGTCCGTTGATTGGTCCGGGGGCGTGGTGACTCACCAGACCACACCCTCACACAGTGGAGGAGTCCATTGGTCGAAGGACGGCAACCTCGCTTCGCATCTACTCGATTGGGCAAGAGCGCGCGCGAGTTCCGCCTTGAACTCCGCCACCTGGGGCGCTATGGCGTTGGGTTGAGGAGCGAGGCGAAGGTGTTTGTTATCGTTGTTGATAAAAAATGTAAAAGAAACCCTGACTATAAAATAACTCCGCAGCGCCATGAACATTTCATTCCCATTAGACTAGGGACGGGACCAACTAGAAACACGTACTTACCGATATAACTGTTCTATAAGGACCTGAATTTGAGTGCAGTAAGCTTCCAAATTCGTAACAAATATACCCCCCTCCATGAACTTGATCTACTTCCTTCTTTTGTACTGTCTTTGATATTAAAGTACTCACGTATCTTATGTTACTGCAGAAATAGAATGGGCTTCTCTTTTGAGAACCTCAATGGAATCTTGAAATCAACAATCTAAAGTATATGCAGGACAGTGGGTTTTGGTTTTGTTCCCATCAGAGTCAGTTGCTTTGAGATGGAGCACCCCCTCCCAGTGTGGGCATTGCACCAAGGTGGCTTTTTAAATTGGATTTACTCCTCGAAGGACCGAGGCCATGACCAGAAACTCTACGACCGATGGAAATCGGCCAACTGCTCAAGTACTTCCAAGGTCTCGCATCCAAGTATCACCATGGCCTTGAGTTTGCTCACCTTTGAGATCTGATGAGATCAGGATTATTGAAGCTGTCAGAATCTGATGGGAGTGGGAGCATTTAGGCTGTAAGTTTAAGCATGTTCTTCATCATAATAAGAGCTTTACATCAATGAAGGGTTAAAGTAACCGTCCTCAACCCTGCCTACCTGACTGGTCGAATGGTAAACACATTTCTTTCTCCACTAGTTTGTATGGGTTTAATTCCCTTGGCTACTCATTCTCACCAACCACACTCTTGGTAACATGGTGAGTATGCAAAATGGCCAAACACCCTCAAACATGAGCTAAGGAAGGTCTTCGTACTTCGTGCACTGAAATAAGCAGGTTTCCAGATATTTTAAAGCCATTCCTAACCCCCATCCACCCTCTTACTCGAGTGTCCACTAATAAAAAAATATTACTATTAAATGTGAGCATGACGCACGCGGATGGGGTTGTTCAAGATAAGCTAGTCCGATGGTGACCTTTCGAAGAGGTAGAGCCGTGTTTACCTCTGGGGGTAGAGCATCAATTTTTGATAGGTGGTATAATATATAAAGACAGCTTCGATAAGTCAGTGAACCGCTTTCATCACGTGGCCTAGATCTATTTTGCTCACAATGAAAGAATATAGAACTCGAGCTAATATCATGGCAATGTCAAAAGTGTGGATCAACCATTAGTGCTAAGCTCAGACAAAATAAAACAAATATATATATTAGATCGCTTCCATCAAAAAATGATACTTCCTTAACATAATCAGAAAACTACACTTGCAAAGTAAAAAGTTGGACAAAAAACAAAGTAGGAACATGAAACTAGACTAGCAGAAGGGTTCGAGTACTGGTGCAGGTATTCCGATTATATAGGTAACACGAATCCCCCAGTTTCTTTGGGGAAAAATAAACAATTAAAGTAAATATTAAAGTGAGAAGTAAAACAGAAAGCCGAGAGTTTGGGTGGGGGGTAGAAGATGCGTGTCGAATGTCAAGCCACCCCCAGACAACAGGTTGTGGCAGGTGAAGAGAAAAAGTGGGAGAATAAATTAATCGATACTCAATAATTCATGGAAGACCTTACCCCTGCACATTGAGTAAAAAGGACATGGGAAGAGGTCTTTTGAAGTCTTGCTTATGCGTTTCGAGCACATCTGTTATTCGCCTGTTCAGAACTTTGAATAACGGGCGCGATGCACACCGTCGAAGAAATGAGGCTCAGAATCCCACCCTTGTGGCAAATGTTACACTTCCGTGTAGCCCTAATTCATATAATTTAGCTATATATTTAAAACTTCGTTAATGGGAATGATCATGGATTAATGTCACACATTGTCATTCTTCTTCTTACCAGCCACACAATTATTCCAGTGTTCATTGGGGTTTGGGCAGGGGAGCTTGCCCCAAGACTATTCACGAACCAGTTAGCTAAGACCATATTCAACCAGATTTCCAGGCAGAGATTTTTCCATGGTACTTGGCAATGCTGATACTCTTCACATATGGATCTTTAACGGTCCACCAACTACTAATGCTGAAGAAGCGGACGCCAAAGTTAACATCCATCCGAGGGAATAGAAACACACATGGATTGACATACACCGCCTGTTTAAACACCGGGATGGCAAGTTATAGCGCTGGGTCGGGATTCGAACCAGGATAGACAGCTTAGACGGCGAGTGTGTGTAAATCCCATCCATGCTGCCAGCCTCATACATTTGTGATTAAACTAACTACAACACAAAAGCCATCATTTTCCAACACATATGAATGGATGTTTATAGTGTTAATTGTTCATGGGCTTTGAAATGGAATGTGAGAAACAGATACGGAGGTCATCAATCAAATTAATGGGATTAAATCGAGAAATGAAAGAATTTGGGATTGGGGAATGTGTTCCTGCAGATTGAGGATACCCACCAAATGGATAAATGATTGTGTGAAAGTGAATGGAGTTCATACAACATGGAATATTGACAAAATCCCGCCGAATCAGCATAATTCCAGGCCTAGATAAGCAGAGTGGACAGAAAATCTGACGTGTCAATGGACGAAATGACAGGAAAGAGAAATGGAACAAGGAAAAAAAATGTGAGAATTGACACAATTCATGGAGAAATGGAACAGTCAGGAGAAAATGGACAGAAATGAGAGAAATGAGGAAATGAACAAGTCTCATGGAAGAATGGAACAAGAAATGAAGGAATGGAACAAGGTCCATGGGGAGAAATGGAACAAGTCCATGGAGAAATGGAACAAGAAAATGGAACTAAGAAAATGGAGAATGGAAACAAGAAAATGAGGAATGGAACAAGTCATGGAGAAAATGGAACAAGAAAATGGAGGAATGGAACAAGATCATGGAAAATGAACAAGAGAAATGAAGCAATATGGAGAAATGGAACAAGTCAGGAGAAATTGGGCCAAAATGAAGTGAATGGACAGCATGGAAAATGATAGCAACATGGAGAAAATGGAACAAGTCATGGAGAAATGGAACAAGTCTGGAGAAATGGAAGCACATCATGGAATGGAACATTCTGGAGAACTGAACAAGTCATGTGCAGAAAGCAATGAGATGAAACAAGTTCATGGAGAAATTGGAACAAAGTCATGGCAGAATGGAACAAGTCATGGAGAAATGGACAAGCTATTTAGGATGTTCTGTAACTCATGTGATTGAGTAGGTGCTTCGAATGTACCGATTAGTCTCGCAAATGTGTTAATCTGAAGATAACGGACTCATGCTGTCACAAACAATAATAATCGTGTGAGCTGCTGTTTGGTCTGCATTCATTGCTGGAGTGTGGCCGTGTCCCCTTCCTTGCTCACATGCCCTTGGTTGTCCGGTCTAAAACTTGGTACTCATTTGTCGACCTCAGAAGTATGACTGCAGGCTGCAGTACTATACCCACCTGGGTGTGGTTTTATTTTAACGCGGATCAACAGGGTTCAAACTCAGACCAAAGAATTTAAGCCAGCCAACCTTTAACGCGTTAAGTTCGATGAGGTCCGGTCAACCATACGATGGCAGTGCCTCCACCTCGTCATGCTCTCTCTCGGCATAATATGTTTTATAATCTGGAAGGAGCTTTTAAATAGCATTTTCTTGCATCACGACGGTGACATGAACGCCCCCCTTCCAGTTAGGACGAGCAAGCCCCCTCTATCCATGTACATGTCTAAAACGACCTCACGAATGGGCGCAGGGACGTGCCCGTAGTAACGGTGTTCAATAAGACCACGTTGATGTGAGCAGACCAATGGATGTGCGCTCAGTTTGGACAACGGTCAATAGCACGATTCAACCAAACATGATTCACCGATCAGGTGTTTGGGAAAATCTGAACAGTAGATAAAACAGATCGTCGGGTGTTAACGCACCAGCAAAGGTGTACAGAGGGAACGTTTTTTTCACCCCGTGTGTTTGTCTCGTGGAGCAGGATGTCTCATAGTTATAGGACAGTACGGATCGAGACTCGGTGGACAGGTTTGATGTGTGACAAGGACCAACGGATTCGGAATTTTTCGGTGAAGATCCGGAAAATCTGGAAGCAGGAGGATTTTTTAAAATGATTCATCACGCATTGAGAAGATGGCGCTAACAAAAAAACAAAACGACAATATAGATAGAGATATGTCAAAAAGTTATGGGATGGATCGGATAACTTGGGGGATGAGTTGGAGTAAGCGTGACAAGAACAAGCCGATTCGAATATATAGTTTCAGGTCCGAATCCCGATCCCAGCCTCAATCAGTGGAGTATAAGAACGGTGACCTTCGATTTCAGCCCTGCTGGAGTACACGCTCGACTGAGTGCCGTGGCAGGTGAGCAGTAAGATTACACGAACAGTGACGCAAACAGGCACTGGTGAAACCTCACCATGGGGGAATGAGGGAGGGAGGAGGGGGAGTGGTGAGTAATCCTCCGTATGTGAAACGTCATCGTATCTAAATTCCTTCACGGGACAAACAAGGGTTATACGGACCTAATATCTCAAGGCGACCACCCAAGCCTTTTGCTCAAGGCAGTCCAGGGAACACTTATTACATCTGTCAATGGCCTTATTTAATCTGCCTGTTCACACCCCAGGCTTTATTAATAAGCCCAAACTGTTAAATAATCATAAAAATTCCCCAAAGATATTTACTTTAACGGACATTATATCAATGGCTGGATTCTTGGGTATCAAGAATTTCCCAAAAAATCTTAGTTATAATATCCCACTTCGATCCCATAATTCTTATTATAATGATCGAGTTTGATTTTAAAAAAAAAAATAAAAAATACTTGTTAGTATGTGTTTGATTTCCCTTTAACCGGAGCTAACATCTGTGTATTAAATGCGGTAAAAACATGAACGTTGTAATTGATTTCGAAGTCGATAAACCGTATCACAAATCACATCAAATGTGTGTTCAATAACAGAGACGCACACCTGTTCCGTTTTTCTTTCATTGCAAATTGTAATGAGTCGATCTATGGCCTCAGGTGGGGATCAACTGTGGAAAGGGACATGTTGCATTGACGTCTCAATAATTCTAAATGAGCTTGGGCTAAAGATTATGTTGAGTG
>CM068953.1:44094192-44107619 GCA_035128595.1 Eptatretus atami
ATTGTAGCCATCACCTTATTGTAGCCATCACCTTATTGTAGCCATCACCTTATTGTAGCCATCATAAAATTGTAGCAATCACCTTATTGTAGCCATCATCATAACATAGCCATCACCTTAATGAAGCCATCACCTTATTGTAGCCATCACCTTATTGTAACCATCACCTGATTTGAGCTATCACCTTGTTTTAGCCATCACCTAATTGTAGCCATCACCTTATTGTAGCCATCATCTTATTGTAGCCATCACCTTATGGTAGCCATCACCTAATTGTAGCCATCACCTTATTGTAGCCATCATAAAATTGTAGCCATCACAAAATTGTAGCCATCACCTTATTGTAACCCTCACCTTATTGTAGCCATCACCTTATTACAGCCATCACCTTATTGCAGCCATCACCTTATTGTAACAATCATCTTATTGTAGCCATTAATTGTAGCCATCACCTTATTGTAACCATCATCTTATTGTAGCCATTAATTGTAGCCATCACCTTATTGTAGCCATCACCTTTGACAAATTCCAAATTCCTGCCCTAATGTGAAGTGGAACTGCATTGGTGGTAAAGTCATGCCTTCGTAATTCTGCAACCATCACCAAGACAAACTTGAAACTGAAACAAACTCCAATAAAATGCTTCAAACAGTGCACGTGCAAACAGGGTGCCTTTCACAAGACGATGGTCCGGGAGATGTTCAATCTACAGTTATATCCACAAGCCTCGGCTTGGTTTGGGATGTACATTTACCGAGCATGATGTAAGTGATGCAGTGATGTGCCCATAAACACAAGTCAGGCATGAGTGGCTTGATACAAACGACATCACCCAAGTGCAAAGCCAGGTCAAACAATCAATTCACTCTGTCTGTCTGTCTACAGACATCAGTCGATGATCAAGGAACTACTAAATTTTCCCGCGTGCATGAAGTGAAAAGTGGGGTTAAGCAATTGGTTCACTTTGTGTCTGTCTGTCTGTCCGCAAATTGTCAGTTTCTGATCGAGGAACTATTTAACTTCAATGGAATGTTATATTTTGAACACTGAAGAACATGAATCAGAACACGAACATGCAGTTTAGCAGTACTTTGGCTCTGAAATTGGGAAAATGGACAGAATCTCATCCTGATCGTGCATGCACATAAAGTAAGGTAATTGTTTTTACTCTGTTTGCGTGTGGGGAAGGAACCTGGTGTGGGATTTCAGAGGAACAAGTGTGACCCAGGCAGGCTTGGAAAGGATGAAGGAACAAGAAAGTAGGAGGAGCATTGTCAGAAGTGAGGTGATGTACTGTACAAGTAAGAGTGCACCAACCTGTCTACAGTGGGTGAGAGGCAAACCTTGGGACTTCGTTTCCTGCAGAGATACAGCGTGCCAATAATATGGAGAGCCTGGGACTCGATGGCCTCCAGGGTAGTAACCTGGGAAACAGCTGCACCGGCCTCGCAGGGTGGGAACTCGAGAGTCCATGATACTTCCGAGTTCAGATATGAAGACCTTATACACTGTAATCAGCTCTGAGCATCTCAGAATTAATTTAGCCCTGCAAAGAATACCAAGTCATTGGCCTACATTAGATGACAATTTGGTAATACGTGTTTGAATTTGAAAGAAAGGATTACTTGGGTATAGTTCACCCAAGACAGGTTTCCACAGATTGCTTGGATTAGGAGCTCTAAGGATGCACCTCTTTCAGGGATTGACCAGAGAGATAATACTGGGGAGTTTGAAGGCCGATTCTTGACGAGGGACAGGGCGAGGAGCATGGAATTTTCTTGTGAAGAAGGACAAGTTCCAAGTTTCTGTCTAACAACTCGTTTGTCTAGATTTGCAGAGATGGGTGTTGTAGCAGCCTGCCTCACATTAGTGATGTGTACTGTCTGGCAAATAGTGGGGCTATCCGTAAAATCATACAAAATATTACCCAGGGAAGCAGAGAGCTCATCTCTGTTGACCATGAATAAGGTCCATCCTAAAATGTGGCCCTGCAGGACACCAGCCTCAAGCAGGAGATCTTGGGACAGAATATCATTAAGTGCAACCCATTGTTTCTGCTTGCAGAGAAAATGTGTTAACGATTCAAAGAGGGACCCAGAACACCATTATAAAGATAAACTGTAAGCTCTAATAGCTGATTGGCTCAAGCAAATACCCATTTTCTTAAATGTCCAAATAGTTTAAATTATAGAGCCAGATAATTAAATGCATCATCATCAACTACTACGACTACTATAAAAATGCTCACTTGTGGGATTGGCTGGGGAACATTTTTGGCACAAGTCTTTCATGAAACTGCTGGTTCGAAATGAAGATGTTCGAAATGAAGATGGCAGGATTTTGTGATGACTATTCAAGGTGCCAGCGATAACTCACCAACTCTTTGCGAAGGACACCTTGGGATCTTTAACGTCCACCAGCTAATGTTAGCAGACAGGACATCCAGTTGATGTCCACCTGGCAAACGATCCACCTTGTGATGCAACCCCGTACCTGCAAAGCACCAATCTGAGAGATCAGTCGAGTCAAGAATCAAACTCAGACGTGACAGGTCAAAGATAAGTGCGCTACCTCTGCACCACCGTTATGTAATCAGATTAATTATTTTGAGCATAGAATAACAGAAACTAAATGAAAAAAAATATTGTTACAGCCGTGAGACCGTTGTGCTTGCCTGGTTCTAATCTGACAGGCCGCGTTAAAGCGGCCGTAGCAGTCAGTGGAATTGCAGAGAAGGGTCTGATTGTGGCCTTTGATCTCAGCTACCGTGCCCATTGGAACCACCGAGCCAGTTAAGTGCTATGCCAATAGACGGCACATGCCTTGATCTAATTAGGATGAGCAAACCTGGAGGCCACGTGGCATGGTCATCCAGTGGTACAGGGACCATGGCCAATCAACTTTAACAAGATTTGTTATTCTTATTCGTGTGCAGCCTGTGGCTGCTGGTTGCATAATTTGTTGAGGGCATGGCTATGCCGCTGATGCAATGCCCCTATTACCAGTACACTGGTACTCATTTCACTGACCTCAGAAGGATGACAGGCTGAGGCAACCCCACCTGATGTTAATTCAACGGTGAAAACAAGGGCTCAAACTCAGGACACGAAGATCCCAAGCCAGCCACCCCCAACCACTAAGCCAACACCAGGCTTCATAGGATTTATTCAAACCACCAGATAAAGCCACCAGGACAAGCAGAATTCACCCCAAGACAAAGCGTATTTAATAAAGAGATGATGGCACAGGGAGGGAACAGAAGGAAGTAATGCACAGATAAGATAAATGAGTCGATCAACAAACAATCCAACTAAGTTACTACTGAATATGCGCCGACAAACCAAAGAACGATCGGGAAACTGAATTATCCTATTGCCTAAGGGCCCACATTCATTCCACGACAGAGAGATTTCAGAGGTGGACAAGACAGAAACACCTGGCTGTGCCCAGCAGGATGCAGCTTGACCCCTGTGGAGAGACAAGCAGGCAAAGAATGCACTGCAGTAGGCCATAAATCCTGAGTTTATGCGTGAAAGGAGGTCGCATGGAGACCTAAATGCGAAAGGACCGCGACTCAAAGGACCCGCCCACCGGCTGGGGCTTGGACCAATGCAAAGGTGAGGGGAGGGAGGGGCATGAATCGTCATCTGTGACGTCAATATATAAAGGCATGGGCTAACAGGAAGTGCGAGGAGAACCCCAAATGATCTGCGGGTAAGGCTGCACTCTGGATCAAGCTGCATGAGCGCCTTGTCCTGTCGGCATCACGCCCACTCCCATCAGGCCATGTATCTCCCCCTCCTTGCAGCCTTTCAGAGCGTGCACATACCATGACATTCTCCTGCCATACAACTTATCGAGTATGCGGTAGTGGGTAATTTTGGGGATTGTTCTTGTGATTGCTCGTTTTGTACATACAGGATGTGCTTTTTTCACACTACACTTGTTAAATCCGACTTGGTCTCCGGCTCATTCTGCTTGCTTGCGACGGTTTCATCTGGCGGCTCGAAAGGAATCTGTTTGAGATAGAGATCTGCTGCTGTCTTGCACTGCTGGAGTTCTCAGCATCACGTGGAATTTGGTTGCTCGGCCAAAGGTACGATCTGTCCCATGATTGCCCTCGGCACGACACTCGCCTGGTGCAGAGATTTCAATTCACACGGTAATGCGGCCTTTGGACCACAAGGATACGGCGGGAAGTCTCTGCGGCAAGGGACTAACATGGTCACTCAGCAACCCACCGGATTTGACCCTGGGCAACCTGGTCAGACCATTGGACCATTCCAATACTCTTGGCTGATGGCAGAATTGAAAGGACAAGGCAAAGGGATAAAATCAAACATGATGTAAGGATTTAAAGTGTAAGAATTATAGAGAGGATTGAGGCCTGATGGGAGGATGTTGAGAGCGAGAACAAATGGAAAGCGAGAGTTTATAAACAGCATGTCAGGTGGAGAGATGACCATGAGCAGTCCACGGTTGCAGAAACACCATCACTGTTGACCTCACAGATCTGTCTTCATCCACAAGGGAGGTAATCTCAGATTGCATCATCAGAGGTTGGGTAAAAAAGATTTAATTATTCGAATTAATGACCTGTCTTTAAAAGGCAATCTTGGAGAATTACCAAGAGAAAGAGAGAGAAAAGGTAATCAGCCTCAAATAAAAACTCAATTATGCCTGAAAATGGCATTTACATAATGGTCTTTTGAGTTCAGAGAAGTACAAATCATCTGCCATTATTTGAATGGATGTTATTATCGCCCAACCTCTTCAACATGTATAAATAGTTGAAAAAAAAGAACTTCAGTGGGAGAGTCCAGGTTGAAAGACCCAACACAAGCCAGTGCCAATGGTAGTTTGTTCGACTCAAGCAGCTGTGATTCCCTGCACTCCCACAGCCTGCTTGCAGCAAATCCCCCTCCCCCTTCGTCTCCCACACCCTCTCTCCTCGCCTCAAGTTACTTTACACACCAGGCCTCAAGGCCTTATCTGGCGACAGCGAACTCAGCTTTCTTACACACACTCTCTCTCTCTCACACACACTCTCTCTTTTCACTGTTTACTGCAAAATGACACACACACTCATCTTCACTCTATTTCTTCCTTTGGTTGTATTTGTCTAGGACGTCCTTGCAAGCTCGCATAGCCTCTTCTCCTGCTTTCTTCAACAATATTCTCGTTCGAGATCTTATTTCCTTCTATTCATAGCGTTCTTTACTCCCATCAATCCCCTACTCCATTACATACCGTCTCTCTTATCCTCTCCCTTCTTACATTTCCTGGAGTCAGTGGAGTATGTGCTACGGGAGATAGGAGAGGAATATGAGTGAAAGAAAGGATTACTTGGAAGGAGGGAGGGAGCAGGGCAAATGAAGCACTTGGACAATATATGAAAAAGAAAATGAAGAGATGGAATGAAAAATAAAGAAACAAACATAAACAAGGAAAAGAGGAACAGCAAAGGGGGGGGGGGCAAGAGATGTGCTGACAAAACATTATTGGTCATGTTTGACTTTTTGTGCACCGTCACCCCCATTTTCGTGGTGTTTGTTTGTTGCAGTTTTTCCCAAGCAAGTTTGTGTCTTTCTACCTTTCCTTTTCTTTCCTTCTCTCCCCCTAACTCTCCGCCATCAACGACTAAGCTACAGGTCTGAATCCAACCCTATGACAGCCAATAGCCTGCCGACGTCGGAAGCCCCCTAAAATAGCCACCCAGGCTGCAGTAGTATAAATGGCTGGGTTTGGGGGGGCACGTTTGGTGAGACCAAGGGAGGCAGAAGGGGTCGGAGCTAGGGAAGATAAGAAAAAGGTGCAACCAAGACAGGGTGATTGTAAGGAGTTTTGTGTGTGTGAGGAATACCTGGGGAGATGGATAACGCCCACGTCAAGACCGCTGAAGAGGTTGAAGCCTATTTTGGAGTCCACCCAACCAAGGGTCTGACCCTGGACCAGGTTGCCAGGCTACAGGACAAGTACGGACCAAACGGTGAGAGGACGTGGGATGGGGTAACAAAGGGAAAAGGAAAAAAGTTTTGATGAGATTATATTTATATTATAATAAGGACAGATTCTATGATTCGGGCACATAGAATAAGATGAATGGATATGAAGATGAGTTGAGAGAAAATGGATGCTGATGAAGATGATGATACTGGATGTCGGCAATGAGAAACATGATGATGAAGATGATTAACATCATGAAGACGGATGTGATAACAATGAAAGAAATGGAGAATGGGATATAGAAGGATGTACTGAAGATGGACATTATGAAATGTGTTAATAAAACGTTAGCAATGAAGCCAATGAGAGAATGAACGTTAAAGGTTAATAAATGAGTGTTTTCAGAAGCAGTATTTGGACTCATAATTATTTTTTTTGATGATTAGGAATAATCTAAACGCAGGAAGGAGGAATGTGATCGATACTATACTTCAGGGGATGATGTAAAATTGGGAAGACATCAATACATGGAGGTGTATGGTGCGTCGAATGATGGAAAGACTTAAAAGAAAGGAGATGGATAGAGTGTGAAAATGAATAAGAAGAATGTTTTTCTTTATCTAACCTCGTTGCACGTCTCCCCTCTCCTTCCTTTTCTCCTGCAGAGCTTCCAGCCGAGGAAGGTGAGCTGGAGGTTGGTTTATGTGAGTGCAAAAGCTTGTTCAACAAGATTGCAGTGCTTTTAGAGAATTGACCAAATGGATCAGTAAATAATGGAGTGACGAACGTTGTGACTCACTTGTACTTTAAAAACTGTTTCTGGAACCTGATTGTGTCATAATGACGTTTTAAATTTCAATAGAGAGTTCATTGCTTATATTGGATGATAATAGGAAAAGGAAATGAGAAAAATAATTTGCATATGTTTATAGGAAAATCACTATGGGAACTGGTTGTTGAGCAATTTGAAGACCTCTTGGTCCGAATCCTGCTCCTAGCTGCTTGCATCTCCTTCGTAAGCGACGCAACTACAGCACATGGCAACTGACCACCGAAACACAAACATTAACACCAACACTAAGTCACCAAGTTACCAGTTCACAGGACCTTTCACACAAATTGCAGGCAGTACCCAGATCTTACCCACAATCCTTGCTTTAACTGCCTTCACTTTCCATCTTCTCCTCAAATTTCCAACTGCTCATCATATCTCGGTCTCAACTCTTCTCACATGACTTTGTTGCTTGCCAAGGCTGAAACATTTGCCCACCCGCTTCCCTTCTCTCCCCCTGTATTCCCCCTTACCCTGACAACTCCTCCAACCATTGGAATGCCTTAGCTGAGGACATCGTCTTACAGCTATATATATATATAAAAACCCTGATGATCAAGTTGCATCTCGATTCACGAGCTCCCCAAGCACCCCTCAATCCCTTTAAATGATCTTAAGAACGCATTCAAGATGTCTCCATCACGATTCCTGCTCTACAAAATACCTTTTCAACCTTCCTTGTCTTTCCTGCTCCAAAGACCTCAAACTTTGACAGTTTCCTCCTTTCCTAAGCCGCAAATGCCACTTTATCAAGCCTTCACCTTTCAGCCCTCACATTTCTCAATCCCTTGCCACCTCATCACGTTTCAATTCCTGATTCTTTATTCATAAAGTTCATTTTGAAGGTTCCAAATTCCAGGCTTCTCGTGTTTCTTACTCTCCTGTTTCCCCATCAGGTTTTGGCATGGTTCGAAGAAGGAGAAGAGACTTTAACGGCATTTGTGGAACCATTTGTCATTCTGCTTATTCTTATTGCCAATGCAGTGGTTGGGGTCTGGCAGGTGAGTTTGAGCTATTGAAATAGATTGAGATGGACATGGAGATTGATATCCACTAGAGGAATGCACCGAATGCCTTGGAGGCTCTCAAGTAATATTAGCTTGAGCGATGAGCTGTCCATGTTTATCTCATGCCCACACTGTACCTCTTCATGGGCATCCTATCTCCATATCCATCTCTTCCTTCCTCTCTTGCCCAAATGTAATTCTCACTATTTCTTTGCACATTCCAACTCTATGTCCATGTTTTAAGATAATTGTTCATCTTTCTTTTTGTAATACTATTAGCATCGTTTTATTTTCTGTAATCTTCCTTTACTTGTCCCCCCCCCCTTCTACCCCCCGATGTCCATCTCTCTCTAGGAGCGAAATGCGGAGGATGCGATTGAGGCATTGAAGGAATATGAACCAGAGATGGGAAAGGTGTACCGGCAGGACAGGAATGCCGTGCAGCGCATCAAGGCCAGGGAACTCGTTCCTGGAGACCTGGTGGAGGTGGCAGGTGGGGAAATGTGTGGCTTGGGGTGGTGGTGGAGAAAGTGTGTGGGGAGTTGGGGAGGGAAAATCATGAAGGAAATGATAAAAGGAATGGGGATGAAGATTATGAATGAAGATAGGAGAAAATGGGGAGCGTAGAAACAGGAATGAACTGTGGGGTGTAAGAAAAGAGAGAGAGAGAAAAAGAAAGAATTCCTTTAACCAGCTGGGCACCATAAATTGAGGTTTTTACCGAGAACCCTAGAACCTCAGAATTGTGGGTACACAACCTAAAGCACAGACAGAGAGATAGACAGAGATTGAGATAGACACAGACAGAATCAGACACACGCACGCACACACACGAAAAGGAAGGAGAATGTAACATAAGAAACGAAGTCGTAGATTTACATGACGATGTAGTCATTTTATTATTCATGGAAGGGTGACAGGAGATTGGTCAGAATTAGGTGATAATGACATGCAAAAGATATAAAGAGAGTTATAATATTGGGAAGAAAGTGGGAATATACGAGGGAGTACTAAGGATGGTAAATGATATCTGGGGGCCATCTGCTGGAGTCGTTGCATGAGGATTGAGACACAGCACGGATTCATAACTGATTAAACCAATTAGACAGTACCTTATTGGATGGGTGGGGGAGGTAGGGTGAAATTTAGCAAAATACGTGAAAGAAAAATTATGAAGGGTATAAGAGAGGGGTTCAGAGGGCAAAAGAAGGATAGAATAGGGATGGAAGGGACGCAGAAGGAAGCGGAGGGGAGGGAGGGAGGGGGACGGTGGAAAGCAGAGAAGGTGTGCAATTCTCCTCCTGCTTTTAACAAGTTTTTTTTTTCTTTCATTTGCCCCTCAGCTCCCCTTGCAAGGAATTGCTGAGTGTAGATGGTCTTACGTTACCAAGTTATCCCTTACACCTGTTGTTGCGTTCGTAGTTGAGAAGGGGTGACGGGCCATTAACTGGCAAGGTTGTTGGAGGATAAGAAGAAGATGGATGAGGATTTTGAGAAGCGACATTTTGAAATAGATTAAATAAAAGGAGAGGCAAACAGAGAGGCAAAGTGGAAGAGAAATGGGTATACAAGAACGTGCTGGAAATGATGACGAAGCAAAGATTGGAGTGCATGACACGATAAATAAGGACGTGGGGGAAAAAAAAAACATGAGGACATGGAAAAATGAGAAACTACGTCACTGACAAAAAGAGGGACGTACGAAATGATGGACAAATTGATGGAACAGATAGAGCTGCTCATAATGGTCGATTTAACTATTTCCCCAATTGGAATGGGGGAAATTATTGTGAAAAAAATTGAAACAAAGAAATAAAGAATTTTGTTGAAGGAAATTGTTTTCGTGTGTGTGTGTGTGTGTGTGTGTGTGTGTGTGTGTGTGTGTGTGTGTGTGTGTGTGTGTGTGTGTTCATGATGTGAATTGAAATATCTCCATTTTATGAGATTTCACTCGACTGTGATAACTACATCTTCTTCTTGAAGGTTTAATTACCAAGCGTGACTTAATCTATATACATATTCTCAAGTGTTTGTATGTTACCCTTTCACAACCAAACTGTTTCACCTACAGGCCCCAAATTTTGGGTGTAGGTACTTCAGAATCTCGGCAAGGTTTTAAGCAACAGCACGTTGGCTTGACATTCGTTTTGAGGCCACCCCCCCCCCCCTCCCCTGCAGCTCCTGCTAGTAAAACACAAATCAATTACAAAGTGAAGTCAAAGTACGGACAGAAAATTTAGTGCAAATGTGTTTGAGGGAACACACTTCTAATTGGTATTTTAATTTTCCTCCTCAAAGTAATCCTGGAAATATTTAAACCTATAAAAATAAATCTTTGGATCCATATTCCCAAGAAAGAACAACTGGTAACCGGATCTACTGGAAGGCATTATTGAAACACCATCACATGATTCCATCCATCCTGATATGGGAAATTATCAAGGAGACTCACAAAGTCTACATATCATGATCCTGCGAGGATCTCAGAGGAACTTCAAATGTACAGAGGAATTTGTCAATTTACTTATTAATTATTTATCGTTATACTACCTTTACTTACTAAATATGATATATTCCTTGTCACTGGGTTATAGAGCTTATGATCTCAGGGGTTGATGTGCGATCAAGCACTATTACATGGTAAACCACCTGAGGTTCTGAGGTGGATGCACATCACATGTGAAACATCATCTTTGGCTTTGAAGAGGAATTATAACAAAAACTATGTCCAGTATTATACAGTAATATTATTAAATTAATCACTAAAGGATTGACTTTTCACACTTATAAGAACATTATAAGATGTAAACTGCTTATGTCTACAATGTCCATCTCCTTTCCTTTTTCTGCAGTTGGGGACAAAGCACCCGCAGACATCCGTCTCACACACATCAAGTCAACAACGATACGTGTAGATCAATCCATCCTCACTGGTGAGATGTGTCTGAAAATGGACCTATATGTTTGTGTTCGTCTCACGACCCATTTGTTTTCTGATTCAGTTTGTGTGTTTGTTTCCTTTAATGCATGTGTTCAGGTAACGGTGTGTTTTGTGTGTCTATTGGAAGATTATTGGATGAGAAAGACTTGAGAATGGAAGTGGAGTTTTGTACAGACAAGGACACAATGACATTAAATAAAATTAACGAAGCTTTAAAGAATAATCCACATCCAGATCTTCACCAAAATCGAATCAGTTCGTCCTTGTCACACACCCAACCTGTCCAAGTTTCGTCCAAATCCGTCCATAAATGTTTGAGATATCCTGCTCACAGACAGGGGTAAAAACATAACGTACGTCCACCTTCGGTGATGGAGGTAAATATAATGTTCGAAAGGGTGGTACAGAGATAGTACACTTACCTTTCACATTACAAGTCTGAGTTTGATTTCTGACCTGACTATAAACTGTTGGATCAGTGTTTTGCAAGCAGGACATTCCATCACAAAGTGTGCATTATCCGCCGGGTGGACGTTAGGCTGGCTGACCCATTTGCTGGCATTAATTAGTGTACGTAAATAATCCCAGTGTCTTTCGATGAAGAAGAGGTGAGTTATTGCTTGCAAGCTAAACAAATCACAATTTGATGCCTTGACCTACAGGTGGCACTGCATCAGAGGATTCGGCATCACAACCGAAGCCTGAGAATATGGTGGACACCTGCTGGCCAAACTCGCACACAAACCAACTTATTTATTTATCATTTGATATCTAGCTGAATTTGTGACTCATTTAATACAACAGCAAGGAAGTCTTAAATGCATTATTTTGGGTATAGTTCAGTAATATCACATTAGCATGAGCAAAATGAAAATTCAAGGGGGCTTGCAGGATGCTCTTGACTTTAGAGGTACGCACATTCACCGGTGTTTCACAGGCAGGGTGATTCATCAATGTGTATGCCGTGGTCCCTCGGATGGGCGTTAAACTGGACGATCCGTTTGCCAGCATCAGTGAGTGGATATAAAAGATTCCACGGTGTCCTCCCTTTAGCGAGCTATCGCCGGCACCAAGAACAAGTAACAAATTCTTGCCATAACCTTAGTCCTGGATAGCCAGTTCGTGAAAGACTTGGGCCAAGCTTTCCCTGGCCAAGCCCACAAGAACGTGGGAATAATTGTGGCCATTAAAGAAGATTAAATTCAAATGTTTTCGGTGAAACACAAGGCGAATATTGAAAAATTCACAATCACGATATGCATTAATTCTCAATCAATTTACTTTTTATTGTCTTTATACATTAAAAAATAAAAATAGGAATGCACGCCCTGAAGCTCACCTGGATTAGGAACAACATTTACTCAAACCCCTGAATTTTTTTGATTCCGTGAACAAACTTTAGTACATCACTGGTGATGAAGTTCAGAGAAGAGAACAAATACTTACTTTGGGGGTGCTCAAAGCCCACACAGATCCCCCCAGACCCTGATTTTTTTTTAATGCCATGAAGAAACTTTGGTACATCGCTGTTGATGAAGGTTGTGATGAAGTTTTTATCAAAATCGTGCGTGTAGTTTCGGAGAAGAGAGCAAACACCTATTTTCTTGGAGGGGTCAAACTCTTTCCCCCCCCCACCTCCCCACCACAGCTCCCATACAACCTGTTTTTTTTAATGCTGTGAACAGACTTTGGTACATCACAGGTGATGAAGGTTGTGGTCAGTGGTTTCATCAAAATTGTATGTGTAGTTTCAGGAAAGAGAGAAAATACCTATTCTTTGGGGGATGGGGGGGGTGAACACCTATTCTTTGGTGGATGAGGGGTTAAACCTCCCCTCCCCCCGTAGACCCCCTTAATGAGCGCAGATTTTGATGCGATCAATACACCTTTGTTAGGCATTGGATATGAAGCTTATGGCCAAGTTTCATCAAAATCGTGTGTTTGGTTCGAGCAATAATGACTGAAGTGTTTACAGACTGACTCACTGACTGACTGACACTGCTTGATCGCATAAACTCACCGTGATAAAGTCCAGGTGAGCTAAAAATGCACCATTGAAAAGCAAATGCTACTTCAATGAATTTTGCATGTTTTTGAGGAAGGCGGATATTTGTATGTCTTATTCATGTTTAGCTGAAATGCATGATGTCAAGCATTTCAAAACATCACCGAAATGCGAAGGACAGATCCAAACATTTCTCAACTTTAACGTACTGTATTTATGCCACCCGTTTTTAAAATTAAAATATCCTTCTTTTATCATGTTATCAAAAAGATCTTCACAAATATTTAGAATATTTTATTGTTCTTCTTTGTCTTCAGCAAAAGTAACAACAGAGGAGAAATTTACAGGAAGCACAATACATTTCCTTACAGGTCCACAAATAGTGCACTTTATGTTTGAAATGGATCATGTCCTCCTGAAAAGGTACACAAAAACAGTTTCTCTAGATATCTGATCATGTTTACCTGTCTCTCTCTCTCCCTACCCTAGGAGAGTCTGTATCCATTATCAAACATACAGATGCGGTCCCTGATCCACGAGCTGTTAACCAGGACAAGAAAAACATGCTGTTTTCGGTAAATTTCTTCTTCACATAAATCAAGAGATAAATTGATTGATTCACAAATTTTTCTTCAAATTCATCAAACAAGTGAGGCCGAATCACGGGTGTTGATTGATGAAAACACACACACACAC
>CM068953.1:44118290-44133991 GCA_035128595.1 Eptatretus atami
TTTTTTCTGACAAATATCATGCTCGACTATCGTTTTGATGCCATCTCAACGGTGCGAATCACTGCAAACATGAAGAAAATCTAGTAATCCAGCATTCACGATGGGTGCATCCTTCACAACCCGAGCATCGAATAAACCTTTGTCTTGCTTCCACACTCAACCTGGCCACCAAGTTTCGTCGAATCCTCCATCAACCTTGAGATAACGTCGCTGTCACACGTAAACCCTCAAATATCATCGCGGAGTTTATGTTCTGCAAAATGCCCGCAATACGTTTACACGCGATAGTGGAAACCACAAGGGCCCAATGGGAAAAAAGGGGGTCTTCGGTTCATGGGCTCGAGGGAATGTCAGCAACAGCCAGAAAAAACCACCACATGGTAAACATACTGTACCTGTAAACAGCAAAGCATTTTAGCATTGAAATAAACTGTAAATCTTGCCATTTAAAGGGTTTAGTCTCTCCACACATTTTGCCCATGACATGGAGATCAAAGCCAGTCAAGCTGGAGATCATGAAAGAAGTAGCGCAGCCTGCTGATAAAGGAGAGATGCCAGGCTCATTCATCAAAGCTCTTTCTTTTGCGCGACCTGCTAATGGCAGCGAAAGCGGTTGAATGAGTTTTTGAGTCCTCGAGCACAGGCTCATAATCCCCGCCAGAACAGTTCGCAAAGTCATCTCATTTACTTCATTGCAAAAACTAGGAGATCGCTCTTATAATTCTGCCAAGACCCTTCAACACCTCAGCCCGCTCCTTGACGTACAGTCAGTGATGTTTCCTTTCTCTAGCACCATGTCCAGAAGACCATGTAAGGGGCAGAGGAGAAATCAGAGGAAAAGTTGGCGTATTCAATCTCCAGCAGAGAAAGCAGTCCATTTTGAAGAGATCCTTTAGGGAAAACACCACTTGGTTTGAGGCCTGTCCAACAGGGTCCCCCAAAAAAAAATTTTGTTTTTTAGTTTTTGGAGTTGATTGAGATTTGTTTTTTTACATTTCGTACTCAAAACACCAGCTTAGCTTATGCAACACACAAAAATGATGCCTCTCTGTCCCAGATTGCACTCATTCCTTTGCTGTCTCTACCCTTCCCCTCAGCTCACCAGCAACTAAATGGGATTCCACACACGACAACTGATTGTTTGTTTGGCCCAGCACTTGCATTTTCATTTTGCTTTTGTTCCCGTCCTTTTGGTTTTTTTCTTCTCTCCTCTCGTTATCGTTACATTTACCTCATCCCATTGGACTGTCTCGCCAAACCCCCTCCTTGTTTCCACATTCTTTTAATTAACTGACTAATATAAGTTCCCAATCTTGTTCCTGTTATGATTCTCATCCCTTTCGTTTCTCTGTTCAACGTGGTCTTTTTTTATCCTGGGTTTCAATCAATGTGTTTTTTTTTTTAATTTAAATTAAGTCTACAGTTGTAACTCTGCACCCAATCTGCTTACTCCATTCACCTTCAGTTATTTGTCCAATTCTTTTGTCCTCATGTTTGGCTTTCGTCCAACTCCTTTCATTATTTCCCCTCTAAAGTCATATCTTCTCTGTTATCATCTCACTTGATAACTACCAGATAGTTCCCCATGTTTCCCTTTCCACTTCGCTTCCCTTTGCATTGTGTTTTCCACATTCTCTTCAATTTTACTTTATTTTTACCCCACCCTACCTTCATCCTATTTAGTCACTCCTTCCTCCCCCCCAACCTCCCCAATCCCATTTCCAATGTGCTGGCTTTCCGCCATCCACTTCCTCGTCCTGCACACAAAAAGAACAATCTTTGCTAGAATATGATTCTTAACGATGTCATTTTTGTTGCTCGCTTTGTTTATGCATCTGCAATCGCAACCGCAATCACACACTCGCACATTTCATGCTTCTGTGTGTCTAGTGGATGACACACTTTTGATTTCAAATTTATTTTCATTTATTTTCTTTATAAATTGTGCTGGAAAGCTTATTCATTTAAAAGTTATTTAGTTATTTAATGCACCTTTTATTTTATTGCTTCTGACTTCACTCTACCTACGACACAAAAATTTAAGACAGAACCAACCCATGTGCAAAAAATGAAAATGCCCAAAAAAAAAGAAAAAAACCCCCATAAAACAGATAAAAAACACTTCAAATTCCACTACTATATGGCTCAGCATTTGCTCATTTATTGTCAACTTTGCTCTCTCTGCTTGTGTATTGTACAAATTAGTGGATGGGGTCAACCGCGCCTTGCCGAGTTGGAACACAAATGGAAGGAGACATCTAATGTTGACGGAGCGGTGTTACGGATTGAGAGGGTGTAAATAGAAAGTGGTGTATGCAGATTTTTTTTTGTTTTTTTTTTTTTTTTTTTTTTTTTTTTTTTTTTTTTTTTTGTTTTAAGAACACTAGAGACATCATTTAATTCCCGATGGATGCGTTAATTTGTTTTGTTTTCACAACCGTACAGTACTTAAAGGCAACGCCAATCACTGGGATTTAAAGTGAATTTGATGGGATAAAGAAGCAAAAAGGTTAGGTACAAATTTACACTCAACGGAAGTTAAATCACAACAATTCATGTCCAAATTACAGACAACATTACCAAATAGGCAAGCACAGATATAACTTAAGGATGTTGAAAGATACCAGGTATAGAGGGTAATTTGGGGGGAATGAGTGAGAATTGGAGAGTGAGGAAGTAGAAAAGCGACTTTGAGATCGAATCTCGGGAAAAGGGAATATTTAAACAAGGAAATATTTAAAACATGCTTGACACAGCAACTAAGGCTGGATAAAGAACACATTGAAGGGTGTGGGGATGAGGTGAAGAAGTGTTTTTCTACAACGGTAGCATTCATCTTCATTCCAATCTCCATGGCCCAGGGAGAAATGATTCATATTCTTTCAGCGTCTGTTGATTCCATGGAGGAGCGGATTCTCGGGGGCCAAGGTGGGGGTGGCGAAGAGGGAAGGTGGTATTTACTTGCTTAAAAAATTATGAGTATTGTTCTAACAAATAGCAAACACTCTGCGAAAGTTTTTTGGGATAAAAGAGGTACATTGAGATCTCATTTGGTTTCACATCATGTCTCCTCTTTCATTCATCCTGTGTTTATTTAGCATGATAGGATACTCTATATGAAATGAGTGTAAGTGAGAACATTTAAGCAAAGTTTGATTGGAAAATAGCATTTTAAATATAGCTTAATTACAAAATCTAGAAAAACAAATCTTCCGTAGTGCTTTTGTGAAGGTAAAGTTGTCCAAAAACCTTCTGTTGGCTGAATGTAACAACATGTAAGGCAAACTTACAGTTCAGATAAGGTCCCAGCGCATGAAGTTTCATGACCTCATCCATGAGGAATGAACGGAATTGAAATCTCACTACAAATGAACATGGCTCCAGTCACTGAGGACGAACTGAAACTACGAGCTGGTAAAACAAATAGCAATTAATGGTTACTCCAAATTGATGCTTTGCAAACCTAGTTTTGCTGTATGCCCGAGGTAAATCTTACCGGTAGGGTTCAACGAGAGAATGAGGAAGTGAGGACATTGAAGATAAAAGGAAAACAGATGGACTCAGTCAGCCAGATGTTAACACCAAGGAGGCATTCTGACCAGATGGATTTCTGAAGCTGATTTGAGTGAGGGTGAAGATAAATATGTCAGGAGGACTAGAAGGGATTCCTTGGCATTCAAGATAGTAAAAGTAGTTTTGTTTTTTTCCTTAACCATGAGGTAAAAATGGACACATTTGTCATTTCTATGTCATTTCCAGCTAGTGTCAAATGGGTGTGTTTCTTGATTCAATGGAAACATCTTTTTGACTCCCCTTATACAAGAGAGAAGGAGTTTTAAGCGCAAGGTATCATGTTACCTGTTTTAAAAAAAAGAAAAAACAAAGAGCATTGCACGATCTCAAGGTAACCAGCACTGACAGAGCCACACATGCCACTACGTGGTATGGGAACAAGGAGATTCAAAATGTTCGTTAAAGACCGGATATCGTGCTGGCATAATGAAGCACTGGGTCTGTGGAAATGCTGGTGTGAAGTGCTCTGATGAGGAACGAAAAAAGGCAAGTAAGGAATGAAGTACAAGAGGGAGACAAAATAACAAAAGCTGAAGTTAGGCCTGGTGACAGAATAATGAGATCATCTGGAAAGTGTTAAAAAGATTAATCCCTTTCTTTAGGTAGGACAAAGCGTCTCTTTGTGATTTTGGAATGCTGACTGTTCTGATAGCGAACATGTCTTCATCTGGAAAATCCCAAGTCTACCTGTCGTTCAGATGATGTCTAAATGAAACCTACCATTTATTTCTTGTCGTACCACTGGAAGAAGTTGCGTTCTTGATTCACTCGGCCTGACCATGCAAGCCATAACTTTCCTAGATTGCCACAAGCAAGCGGCTCTCCAAGCTAGCAAGATTGGATCCTATGTATTCAAGTTATTGCAGTTACAAGGTTTAGTCTGTATCCAATGAGGGTACTGCTTCCGTTATGGCTGGCGCTTCAGTATACACTGTCTCTCTCTGAGATTATGTGGAATCTATAGCTCTCCCAAATTGTTGAATTCTGTGACGAGGCGAAGTACAATGCGTATAAGGACTCAACATCGCAACAGGTCGATTCTTCTTTTCCTCCCGTATATTCTTCTCAACATTGCTTCTGCTTATCGTTCTCGACGACGTCCAGGTACTACAGGATGAGTTTCTATGACTTCTTCCTAATCCTCGTTGAACTAAAAATCACAGGCTGGAACCGCAACCACTCTAATCCTCGCTTCTCCCATTCTATGGAACTTTCTGAGGATTTTCATCTTGCTCTTCTCAAGCTTAAAAGGTGCACCATCATTCTTCATCTCTCCATCCTAACCCTGATTCTTAATACCTCATTAACCCTTTTAACCAACACTATTGGATTTTTGGGGGCACTCTTTCACTGTCTATCTATCTCTCTCTTCCTCCTTCTATCTGCCCCTTTCTTTGCGCTAGTCTCAGGAAAATAAAAGAAAAAAATGGGGAACTGGGATGTATGTGTAGAAATAATGTAGATAAAGAACTAGAGATGAGCATGCGTGTGGTGTTGTGATGGGCATTGCTCTATAACTGACATACCAGTTTGATAAGTAGTTATAGCTTTGGGCCACGTCTGCATACATGAACACATGCTCGGCATACGTGGCACACAACATATCCTGTTTGAGATAATTTTGAGTCAATGAGCAAATTCATTATAGGATAATAAAATTGATAAATTGATAAAATAAGTTGTGTATCAGATATCAATGAGTATTTAATATGATACAAATGTTTATTTAGAAGTAATAAGTAAAGTAAAAGAAAAAAAATACACTCCGAGGCAGTATAGGCGGAAGAAAGAAGCCATCCAGAAATTAGTGGCTTCCTTGGGAGAGCGAAGGTTGTTTGTCCATGAGTCAAATAAGGTGGTGTGAATCCAGAGCCGTGGCTGGTAGTCCGTCAGACCAAGTTAACCAAAGAAGTGGACGGGAGAGAGAGCTTCTGGGAATCCAAGAAGCAGCTGTTTAGAAGTATCTGAATGGAAGAGGGTGAGTAAGATTCAAAAAAAATATTGAGAATTGACGATGATTGGAAGTGATAAAAATCGAAAAGCACAATTTTTTCAACAAATGAAATTAAATAAAAATCTTTCTCCTCGTGGATATGTTATTACGTTTTTTTGTTTTGTTTTGTCATAATATATTGCCTCATCTTGGATGCATTTTATATTCATATAGATATCGGGCTCATCAATACATCGTTTTGGGAAATAAGAAGGTATTCCTCTAGATTTTTTGGTCTTCATGAATTTAGATTGAGTAAGCTATGATGACATAGAGTCAATGGGGAGATTGACATGATAACTGCAGGATGATATAGTGTACTCTTACGTGAATGAAGGAACATTAGTACTCATGGACAAACATGGTATTTGGATTTGAATCCTGTTGTTCTCCGATGTTCTCAGCCAAGGTTCAAGGTTGGGAGTACGAACAGGCATACACAACTGTATGTATGCTCATCATTTTTTTGTGTGTTTACTACATACAACTCACAACGTTTGGGAGAATGATGGTATAATGAATGTTTCATGTTGTTGTAGATGGCTCTGCCTCTTCTAAGCGCACAACGATGGTGAGATTTCATCAGCCAATAACATCCTAACTGGCAGATTTGCCACAGCTGTACCTGAACCCATGGCAATGCAATCTCAGCTTTTTCAGCTGGGCATCATTCACTCATTCTCTGTCTGAAATGCAAACTTTTGTGAGTTATGAAGAATAATTTACATCAACAATATATGCAAGGATAGAGATGAACATAAGAATGGTGTCAAAGTTGATTTATAGAAATGAGATGTTTACAGTGCTGTAATCTCATCGAAGCTCTTCAGAACTCATCATCTTGCTTTTGAGTGTTGTGTTCAACTCTAGCAAAGAGCGAGCTTTTTGCCAGGCGGTCCGTTGTCTGTTGGTGACAGTATCAAACCTCGGCCTGTTGGTATGCAATCCAGTGACGTCCTCTGTCATTTCTCCAAAATTCCATCCTCCTGCAGATAGCCACAGCTGTGCCCTTTTGAAAACATATAAACATAAGGTGATCAAAATGGAACAAAAAAGGAGATACGATGAAAATGGATGAGGGATGAGGGGTGTTAATATCAAGAGATGTGATTTTTGTAATGCGAATTGAATGGAAGTTATGAAACTTGATAAATATAAGAGTGTGGGTGAAAGCATTTTGTAGAAGTCTAGAAGACCAAGAATCAGGAGGATTACTACCTTATTTATCTCCCGTAATCATGATAACTTTGATTCAGCATATTATCAGAGCACGATGGATCCCATAACCTCTTTCCTCGTGGAATAAGATGCCCCACGCCAACAATAGGTCAGGTCAAACTGTAGAAGATAGTGAGGTTAATTAATGGTATTTTGCTGAATAGTGGTTTCACTGAAGAAGTTTGTGGTGATTTTGGTTGTCACCTTAAGGAATATAACATGTACAGTAATTCAGACTATTGATGTTTTAGCTTATACATTCGGTTGGATGAGTAATAATCAAAAAAACAAGTTCCTTTTAATCAGTTTAAAGTGAGTTAATAAAGTGTGAATGTACAACTGTAAGTACATGTACGAGCATTTTCAGGAAACGTAAAGCAAAACAAAAGACTAATTTCCAAATATAATGAAAAACCCCATCCTGCTCCTCCAGGAAATGATCAATCGTCTCCCACCGCAGGGAGGAGGGGGGGGTGGTTACACTCGGAGGTACTATATCAAGCACGTGCAAAATTTGGTGCAGATTAGGCCAGCCTGGTTTTTTCCTTATATGTTCTCTGTAAAGACAATAGTGTCTTCAGAAAGTTATACCTCGCTTTTATTACATTTGTTGTGTTACACCGCTTGAATTTAAACTGATTGAATTAAAAAATTGTCACGATCTAACACAGATATCAAATGACGAGTTCAAACTGTTTTTTCGAAATTTTTACAAATAAAATCTGAATAGTCCTTGAATCAAAAGTATCACCTTTGGCTATGACACTCCCGATTGTGAGCCAGTGCATCAATTTCTTTGTTCATCTTGATGATGTCTTTCAACTTGATTGGAGTCACATCTGTGGCCAACAATTAAATTGACATATTTAGAAAATGAAACACAACTTTTATGTGAAGTCCCACAGTTTGACAGTGTCCAGTAAGAAAAACCTACCATGAAAGTCAAAGGACTGTTGTAGAACACGTGTCCGTTGTCCGGAGATAGAATGTGAGTGGCATAGACTGGGAGGTATAAACATTTATAGAGTGTTGAAAGTTCCCCAAGAGCAAGTGACCCACTTATTAAGGACATGGAAGTATAACTGGAACTACCCAGACCTCTTTCCTAAGAGTGCTGTGCTATCCAAACTCAACAACTGGGCAAGAAAGGACCTTGGTCCAGGAGATGACCAAGAACCAATGACCACTCACAGAATTACATAAGGAGTTCATATGGCTGAAGAGGAAACCTGATGCTGAGAAGACAAAGTCTGAGCATCCAAATTAGGCTTATTGGGAGATGTGGCAACGGAAGCCGCTTGGAAAAAAGGCACATTAAGCACGCTGGAGTTTGCAAAAAGCACGTATAAAGACAGAGAGCGAGGAAAAAAATCTGTGTCTGATGAACTCAAATTGACTCTGGCCTGAATGCAAAATCTACGTCTGGTGGAAACGCCAGCCTATTACCATCTAACACCAGCTCCTAAGGTTGAGCATGGTTGGTGCAGCATAATGCTATGGGATGCCTTTCAACGGAGGTACTGGGAGACTTGTATGGAAAGAGGAACAATGAATGGAGACATATAGCAAATCCTTGAGGAGAACCTGCGAAGTGCAAAGCCCTTAGAACTGTGGTGAGATTTACATCCAAAGTGAAATGACCCAGCAATACAGCCAAGCAACACTGAAAATGGCTTCAGAACATGAAAAGACATGAAAGTCTTGAGTGGCCAGCCAGAAGCCGATTGAATCCATTGATAATTATGGAAAAGACTTTGAAGATTCTGTTCAATGACGCCTCCCCATGCAACTTGACAGACACACGACGAAATCTGCAAGGAAAGAATGGGAGAAATCCCCAATGAAGTAGCAGCAAGCTGAAACGAGCATACCCAAAAAGACCGAAGCTGTAATCACTTCGAACGGCACCTCTAATACAAAGCTAGTTGACATCGGGTTGAATACTTATTGATGCAAAAATTATCAACTTGTTATCACTTTATTATTTAGTAAATTCTAAAAAACTTTTGAGTGTCATTGTGTGGGTATTTTTGTGTAGAATCGGCGTGCAAAATTTTATGATCCTCGTGGAGGATCCTAAGTCTACTCAGAGTTTTGTTCTTCATCTTATTTTCTTGTGGACTTTTTGTTCAACAGCCCACGTTTTCATCGAAACTTCCTGAAACTTGGATATATGTTCTGTAAATAAACCGTGAGACAGTACAGATACTCTCGTTTTGAAAATACCAATCCAGAAAAAGTTATGACAGTCAAAATATCTCCGTAATGAAATGCGAAAAATTATTCGACTAAGCAAGCTTTTTGATTCGTTTGCGGAATGCACAGGCATTAGCAGAGATAATTAACGGCCATGATACTCACAATGACGTCATATCAATTTTTAATGACGTATTCTATTTTTTACATTTTTTGTTCACACCCAAGTTTTCATCGATCTTCGTGAAACTTGCCATGTATCGCAGACAGACACTCGAGCAGCGTAACCATCTCGATTTTTTGTAAATTCTTTCCTAGAAAAAAGTTAAACGTCAATAAATCGGCTTATGGAAATCGCCGACCATTCTCCGAAACTAGCAAGGCTGTTTTGAATTTGGTTTGCGGGATGAAAGCGGGCATTTTAATTAGCACAGAAATTTATACGCAAACACGTATACATCAAATGAGTCAATATCGTTTTTAGACACATTAAGAGACGAGGACTTAGCTCATTTGAGTTGTTTATGAATACATTTTAAACTTCAGCTGTAACTCACAAAACGTGAAAAATGTCAAGGGGATGTGAATACTTTCTGGAAGAAGTGTGTGTGTGTGTAGCCGTGGTGGTGCGGTGTATATTAGCGTGAAGTAGAGAAAAGTCAAGGAAGAAGATTACGGACGTCTTATACATAAATAATTCCTGTGTGAGTAATTGTAATACGTTCTTTAATTTCGGAGTGTTCAGTCTAATGGAAAGAGATGCAATGCAGTGTGGTCTTGAGGATGAAGAAGGTACAAATCTCAAGGTTTTTGTGTGACAACAATGAAGTGATGAAGCTTATTGTTGATGGTGGCCTATCACAATATTGTGTTCAATATAATTAGATGAGGTAAATTAGGATGTGTAAAGAGAATTAAAGTGATATGAGGGTAAATGAACGTAATATGATAAACGTGTATTAGGAGAAACGCTTTTTTCAGCTTTACGTATAATTTTAAAGCGAAATGTAAGGAGAAGAGGGGTAATCTTCAGAATGACCCGTATCCAGAAGGGATTAAGAGTGACCATGAATAGTGGCGACACTTCATGTAAGAGTAAGAGCATGGTGAGCAGCAGCTTTTAACTGGTACCAGCACCTCGGTTTGCGCAGTCAGCAGTGTGTGGCAGTTATGAGACGAGCTTGACGCATGAAGCCGAGAATCGAATCTCTTGTACTGTACTTCACGATAGATTGAAACCATAACCTCCAAAGATCTAGTCCAAGTCTGCAAACCATAGGTCACCCTGCATCCTGCATAGAGGGACAGTCCACTGAAACGTTATTGTTGGATGTTATGTGCTCATGTTATAAACAGTCTCAAAGACTTTTTGTTTGCAACAAACTAGAAATACAGTCTTATCTTTGTTAGGACAATTGCTTATAGCAAAACTAAATAATTTGACCTATTATTGAGCAATAAAGGGTTGAAAAAAGAAAAAAGGGGTAAAATACTTCGTATCTCATACTAGTCAGGTGACCATTAACACTTGGCAACTTCTGTTTTTTTTTATTTTTTTTAAAACCCAAGTACAGTACTGGTCAGCATGATATGAACATTGAAACCATTATAATGGGCAATCACATTGCTCTGACTGTTGTAATGCCAAAGATGTCATACCTCAACGGGCGAGACTTTGTGAATCCTCCAGGTTATTTCTTCTTCTTTGGTGGAATTGTGAAGTGGCCAGTGCAATGCAGCGCATGTCTTTCCTGTTCGTACCTCTGATCCACTTCAGATCTTGTCCTTCAGGTGTAGTCAAGGGTACGGAGTGGTCCCACAGCACATGGTGCAGAGATAATGACCCTCTGGGCACCTGGTATTGAGAACGAAGTTATGGGGTTAGGATTGTGGTTGTAGATGTGGTATTCGTGGGTGAAACTCAACTGGTCAAACATTGTGTTTTATCACAAGGACGAGTATTCTAATTTTGGCTGACTTCATAATGTTCTTTTGGTACACTATTACAACATATTAACACGAGATGCCATAATTTGGGTGCCAGACGGAGGCCTGGGAAGTACTGGCGAAAGTGACATGTGACGCATTATTCCGCCACTGCGCCATATGATCTGACCCATTAACTTTGTATTTTTAGACAGACTTCCTTTGTGTGAAACAAGATTATTTATGCTATAAAAGTGATGCAAAATATAATTTTAAAAAAACGATACTTAAAAACATTGGACGAACAGCTGCCCATATGTTGGTTGGTTGGGATGCAGTAAAAAGACATTGATTTCCCTGTCTCGAGAGAACTCCAAAGTGAATTCCCCTTCTATCAGCTGTTTTATAACCTTGTGGTGACGATAGCCCATGAGACGTAGACAACACCAATCAAAGCAAGAGACATGATTAAATGGACAATGCACCGTTTGTAATTAAAAAAATCCTCAATTGATCCAGGACTCACGTGTTGCAGACAGTTCGCTCTTCACTTTGGTGAGTCATGTGTTGAGTATCAAACATTCATCTTTCACCTGGCATTCAGCGCTGTCTCTGTTCTTCACCAACCTTCTCATAACACACCCTTAGGCCTGCATTAAGAAAATCCAAAATATATGAATGTTCATTCATTTCCCCAAACATTTAATATACGCCTTTGTAACAAAGTCAACGCTATAGTTAGTTAAGAGAACGAAAGCTCAACATGGTGTGTTGCATACCGAGAGAAATGGCTCAAACAGGAAGGGAAAGAAAGAAAAAGATTAAGGAAATCTTGGGAGGGAAGTCATACTTCATTGAATCCAGAATGCAATCGTTGCAGAGAGAAAAATGGTGGCCAGTTCAACAAGCCATATATTGACACCGCATGGTTTTTCATTGTACAATGGATGGGACAGGAAGTACAGAGAGAAATTGAGCACCTGATTTTTTGCATGGGGGTAACATAAAAGAAGAGTGGAGCCGGAGGGGGGTTAACAATTGAAAAAGTAATTGAAGGAGACATGATGGTATAACAGGACAAAGGAAATAAAGTTAATTAGGATTAATTCGATAAAACGTGAAAACAAGGTAATCAAAATATCTATCGACTTACACTCGCCTTTGGTGCATAAAGTGGAGCCAGTGATGTGGAACTCATTTGAGAGAGCAGTGATCGCATCAATCTGCAACGATGAACATCTAAGAAGGACAGCAGCAGATTTTACTCTGTCTGTCTCCTGTGTCTTGCACGTTTTCAATGAATACTTCATGAATATCTCCTCCCCTTGCTCATAAATCACTTTCCAGACATTATATTTGTCTTTTTTAAAATTAGTAACATGGTTATAGTGCTAATATTGTAGATTTAAAATCCTAAGATACTGTATGTTTTTTCCAATCACCCGCACCACGACATCTGTTTGGTGGTCCAGTGTCCATTTGTCTGAGCGATGACGGATGTGCAACCCAGGTCTCCCAGATGGTCAGATACGGACGATGCATTCTTTTTAGGCCATTCTCCTGGTGCCAATGAAGAATGTGGTATCACTAGCGGCAAGCCTTGGAATGGCTGTCCATGCAAGAGCTACGGCGATCTTGAAGTATAGATTGCTCCGCGGATCAAAGCAACCAGTACGCGAAAAATCCGTTGAAAAAAAGTTGGCCAATGGTTAATTAACCACACGCAATCAGATAAGAGCAATAACCGGTCAAATGTGGGAGGTAATGAGAAAGCAAAAATACGAAGTGATTTATGAGATCTGACAATGAGGAATTGATGAATTGGACATGCCCTACTTGGACAATTGCTCCCAAACTATCCAACTTTGCTGGCAGGGGGTTTATCCAGCATCTGTTCGATACCATCTCATCTGATTTTACCAAATTTCAGGGAAACACTGTTTGCAATCACACGCCTGTGGCCCTTCCTGAGGCTATGTTTTGTACCCTGTTGGGAGATTGGGCCAAAGTGAAAAGTGCAGAGGAGAAGTTAAGGTGACAGTAAGAGTATTTGTATGAATTGTTTCCAAAAGATCGGAACCTGCTAACAAGATGCATATTTTAAAATTATGGATTAATATATATATATATATATTATGGTATCTGTTAGAGATGACTGAAAAAAGCAGTCTCGATGTACGTACGTACGTCGTCCCATTTTTTCTTCCGATTTTCTTGATATTTGTATTGGGACAGATGAGATGAGGGATGGCACGACGTATGACTCTGACCGCGTTGAAGGTAGGTCACTCCAAAGTTGCAAAATCGTCCATTTCAAAATCTATCGTCCTGCCGTTGTGATCCAAATCTTCGGACATTTTTCGAGATTTTATATATGGAACATAATCTAAATTTCGTGCTGGCCGTTTTTAAAAATTCGTCCTGGTTCGAGTTATCTCGACGAATTTTTCCAACTTGAAATCTGCGAAATCAGGTAGAGATCTGACATTCGCAAATGATGCAGCCACAGCTTGGATTCTCTCAGAATCCAGTCCATACAAGTGCTGAAAAAGTGTGGGGGGTCAGAACACCCCTATGAACTCCAGTAAACACTCGGAAAATAACAAGATGGACCAATCACATTCAGAGCATCTCAGTCCAGAGTAGAGTTCAGAATCGATCGTCAGTTTTTGGTGGCACCACGAAGACCCAGAATCTCCAGAGGGCAATCCCAATTCACTGAATCAAACGCTTTAAGAGATCAACATAACGTCCTGCAGCAGCCCTGCGCAAACTCTCGTCTGCTCTGTGAGGACCCCGATGAGCAAGGATAGGTAATCGTGAACCTTTGGTGTAAGCCTTAGACGCTCTAGAGACACTGGTGTCAAGATGATGGTGTGACCATATCAATAATTATATCCGGGCAAAGACTTGCCGCCACTGAAAGGCAGCGTCACCCTCGGTGTTGTTGCAGTCTTGGGATTCACCCTTCCGCTGGATTTCTCCTTGATTTTACGGTGCACTTAAAGATTTGCTACAACAGCCCGAGGTCAGTATTGAGGATGAGCAACTCGGTCGACCGCCGCAGTTCTGGATCATCTCAGCGATTATCAAGAGCACATGGTCTCCTTGCCAACACACGCAGATTGAATTCCCAAGTCAGCGAATGACTTGTGGGCCCTTGGGAAATGAACCAGCCACCCTAAGTCCATGACTTTTTCAACGTCAAGGGAAATTAGTGCTATTCATGTTCCAGTTCCAGACTTGGGGACCAACACCGTCTCATAAACCTCCCGATAAGTTCCATTCGAATGCATTGAAATCCCCCAAGACTAGAAGGTGGTCTTTACCTGGGACACTAATCACAAAGACTCCAGCGTGGGAATAGAATGCATCCTTACAGGTGAATTTTTCAATGTAAAACATATTTTGTAATGTATATATTATGTAATATGTGAACATGGTGAGGCTTATGGATTTAGTGTTGCCTCTCATGGTTCGGGTGGCGGGCTTGGACTCCTAGTGTGACACTCTTGGCTTTTTCACAAAATCTTTCGCTATTTCGTTGTTCAGCCTTGGCGTCTTGTTTTCCTATGTTTTTTTATTGTTTTTTTTTTTTGTATGCTTGTTCGAGGCTTCGTGTGAGAGCTAAACACAACTCACAGCAAGGGGGCATGAGACAAAGGGGTGGAGAGTGAAGGGAACAAAACAGTGGGAAGAGACCATTAGGTGAACTGTGGAAGGAGAGAGGTGGGGATGGGACGGGAACAGGTGAAAGAGATGGACATTACAGGGACTTTCAGGAGAAAGCAGGGAATTGAAGGAAGTGGGCTTGGGTTGATTAACGGGGGGTAGAAAAGATCGAGGATTTGGATGGGGAGATAAGATGGTAGTGGTGAAGCAGCTATTTTTTTTTTTTTGAAAGGCGGGAGGGAAGAATGGGAAAGAATGGAGTGAGAAGTTTATTCCAAAGGCGGGACAAAAAGAGAATGAAAGGTGAAGATGAGCTGATTCGTGATTTTGGTAGTTTTACCAAGAAGGGGGTTGTTTGGGGACTTGAGCGCTGTGGAAAATGTGGTGGGACAATTCGCAGAGAGAGCAGGGGGGGCAAGGCGGAGAGGGTCGGTAAGAAGACAGACAGAAAGAACACCGACCAATCCTGCGGGATGAGTAGAGAGGGCCAAAGACTCAAGCTATTGCGGTGAGATGCGATGATACCTAAATGCCCTGGGTGTCGACAGCGAGGTGAAGCCGAGAAAGGGTTGGGGGGGAGCCGGAGCCACCAGCCCAGAGGGAGAGCAGTAACTTCCATCAGGCTCATGGACAAAAGCTTGTAAGTGGTCGGAGCTCAAGAGGATCCGAGGAAGGACTTTGCTCGGACGGAGGATTGCCAGTCGGCGATGGCTTTGAGGGCGAGTTGAAATGTGACTTTCCCAGGAAGGTCATTCGGAATAGTGAGACACCAGAAGCTTGAAAGAAAAAGACTCTCCAGAGGATTGTTGAGAAAGGTTTTTCTGCAATAGGTTTTCTAATGATCATTCGGTTTTCGAACATGTGAAATTCTTTGCTTTTTATATTGGCTCAACCTTGGCATTATGAAAATGAGGGTGGTACACTGATCCTAGGGTCCTGAGTTCGAATCCGCTCAGCTTCTAATTTTCATAAATGCCAAGGTGAGCCAATGAAAAAAGCAAAGAATTCACAAGGTTTCGGAAAAGCGATGATCATAGAAAACCTATTTGCCAAGAAAACCTTTCTCAACAATCCTCTGGAAGAAGTCTTTTCTTTCAAGCTTCTGGGTCTCACTATCTGCCAT
>CM068953.1:44134001-44145009 GCA_035128595.1 Eptatretus atami
CCTGGGAAAGTCACATTTCCAACCTCGCCTCAAAAGCCAGTCGCCGACTGGGAATCCTCCGTCGAGCAAAGTCCTTCCTCGGACCTCTTGAGCTCCTGACCACTTACAAAGCTTTTGTCCATAGCCTGATGGAGTACTGCTCTCCCCTCTGGGCTGGTTGGCCTTCCTTGGGCCCCTCCCCCCCCCAACCCTTTCTCGCTTCACGCTGTCGAAACCAGGGCATTAGGATCATCGCATCTCCCGCAATGAGCTGAGTCTTTGGGCCTCTCACTCATCACGCAGGTTGGTCGGTGGTCTTCTGTCTGTCTTCTACCGACCCTCTCCAGCCTTGCCCCCCTGCTCTCTCTGCGATTTGTCCCCACCACATTTTCACAGGGCGCTCAAGGTCCGCCAACAACCCCTTCTGGTAAAACTACCAAAATCACGAATCACTGCTCATCTTCACTCTTTCATTCCTCTTTTTTCCCGCCTTTGGAATAAACTTCCTCACTCCATTTCTTTCCCATTCTTCCCTCCACGCTTTCAAAATAGCTGTTCACCACTACCTCTTATCTTCCCCATCCAAATCCTCGATCTTTTCTACCCCCGTTAATCACCCAAGCCCACTTCCTTCAATTCCCTGCTTTCCTTCCTGAAAGTCCCTGTTAATGTCCATCTTCTGTTCACCATGTTCCCGTCCATCCCCATTCCTCTTCCCTTCCACAGTTCACCTAATGTGGTCTGTTCCCACTGTTTTGTCCCTTCCACTCCCACCCCTCTTGTCTCATGCCCCCTTGCTGTGATGTGTGTTAGCTCTCACACGAGCCTCGACAAGGCATACAAAAAAAAAAAAACAATTAAAAAACATGGAAACCAAGACGCCAAGGTGAACAACGAATAGCGAAGATCTTGTGAAAAAGCCAAGGATGGTCACACTGCGAGATCCAAGCCCGCCACCCGAACCATGAGAGAGCAACACCTAACCATTAAGCCTCACCATGTTCACATATTACATAATATATACATACAAATATATGTTTTTACATTGAAAATCTCACCGTGAAGGATGCATTCTATGCCACGCTGGAGTCTGTGGTTGATTAGTGTCCCAGGAAAGACACCTCTAGTCTTGGGGGATTTCAATGCATCGAATGGAACTGATCGGGATGGTTATGAGACGTGTGTTGGTCCCCAAGGGTCTGGAACTGTGAACATGAATAGCACTAAGTTCCTTGACTTTGCAAAAAGTCATGGACTTAGGGTGGCTGGTTCATGGTTTCAGGGCCCACAAGCTCATCGCTGGACTTGGAATTTCAATGCTGGCGGTGTGGCAAAGGAGACCATGTGCTCGTTGATAATCGCTGGAGGATGATCCAGAACTGCAGGGTCGACCGGAGTGCTCAATTCCTCAATACTGACCTCGGGCTTGTTGTAGCAACTCTTAAGGTGCACCGTAAATCAAGGAGAAATCCAGGGAAGGGTGATCGCCAAGACTGCAACAACGACCGAGGGGTGACGCTGCTCTCAGTGCCGGGCAAAGCTTTGCCCGATAATAATTATTGATAGGGTTCACCACCATCTGCTTGAGCACCAGTGTCTAGAGCAGTCAAGCTTTACACCAAAGAGGTCAACGATTGACCTCATCCTTGCTCATCGGGTCCTCACAACGCAGACGAGAGTTTTGGCAGGGGCTGCTTGCAGCGTATGTTGATCTCTGTAAAGCGTTTGATTCAGGAATTCGGATGCCCTCGGAGGATTCTTGGTCTTCGTGGGGTGCCACCAAAACTGATCGATCTGATGTCTGAACTCTACTCTGGTACTGAGAGTGCTCTGAGATGTGATGGTGCCATCTCTGTTATTTCCAGTTGTTACTGGAGTTCATTAGGGGTGTGTTCTGACCCCCCACACTTTTCAGCACTTGTATGGACTGGGCAAAGTCTTTGCCCGGATAATTATTGATTAGGGTTCACCACCATCTGCTTGAGCACCAGTGTCCAGAGCAGTCAAGCTTTACACCAAAGAGTCAACGATTGACCTCATCCTTGCTCATCGGGTCCTCACGAACGCAGACGAGAGTTTTGGCAGGGGCTGCTTGCAGCGTATGTTGATCTCTGTAAAGCGTTTGATTCAGTGAATTGGGATGCCCTCTGGAGGATTCTTGGTCTTCGTGGGGTGCCACAAAACTGATCGATCTGATGTCTGAACTCTACTCTGGTACTGAGAGTGCTCTGAGATGTGATGGTGCCATCTCTGTTATTTTCCAGTTGTTACTGGAGTTCATTAGGGGTGTTTCTGACCCCCCACACTTTTCAGCACTTGTATGGACTGGATTCTGGAGAATCAAGCTGTGGTGCATCATTTGCGAATGTCAAGATCTCTGACCTTGATTTCCAACGATGCAGTCATCCTTTTCGGGACTTTAATATCCTTGGGCCCGACGGTACTGAATAGATCAGAAGCCGCTGGTATACGGATTCCTGCGGCAAAACTAAGATCCAGGCTTTCAATGACATCTTGGATGCTGCTCCTGTCTGTACTGTTTGTGCAAGGATGTTGAGGTCACGGAGAGATTCACTTGCCTTGGCAGTGAATATTCCATCCTCTGCTGCTGTGAGTCAGAGGTCAACAGACGGTCTGGGTCGGCCTGGGGATCATGATTCACTGGATAATGGGTTTGGCGCTGCGGTACTGTGCGGAGGCGAAAGTCCGAGTCTTCAGGGTCCTTGGTGCTTCCAGGATCTGCTAGACAGAGACTTCATTCCTGTGGTACCAGGCTCTTCGGCGAATCCTTGGCATAATGGCGGACTTTGTGTCCAACGAGTGGTTGCTGAGAGAGACTCAAATGAGAATTGTTACCTGCATAGTCTGTGAGTGTCACTGCGGCCTGTAGGACATTGGCTTCGTTTCCTGACGCTGATCCTGCTCACCAGATTCTTCTCAGCAAAGGAGTCTCTGTGAGTGGAGGAGGCCAAGGCCGACTACATGCCTCGTGTTTGCAGCAGGGTGATCGATCTCAAGGAGAGGGGATGGCCTGGCATTTGCCTGGGGGATGGGTCAGACGGAGTCCCTTGGATACCAGCGAAAAGTGGACGCAGAGACGTGCTGCTCTGCGTATCTCCCACAGCTGACCTCTGATAATATATATACAATATCATATATATTACATATAATATATATATACATATATACACAGTACATATATATACACAATATACCACATGTACATATATATACCACATATATACACATGTACATATATATACACATATATGTACAATATATATAATATATATATATATATACATTATACATTACCGGTCAAAAGTTTGAGAACATCCCCATTTTCCAGTTTACTAGAATTTAAGCCAGTTCAAGTCCAGTGAATAACCTAAAATGGTACAAAGCTAAGCGGTTAAACTACAGAGGTGTAAAAAAAAAAAACAAAGTTGAGTTACCCAAAAACTGAAAAATAATGTAAATTTCAAAGTTGTGAAAAGGCCCTTTTTCAGGAACAAAGTAATGAGTTAGCAACTACAGCTGTTATGCAGCAATGGAAATAAATTAAGCCTTTGAAAGTTGAGGCAAACAATTCCGACAGGTGTCCCAACTTTGTTGATTATTACAAACCCTCTGTCTGTATAAAAGCAGTGGTTGGAACAGACTGTGGTGCTACACCCTCTGAAGCTTATTTGGACAATGTTGCACTGCAGGAAGGTAGTATTATTGCTATAATAATGGCGAGAAAAAGACAAATGAACAAAGGAAGACAAACAAGACCATAAGAACCCTTTAAAGTGGAGGTCTTTCCTTCAGAGAAATTGCAAAGCAGCCAAGGTCGGTGAGTACAGCTTTCCTACACCATCAAAAGGCACTTGGAAAATGGAGGAAACTCTGACAGAAGAGGTCGACAGACCCAAAGCCACAACACAACCAGAGACAAGTTTCTGAGAATCAACAGCTGCGTGCATCGGCAGCTCACAGGACAGCAGCTTCAAGCACAACTTCATACTGGTCGAGGAAGTCTCAGTTTCAACTGTGAAGAGAGTCTTTGACCTGCAGGTTTGACAGGTGGAGTGGCAGTAAGAAAGCCATTGCTAAGATGGCAAAAAAGAAAAAAGGGCTTGCCGGACCATGAAGCACCACCACCAGTGGACTACTGAACAACTGGAAGAAGGTCTTACGGCACCGATGAATCAAAATTGGAAATCTTCGGTTCATTCACGCAGGGTTTTTGTACACCGTCGAGTTGACGAAAAGGATGGTTCCACAGTGGTGTGACACCAACTGTCAAACATGGAGGAGGAAGCGTGATGAACTGGGGCTCTTTTGCTGGATCCAGAGTCGGCGACTGAACAGACTGGACTGGCCCCTGAACCAAAAGAGCTACCACAGCATTTTGCTTCGCTATGCCATACCCTCTAGTCTACGCCTAGTTGGCCAGGGTTCATCTACAGCAAGATAATGACGCAAAACATACTCCAGGCTATGTCAGAACCACCTTAGAATAAAAGAGCAAGGGTGGGACTTCAAATCATGGAATGGCCAGCAACAGTCCCAGACTAAACCCCATCGAGCTGGTTTGGGAAACTGGACAGAAGGGTGAAAGCAAATAACCTGCAAGTGCAACACATTTGTGGGAATTTCTGCAACAGTTTTGGAAGAACTTTCCGAACAATATTTGATTCCATTGCAGAAAGAATCCACGAGGTAGGTTCGGCTGTTATAACTGCAAAAGTGGCTCCTTTGATGAGTCAAAAATTTAGATGAAATTTTTTTCAACAAAACGAACGTTATTAAAAAACACCTCACCGCCACGTTATTAAAAAACACCTCACCTCCACATTAAAAAAACACCTCACCGCACGTTATTAAAAACACCTCACCTTCCACTTTAAAAACACTCACTCCACATTAAAAACACCTCACGCCACGTTATTAAAAACACTCTCACCTCCACGTTATTAAAAACACCTTCACCTCCACTTATTAAAAAACACCTCACCGCCCATGTTATTAAAAACACCTCACCGCCACGTTATTAAAACACCTCACTGCCACATTATTAACAGAGCGCAAGTGAGCACAATATACGCCCAACAAGAAGTATATACAAATTCTGTACTACATGGAAAAACAGAATCCTGGTGACGAACGTATGTCACAAAACACCGTCTCCACAGTCTATACCTATTACCAAATATGAACGTGAAAGTTGAAAACTTTGGGAGTTAGAGTGCGGACAGACGGACGGACGGACGGACGGACAGACAGACGGACGGACGACCAGTATCACATAATACGCCCCGATATAATATATAATATATATATATATATATATATATATATTATATATTATATATATAATATATATATATATATATACTGGGCGTATAAAAACACCTCACCACAACGTTATTAAAAACACCTCACCGCCACGTTATTAAAAACACCTCATCGCCACATATTAAAAAACAACTCACACCACATTATTAAAAACAACTTAACTCCACGTTATTAAAAACACCTCACCGCACGTTATTAAAAACAAACTCACCACCACATTATTAAAACAACTTAACGCCACGTTATTAAAAACAACACCTCCACGTTATAAAACACCTCACCGCCCACATTATTTAAACACCTCACTACCACGTTATTAAAAAACTCACCACCACGTATTAACAACACCTCACCTACACGTTATTAAAAACAACTCACCACAACATTATTAAAAACACCTCACCGACACATAATTAAAAACAACTTAGCGTAACATTATTAAAAACACCTCACCGTCACTGTATTAATAAACACCTCACCTTCACATTATTAAAAACACTCACCGCCATGTAATTAAAAACACTTCACCTCCAATTATAAAAACACCTCACCTCCAAGTTATTAAAAATAACTCACCTCCATGTAATTCAAAACTCACCTCCATGTTATAAAAAAACAACTCACCTCCACGTTATTAAAAACTCATCACCGCCACATTATTAAAAACACCTCACCGCCACGTTATTAAAAAACACCTCATCGCCACGTTATTAAAAACACCTCACCTCCACGTTAATAAAAACAACTCACCTCTACGTTATTTAAAACACCTCACCGCCACATTATTAAAAAACAACTCACCACCACATTATTAAAAACTCCCTCACCGCCACATTATTAAAAACAACCTCACCGCCACGTTATTAAAAACACCTCACCGCCACGTATTAAAAACAACTCACACCACGTTATTCAAAACAACTCACCTCCACATTATTAAAAACAACTCACCGCCACATTATTAAAAACAACTCACCGCCACATTATTAAAAACACCTCAACACCACGTTATTCAAAACAACTCACCTCCACGTTATTAAAAACACTCACCTCCCACGTTATTTAAAAACACCTCAACACCACGTTATAAAAACACCTCACCGCCACGTTATTAAAAACAACTCAACACCACGTTATTCAAAACAACTCACCTCCACATTATTAAAAACAACTCACCACCACATTATTAAAAACAACTCACCACCACATTATTCAAAACAACTTAATGCCACGTTATTAAAAACAACTCACCTCCACGTTATTAAAAACAACTCACCTCCACGTTATTAAAAACACCTCACCGCCACGTTATTAAAAACACCTCACCGCCACGTTATTAAAAACAACTCAACACCACGTTATTCAAAACAACTCACCTCCACATTATTAAAAACAACTCACCGCCACATATTAAAAACAACTCACCGCGCCACATTATTAAAAAACACCTCAACACCACGTTATTCAAAACAACTCACCTCCACGTTATTAAAAACAACTCACCGCCACGTTATTAAAAAACACCTCAACACCACGTTATTAAAAACTCGCTCACCGCCACGTTATTAAAACAACTCAACACCACGTTATTCAAAAGAACTCACCTCCACATTATTAAAAACAACTCAACCACCACATTATTAAAAACAACTCACCACCACATTATTAAAAACAACTTAACGCCCACGTTATTAAAACAACTACCTCCACGTTATTAAAAACAACTCACCTCCACATTATTAAAAACAACTCACCGCCACGTTTATTAAAACACCTCACCGCCAACGTTAATAAAAACACCTCACCACCACGTTAATAAAAAACAACTCACCTCTACGTTATTTTAAACACCTCACCGCGACATCATTATTAAAACAACTCAACAGCACGTTATTCAAAAGAACTCACCTCCACATTATTAAAAACAACTCATACCACCATTATTAAAAACAACTTAACGCCACGTTATTAAAAACAACTCACACTCCACGTTATTAAAAACAACTCACCTCCACATTATTAAAAACAACTCACCGCCACGTTATTAAAAACACCTCACCGCACGTTAATAAAAACACCTCACCGCCACGTTATTAAAAACAACTCAACACACGTTATTCAAAAGAAACTCACCTCCACATTATTAAAAACAACTCACCACCACATTATTAAAAACAACTTAACGCCACGTTATTAAAAACAACTCACCTCCACGTTATTAAAAAACAACTCACCTCCACATTATTAAAAACAACTCACCGCCACGTTATTAAAAACACCTCACCGCCACGTTATAAAAAACACCTCACCGCCACGTTATTAAAAACAACTCAACACCACGTTATTCAAAAGAACTCACTCCACATTATTAAAACAAACTCACCGCCACGTTATTAAAAACACCTCACCGCCACGTTATTAAAAACAACTCAACACCACGTTATTCAAAAGAACTCACCTCCACATTATTAAAAACAACTCACCACCACATTATTAAAAACAACTCACCACCACATTATTAAAAACAACTTAACGCCACGTTATTAAAAACAACTCACCTCCACGTTATAAAAACAACCACCTCCACATTATTAAAAACAACTCACCGCCACGTTATTAAAAAACACCTCACCGCCACGTAATAAAAACACCTCACCGCCACGTTAATAAAAACAACTCACCTCTACGTTATTTAAAACACCTCACCCGCGACATTATTAAAAACAACTCACCACCACATTATTAAAAACTCCTCACCGCCACGTTATTAAAAACAACTCAACACCACGTTATTCAAAACAACTCACCTCCGCATTATTAAAAACAACTCACCGCCACATTATTAAAAACAACTCACCGCCACATTATTAAAAACACCTCAACACCACGTTATTCAAAACAACTCAACACCACGTTATTTCAAAACAACTCACCTCCACATTATTAAAAACAACTCACCGCCACTTATTAAAAAACACCTCAACACCACGTTATTCAAAACAACTCACCTCCACGTTATTAAAAACAACTCACCTTCACGTTATTAAAAACACCTCAACACCACGTTATTAAAAACACCTCACCGCCACGTTATTAAAAACACCTCAACACCACGTTATTCAAAACAACTCACCTCCACTTATTAAAAACAACTCCACCGCCACATTATTAAAAACACCTCAACACCACGTTATTCAAAACAACTCACCTCCACGTTATTAAAAACACCTCAACACCACATTATTAAAAACACCTCACCTCCACATTATTAAAAACAACTCAACACCACATTATTAAAAACAACTCACCTCCACATTATTAAAAACAACTCAACACCACTTATTCAAAACAACTCACCTCCACATTATTAAAAACAACTCACCGCCACATTATTAAAAACACCTCAACAACCACGTTATTCAAACAACTCACACTCCACGTTATTAAAAACAACTCACCGCCACGTTATTAAAAACACCTCAACACACGTTATTAAAAACACCTCACCGCCACGTTATTAAAAACAACTCAACACCACGTTATTCAAAACAACTCACCTCTACATTATTAAAAACAACTCACCGCCACATTATAAAAACAACTCACCACCACATTATTAAAAACACCTCAACACCATATTATTAAAAACAACTCACCGCCACATATTAAAAACACTCAACACCACGTTATTCAAAACAACTCACCTCCACGTTATTAAAAACAACTCACCGCCACGTTATTAAAAACACCTCAACACCACGTTATTTAAAAACACCTCACCGCCACGTTATTAAAAACAACTCAACACCACGTTATTCAAAACAACTCACCTCCACATTATTTAAAAACAACTCACCGCCACATTATTAAAACACCTCAACACCACGTTATTCAAAAACAACTCACCTCCACGTTATTAAAAACAATCTCACCGCCACGTTATTAAAAACACCTCAACACCACGTTATTAAAAACACCTCACCGCCACGTTATTAAAAACAACTCAAACACCACGTTATTCAAAACAACTCACCTCCACATTATTAAAAACAACTCACCGCCACATTATTAAAAAACACCTCAACACCACGTTATTCAAAACAACTCACCTCCACGTTATTAAAACAACTCACCGCCACATTATTAAAAACACCTCACCGCCACATTATTAAAACACCTCAACACCACGTTATTCAAAACAACTCACCTCCACGTTATTAAAACAACTCACCTCCACATTATTAAAAACACCTCAACACCACGTTTATCAAAACAACTCACCTCCACGTTATTAAAAACACCTCACCGCCACGTTATTAAAAACACCTCACCGCCACGTTATTAAAAACAACTCACCTCCACGTTATTAAAACACCTCACCGCCACGTTATTAAAAACAACTCACCTCCACGTTATTAAAAACACCTCACCTCCACATTATTAAAACAACTTACCGCCACATATTAAAACAACACCGCCACGTTATTAAAACCACTCACCTCCACATTATTAAAAACACCTCACCTTATTGTGAGGTGGATGTTGGAGGTTTCATGTTGGCATGTGGTGGCTTGGAGATGGCGGCACATGGGTTGTACAGCAGCATTGTAGATATGTATCTACCCTCATTTGTAATGGTACAACTGCCCCACCTGTGCCATAACGAGTCCAAAACTCATTTGTTTACCCTTTTGACTTGTATCATTTGAATGCTTGGCTGATCTGGCTTTAATCGAAGGAATTTGTTTAATCTGTTCGACTTGTAATTTTCAAATTACAGCCTTTGGGAACTTGTGAAGGCTATAGTTAAAAACACACCAATTGTCCTGATCCCCTGGATCATCACAACTTGATTAAAACAATTATTCAAAATCTGTTTTGTTGTCAGACAATTGCAATGCACTCTAAACCACCATATAGGTATACGGATCAAAATCGCTTGTTTTGAATTTTTTGCAGGTTGGGCATTTCGATAAGTTAGCTAAGGCGATAACCTTTTTCCTACAAACTCTTATTTCACCCTTGAGAGTTATGTCGTTAGCTGAGCAGTAAATTACCTTTAAATCGATGTATAGGTTGTGTTTCTGCTATTTTCGGTTTTTTAATCATTATAGCGATTTGCACATTTGAGAGGTCACACAACTCCTCCTTTGCCAATTTACCAATCGTAACGTCATAATTAAGTTATTTTACACATCTGATCCCATATTTGACAATCGGAGCTCACCAAATCACCAATTATGGAGGTATCAGGTTGAAATCCAAAAACAAATTGGGCAAATTTATAAAGCATTTTATATTTGGATCTACCCTCCGAAGATGGCGACAGGTGGTGGCTCATGTGTTTGCAAGTTATGAATGTGAGAAAATAACTTTAAACCCCTAGTAAGGTGCATCGTGGTAAAAAAAACCCCCCCAAAAAACGTGATCCTACAAAGTTTTGTCACGATTAACCTTGGAAGCACAGAGATGGGTCACAAACAAACAAACATCTTATTCACTTTATATTAGAATATATGTAAAAAATTACCCCGGTTGGGGTGACGGTCATCCTGTTTGACCGTATCACATCGACGATTTTCCAACTTTGAAGACACGTGACTCGATAACCAGGCGAATTTTTTTAAAACCGGCCAGACGAAATTTAGATATTGTTCCATATTATCAGAATCCGAAGAAATTTCGA
>CM068953.1:44145292-44165876 GCA_035128595.1 Eptatretus atami
ATATCCATAATTTTAAAATATGCATCTTGCTTAGCAGGTCGATCTTTTGGAACAATTTCATACAAACTACTCTTTACATGTCACCTTAACTCTCCTCTGCACTTTTTCACTTTGGCCCAATCTCCCAACAGGGTACAAACATAGCCTCAGGAAGGGCCACAGGGGTGGTGATTGCAACAGGTGTTTCCACTGAAATTGGTAAGATCAGAGATGAGATGGTATCGACAGAGCTGGATAAAACCCCTCTGCAGCAGAAGTTGGATGAGTTTGGTGAGCAATTGTCCAAGGTAAGGGCATGTCCAATTCATCAATGTCCTCATTGTCGATCTCATAAATCACTTCGGTATTTTTATTGCTTTCTCATTACCTCCCACATTTGACCAGGTTATTTCTCTTATCTGCATTGCTGTGTGGTTAATTAACATTGGCCACTTCAACGATCCGGTACATGGTGGCTCTTGGATCCGCGGAGCAATCTACTACTTCAAGATCGCCGTAGCTCTTGCAGTGGCAGCCATTCCAGAGGGCCTGCCAGCTGTGATTACCACATGTCTTGCATTGGGCACCAGGAGAATGGCTAAAAAGAATGCCATCGTCCGTAGCTTGCCATCTGTGGAGACGCTGGGTTGCACATCCGTCATCTGCTCAGACAAGACTGGGACACTGACCACCAACCAGATGTCCGTGTGTCGGGTGAGTTGGAAAAAGACATACAGTATATTAGGGATTTTAAATCTACAATATAGCACTGATAACCATGTTACTAATTTTAAAAAAGACAAATAAATGTCTGGAAGTGATTTATGGAGCAAGGGGAGGAGATATTCATGAAGATATTCATGAAGAACGTGGCAAGACAACAGGAGACAGACAGAGCTAAAATCTGCTGCTGTCCTTCTTAGATGTTCATCGTTGACAAGATTGATGCAGATCACTGCTCTCTCAATGAGTTCCACATCACTGGCTCCACTTATGCACCAGAAGGCGAGGTGTAAGTCGATAGATATTTTGATGTACCTTGTTTTCATACGTTTATCTGAATAATCCAATTAACTTTATCCTTTGTCCTGTTAACCATCATGTCTCCTTCAATTTCACTTTTTCTCAATTGTTAAACCTCCCCTCCGGCCTCCACTCTTCTTTTATGTTACCCCCATGCAAAAAATCAGTGCTCCAATTCTCTCTGTACTTCCTGTCCTCCATCAGATTGTACAATGAAAAACCATGTCGGTGTGGTCAATATGATGGCTTGGTTGAACTGGCCACCATTTGTTCTCTCTGCAACGATTCATCTCTGGATTTCAATGAAGTATGACTTCCCATTCCCAAGATTTTCCTTATTCTGTTTCTTTCTTTCCCCTTCTGTTGTGAGCCATTTCCTCGGTGATGCAACACACCATGTTGAGCTTTCGTTCTCTTAACTAACTATAAGCGTTGGACTTGGTACAAACGGGCGATGATAAATGTTTGGGGGAAGATGAATGAACATCATGATATTTTTGGATTTTTCTGTAATTGCAGGCCAAGGGTGTGTATGAGAAGGTTGGTGAAGCAACAGAGACAGCGCTGGTATGCCAGGTGGAAAAGATGAATGTTTTTGATACTCCAACACATGGACTCACCAAAGTTGAAAGAGCGAACGTCTGCAACAACGTGAGTCCTGGATCGATATGAGGATTTTTTAAATTACAGAACGGTGCAATTGTCCATTTAATCTATTGTCTCTGCTTTGATATGGTTGTGTCTACGTCTCATGGGCTATCGGTCACCACAGGTTATAAAACAGCTGATGAAGAAGGAATTCACTTTGGAGTTCTCTCGAGACAGGAAATCAATGTCTGTTTACTGCATCCCAACCAAACCAACAAGGGCAGCTGTCGGTCCCAAAATGTTTGTTAAGGTATCGTTTTTTAAAATTATATTTTGCATCACTTTTATAGCAGTAAGTAAATCTTGTTTCACAAAAAGGAAAGCTGTCTAAAAAACAAAGTTATGGGTCAGATCAGGTATGGCAGCATGTGCCGGAAGAATGCGTCACCATGTCCACTTTCCGCCAGTACTCCAGGGGCCTCCGTCTGGCCATCCCAAAGTTATGGCATCTCGGTTAATATGTTGTAATAGTGTACAAAACAGAACATTTGAGGTCAGCCAAAAATAGAATGACTCGGTTCCTTGTGATAAAACAAATGTTTGACCAAGTTGTAGTTTCACCCACGGAATAACCACATCTACAACCACAATCCTAACCCATAACTTCGTTCTCAATACCAGGGTGCACCAGAGGGTGTCATTGATCGCTGCAGCCATGTGCGTGTGGGGACCACTCGCGTACCCTTGACTACACCCGTGAAGGACAAGATCTTGAATGTGATCAGAGAGTACGGAACAGGGAAAGACACACTGCGCTGCATTGCACTGGCCACTTCTGACAATCCACCAAAGAAGGAAGAAATGAACCTGGAGGATTCCACAAAGTTCGCCCAGTATGAGGTATGACACTTTGGCATTACACAGCTCAGAGCAATGTGATTGCACATTATAATGGGTTTCAATGTTCATATCATGCATGACAGTACTGTACTTTGGTTTAAAAAAAAAATTAAAAAAAAACAGGAAGTTGTCCAAGGTAATGGTCACCTGACTAGTATGAGAGGTATACAAGATATGTTTACCCCTTTTTCTTCTGTTTTTCAACCTCTTTATTGCTCAATAATAGGTCAAATTATTTAGTTTTTGCTAATAAGCAATTGCCTAACAAAGATAAGACTGTATGATTCATAGTTGTTGCAAACAAAGTCTTGGAATGTTTGATGACATGAGCACATAACATCCAACAATAACGTTTCAGTGGACTTGTCCTCTATGCAGGATGCAGTGGTGACCTATTGGTGCAGACATTGGACTAGTATCTTGGAGGTTATGGGTTCAAATCTATCTGAAAGTAACAGTACAAGAGATTTCGATTCTCGGCTTCATGACGTCAAGCTCGTCTCATAACTGCCACATCACTGTGGGACTGCCGGCAAAAACCGAGGTGGCTGGTTACCAGTGGAAAAATCTGCCTGCCTCCACCTGCTCTTACTCATACATGAAGTGCTCGTCCACTATTCATGGTCGACTCTTAATCCCCTCTCTGGATACGGGGTCATTCTGAATGACTTACCCCTCTTCTCCTGTACTTTCCGCTTAAAATTATATAAAAGCTGAAAAAAAGCAGTTTCTCCTAATACACGTTTTATCAATATTACGTTCATTTTTACCCTCAATCACTTTAATTTCTCTTTACAACATCCTAATTTTACCTCATCTAATTTATTTGAACACAGATATTGTACGGGTCCACACCATCAACAATAAGCTTCATTCACTCATTGTTGGTCACAAAAAAACCTTGAGGATTTGTACCTTCTCTCATCCTCAAGACCACACTGCATGCATCTCTTTCCATTAGACTGAACACTCCGACAATTAAAGGAGACGTATTAACAAATTACTCACACAGGAATATTTATGTATAAGTACGTCCGTAATCTTCTTCCTTGCACTTTTTCCTCTTACTTTCACCTAAATACACCGCACGCACGCACGCACGCACACACACACACTTCTTCCAGAAAGTATTCACACCCCTTGACATTTTCACGTTTTGTTGAGTTACAGCCTGAAGTTAAAATGGATTCAATAAAACAAGCTCAAATGAGCTAAGATCCTCGTCCTCTTAATGATGTCATAAAAACGAATATGACGATTCATTGTGATGTATCAGGTTTGCGATAAATTATCTGTGCTAATGCCCGGCTTCATTCCCGCAAACAAAATTCAAACAGCTTGCCTAGTTTCGGAGATAATGGTATCGGCGATTTCCATAAGCGGGATATTATGACGTTAACTTTTTTTCTAGGAAGAATTTACAAAATCGGAGATGGTTACTGCCTGCGTGTGGGCTTTCTGCGTATACATGGCAAGTTTCACGAAGATCCGATGAAAACTCTGGGTTGTGAAACAAAAAATGTAAAAAAATAGGAATGACGTCATAAAAATTGATATGACGTCATAGTGATGTATCATATGTGCGGTAATTCATCTCTGCTAATGCCCTGTTCGATTCCCCAAACAGAATTCAAAAAATTGCCTAGTTTCGGAGATAATTTTTCGGCACTTTCCATTAGCGGAGATATTTGACGTCATAACTTTTTTTCTGGGAGGAATTTTCAAAATCGGAGATCGTTACTGTCTGCACAGGGTATTTTTACAGATACATTATATGCCAAGTTTCAGGAAGTTTCGATGAAAACTGTGGGCTGTGAAACAAAAAAGTCCACAAGAAGAAGATGAAGAACAACAACGTGAGTAAGACTTAGGGATCCTCCACGAGGATCTAAAAATTTTGTCACCGATCTACACAAAAATACCCCACAATGACAAACTCAAAACGTTTTTAGAAATTTTTACAAACTAATTAAAAGTGAAAAGTTGAAATGTTTTGCATCAATAAGTATTCAACCCCGAGTCACTACTTTGTAGAGGTGCCGTTCGAAGTGATTACAGCTTCGCGTCTTTTTGGGTATGTCTGTTTCAGCTTTGTGCATCTTCATTTGGGGATTTTCTCCCATTCTTCCTTGCAGATTTTCTCGTGTTCTGTCAAGTTTGATGGGGAGCGTCGGTGAACAGGAATCTTCAAGTCTTTCCATAGATTTTCAATGGGATTCAAGTCAGGGCTTTGGCTGGGCCACTCAAGGACTTTCATGTTCTTTTCATGTTCTGAAGCCATTTCAGTGTTGCTTTGGCTGTATGCTTGGGGGTCATTGTCCTGTTGGAATGTAAATCTTCACCACAGTCTAAGGGCTTTTGCACTCTGCAGCAGGTTCTCCTCAAGGATTTGCCTATATTTGTCTCCATTCATTGTTCCCTCTTTCCATACAAGTCTCCCAGTACCTTCCGTTGAAAAGCATCCCCATAGCATTATGCTGCCACCACCATGCTCAACCTTAGGGATGGTGTTAGATTGGTAATGAGCTGTGCTAGGTTTCCACCAGACGTAGCATTTTGCATTCAGGCCAGAGTTCAATTTTGATCTCATCAGACCACAGAATTTTTTGCCTCGTGCTCTCTGTCTTTTACGTGCTTTTTTGCAAACTCCAGGCGTGCTGTAATGTGCCTTTTTCTCAGGAGCGGCTTCCGTTTGGCCACTCTCCCATAAAGCCTAGATTTGGGAAGTGCTTCAGACTGTTGTCCTTCCAGCAGGTTCTCCTATCTCAGCCAATGAACTCTGTAGTTCTGTGAGTGGTCATTGGGTTCTTGGTCATCTCCTGACCAAGGTCCTTCTTTGCCCAGTTGCTGAGTTTGGGTAGACAGCCAGCTCTAGGAAGAGTCTGGGTAGTTCCATATACTTTCCATTTCCTAATAATGGAGCTCACTGTGCTCTTGGGAACTTTCAACACTCTATAAATGGTTTTATACCCTTCCCCAGATCTATGCCTACTCACAATTCTATCTCCGGACACGGACACGTGTTCTACAGACAGTTCCTTTGACTTCATGGTAGAGTTTCTTCTCTGACATGCACTGTCAACTGTGGGACTTCACATAAAAAGTTGTGTTTCTTTCTAAATCATGTCCAATTAATTGTATTGGCCACAGGTGGACTCCAATCAAGTTGAAGAGACATCTCAAGGATGAACAAAGGAAATTGGATGCACCTGAGCTCAATTCGGAGTGTCATAGCAAAGGGGTTGAATACTTATTGATTCAAGACATTTCAGATTTTTATTTGTAAAAATTTCGAAAAACATGTTTGGACTTCGTCATTTTGGAGTATTCTGTGTAGATCGGTGACAATTTTTTTTAGATTCAATCGATTTTAAATTCAAGCTGTAACACAACAAAATGTAATAAAAAGTCGAGGGGTATGAATACTTTCTGAAGACACTATGTCTTTACAGATGAAAATCATAGGAAAAAAAACCCAGGGCTGGCCTAATCTGCACCAAATTTTGCATACGTGCTGATAGTACCGAGGGTAACACCCCCTCCCCTCCTCCCTGCGGTGGGAGACGACTTGATCATGTTCCTGGAGGGAGCAGGATGGGGTTTTTCATTATATTTGGAAATTAGTCTTTTGTTTTGCTTTACGTTTCCTGAAAAGTGCTTCGTACATGTATCTACAGTGTGTACATTTCACATCTTTATAACTCACTTTAAACCTTTGATTTAAAAGGGAACTTGTTATTTTGTTTGATTTACTGCGATCCAACCGAAACTGTATAAGCATAAAAGCATCAATAGTCTGAATTTACTTGTACATTTTATATGTCCTTAAGGTGACAAACCAAAATCAACCACAAAGCTCTTCAGTGAGAACCACATTCAGCAAAAAATACCATTAATTAACCCTCACTTTTCTACAGGTTGACCTGACCTTTGTTGGCTGCGTGGGCATGCTTGATCCACCGAGGAAAGAGGTTATGGGATCCATCGTGCTCTGTAAAGATGCTGGAATCAAAGTTATCATGATTACAGGAGATAACAAGGTAAGTAATTCCTCCTGATTTCTTGGTCTCTCAGACTTCTACAAAATGCTTTCACCCCCACCACTACTTTTATGTTATCAAGTTACATAACTTTCCATTCATTCAGTCATTACAAAAATCACTTCTCTTGATATTAACACCCTCATCCCCTCATCCATTCTTCATCGTATCTCCTTTTTTGTTCCATTTGATCACCTTCTGGTTTATTTGTTTTCACAAAGGGCACAGCTGTGGCTATCTGCAGGAGGATTGGAATTTTTGGAGAAGACGAGGACGTCACTGGATGTGCATACACAGGCCGAGAGTTTGATGACCTGTCACCAACAGACCAACGGACCGCCTGCAAAAAAGCTCGCTGCTTTGCTAGAGTTGAACCAACACACAAAAGCAAGATTGTGGAGTTCCTGCAGAGCTTCGATGAGATTACAGCCATGGTAACATCTCATTTTCTATAAAATCACACTTCTGACACCATTCACATGTTCATCTCTATCCTTGCATATATGTTGATGTAAATATTCTTCATAACTCAAAAAAGTTTTTGCATTTCAGACAGGAGATGGAGTGAATGATGCTCCAGCCCTGAAAAAGGCTGAGATTGGCATTGCCATGGGGTCAGGTACAGCTGTGGCAAAATCTGCCAGTGAGATGGTATTGGCTGATGATAATTTCTCTACCATCGTGGCTGCTGTTGAAGAGGGCAGAGCCATCTACAACAACATGAAACAATTCATTAGATACCTCATCTCCTCAAACGTTGGTGAGGTTGTATGGTAGGTAAACACACAAAAGAAATGATGAGCATACAGTACAGTTTGTATTGGCCTGTTCGTACTCCCACCTGAACCCTTGGCTGAGAACATGGAGAACAACAGGTTCAAATCCCAAATACCATGTTTGTCCATGATGTACTAATGTCCTTTCAATTCACGTAAGAGTACACTGATATCAGTCCTGCAAGTGATTCATGTCCAAGCTCCCCCATGAACTCTATTGTCATCAAGCTGTACTCAATCTAAATCATGAAGACCAGAAAATCTAGAGGAATACCTTACTATCTATCCCAAACACCGATGTGATGTGATGAGCCCGATATCTATATGAAAATAAAATGCATCCAAGATGAGCATATATTATGAACAAAAACAAAAACAAAAAAACACGTAATAACATATCCACAGAGGAAAGATTTTATTTATTTCATTTGCTTGAACAAGAAATTGTTTGCTTTTGCATTTTATCACTTTCCATCCATCGTCAACTCAATCATTTTTCTTTTGAATCTTCTGCACCCTCTTCCATTTCCAGTATCTTCCTAACAGCTGCTCTTGGATTCCCAGAAGCTCTCATCCCCGTCCAGCTTCTTTGGGTTAACTTGGTCACTGACGGACTACCAGCCACAGCTCTGGGATTCAACCCACCTGATTTGGACATCATGGACAAACAACCTCGCTCTCCCAAGGAAGCCCTAATTTCTGGATGGCTCTTCTTCCGCTATCTTGCCATCGGAGGTTAATTTTTTTTTTCTTTTTACTTTACTTATTACTTTCTAAATATTTGTATCATTACTTAAAATACTCATTGATATTGAGACACAACATTTATTTTATTCAATTTATCAATTTGATATCCTATAATGAAATTTTGCTCATTTGACTCAAAATTATCTCAAACAGGATATGTTGGTTGTGCCACGGTTAGTGCTGCAGCATGGTGGTTCATGTATGCAGACGATGGGCCCAAGCTTAACTACTATCAACTGGTATGTCAGAAGAGCAATGCCCACTCACCAAAGACACCACACGCAATGCTCATCTTAGTTCCTTTATCTACATTATTTCTACAATTACATCCCAGAAGCTTCTCCATTTTTTTCTTTTATTTTCCTGAGACAGCGGCAATAGAAAGGGGGCAGATAGAGAGAGGAAGAGAGAGAATAGAGATAGACAGTGAAAGAGAGTGCCCCAAAAATCAGCAATAGTGTTGGGTTAGAAAGGGTTAATGGAGGTAATAAGAATCATGGGTTAGGATGGGAGATGACAAGAAGTGATGGTGCACCACCTGTTTAGAGCTGTGGAGGGAAGAGCAAGATGGAAAATCCTCGAGAAAGTTCCATAGATGGGAGAAGCGAGGATTAAGAGTTTGGGTGTGCGGTCAGCCTGGATTTTTAAAGTTCAACCAGGAAGGAGTTACTGGAAGAAAATGTGCATCCTGGAAGTACTGGGTACGGTCGGAGAACTGATAGAGCAGAAGGAGCAATGTTGAAGAATAGACGGGAGGAAACAGAGAGAATCGACCTGCTTGCGATGTGAGTCCTATAGACATTGTACTTCGGCCTCGTCACAGGAGATTCCAACAATTTTGAGAGCTTAAGATTCCACATAATCCAGGAGAGACAGATGTGATACTGAAGCGCCAGCCCATAACGGAAAGCAGTACCCCATTGAGATACAGACAAAACCTTGTTAACTGCAAGTAACTTGAATCGATAGAGGATGCCCAATCTTTGGCTAGCTTTGGAGGCCAGCTTTGCTATGTGGTCAATCTAGGAAAGGTTATGGCTGATGGTGAGGCCGAGGAGTTCAAGAGCCAACTTCTTCCAGTGGACGACCAAGGAAATAAATTGGTAGGTTCATTTGACGATCATTCTGAAGCGACAGGGTGAGACTGTGGGATTTTCCAGGATTGAAGGACATGTTCGCTATCAGAACAGTCAGGCATTTCCAGATCACCAAAGAGACAGCTGTTGTCTACCTAAGAAAGGGATTAATCTTTTTAACAACTTTCCAGATCGATTCATTATTCTGCTTCACCAGCCTAACTTCACGTTTTTGTTTTATTTTTGTCTCCTTCCTTGTCTCATTCCTTAACTTTGCTTTTTTTCGTCCTTCAATCAGAGCCACTTCACACAGTGTCGGCCAGACGCTGCTGGATTTGAGGATATTGAGGATTGTGAAATTTTTGAATCTCCTGTTCCCATGACCATGGCTCTGTCAGTGCTGGTTACCATTGAGATGTGCAATGCTCTGAACAGGTAACATGATAACCTTGCGCTAAAACTCCTTCTCTCTTGTATAAAGGGGAGTCAAAAAGATTTTCCATTGGAATCAAGAAACACACCCAATGTGTGACACTAGCTGGAAATGACATAGAAAATGACAAAACATGTGTGCCATTTTACCTCATGGTTAAAGGAAAAAAACAAAAACTACTTTACATCCTTGAATGCCAAGAAACCCTTTTCTAGTCCTCCTGACATATTTATCTTCACCCTCACTCAAATCAGCCTTTCAGAAAATCAATCCCTGGTCAGAATGCCTCCTTGGGTTAACATCTGGCTGCTGAGCTCCATCTGTCTCTCAATGTCCCTCCACTTCCTCATTCTCTACGTTGAACCCCTACCGGTAAGATTTACCTCGGCTACAGCAAACTAGGTTTGCAACAAAGCATCAATTTTGGAGTAACCATAATTGCTATTTGTTTTACCAGCTCGTATTTCAAGTTCGTCCTCTGAACTGGAGCCAGTGGTTCATTGTAGTGAAGATTTCAATTCCCGTCATCCTCATGGATGAGGTCATGAAATTCATCGCTCGGACCTATCTGGAACGTAAGTTTGCTTACATGTTGTACATTCAGCAACAGAAGTTTGGACAACTTGACCTTCACAAAAGCACTACGCAAGATTTGTTTTTCTAGATTTTGTAACTTAAGCTATATTTAAAATGCTATTTCCACAACTTTGCTTAAAATGTGTCCTCAACATTACAACTCAAATTTCATATAGAGTATCCATCATGGTAAATAAACACAGGATGAAATGAAATGAGGAGACATGAATGAAACCAAAATGAGATCTCATGACATTATCCCCCAAAAAAATTTCAGTGTTTTGCATTTGTAAAACAAATTACCATAATTAAACAAAATAACCCTTCCCTCTCCCCCCCCACCCCCCACCCCCAAATCCAGCTCCTCCAGAACACAAGTGAAGAATGAATCAAGTCTCCCTGCAGTGGAGATTGGAATGAAGATGGAAATGCTACACGTGTAGAAAAACACTTCTCACCTCATCCCCACACCTCAATGTGTCTTTATCCAGCCTTAGTTGCTGTGTCAAGCATGTTTTAAATATTCTTGTTTAAATATTCCCCTTTTCCCGAGATCTCGATCTCAAACGTCGCTTCTTCTAATCCTCACTCTCCAATTCTCTTACTCATTCCCCCAATTACCCCTCTATACCTGGTATTCCTTCAACATCCTTAAGTTATATCTGTGGCTGCCTATTGGTAAATTTGTCTGTAATTTGGACATGAATTGTATGTGATTTAACTTTCCGTGATGTGTAAATTTGTACCTAACCTTTTGCTTCTTTATCCCCACAAATCTCACTTTAAACATCCCAGTGATTGTGCGTCTGCCTTTAAGTACTGTACGGTTGTGAAAACAAAACAATAATAAAGCATCCATTCGGGAATAATATGAGTCTCTGTGTTCCTAAACTGCAGACACACTTTCCTATTTACACCTCCTCAATCCGTAACACCGCTCCGTCAATCATTAGAGTGCTCCTTCCCATTTGTGTTCAACTCGGCAGCCCGGTTCGAACCCCATCACTTAAATTTGTACAATACACAAGCAGAGAGAGTCAAGTTGACAATAAATGAGCAAATGCATGAGCCATATGTAGTGGAAGTTGAAAGTGTTTTTATTGTTTTACTGGGGGTTTTTTCTTTTTTTTTGGGGCATTTTCATTTTCTTGCACAACTGGGTTGGTTCTGTCTTAAATTTTGTGTTTGTAGTAGGTAGAGTGAAGTCAGAAGCAATAAAATAAAAGGTGCATTAAATAACTAAATAAACTTTTAAATTAAAATAACTTTCCAACACAATTTTATCAAAGAAAATAAATGAAAATAAATTTGAAATCAAAAGTGATGTCATCCACGTAGACACAAAGAAGCTGAAATGTGCGAGTGTGTGATTGCGTGCGTGTGCCAGATGCATAAACAAAAGCAGCAACAAAAATGACATTCGTTAAGAAGTCATATCCTAGCAAAAGATTGTCTTTTTGTGTGCAGGACGAGGAAAGTAGATGGAAAGCAGCAACATTTGGAAATGGGGATTGGGGAGGTGGGGGGGGGGAGAAAAGGAGAATGACGTAAATAGGATGAGGTAGGGGTGGGGTTAAAAATAAAGTAAAATTGGAAGAGGAATGTGGAAACACAATGCATAAGGGAAGCGAAGTGGAAAGAGAAACATGGGGAACTATCTGGTAGTTATAAGGGAGAATGAGAAAACAGAGAAAGAATATGAATAGAGGGGAAAATAATGAAAGGAGTTGGACGAAAGCCAAACATGAAGGAACAAAAGTAATGGACAAATAACTGAAGGGAATGGAGATAAGCAGATTGGGTGCAGAGTACAACTGTAGACTTAATTTAAATTTAAAAAAACAAAAAAAACAACATTGATGAAAACCCAGGAATAAAAAAGACCAACGTTGAACAAGAGAAACGAAGGGATGAGAATCAATAACAGGAACAAAGATTGGGAACTTATATTGAGCAAGTTAATTAAAAGAATGTGTTGGGAAACAAGGAAGGGGTTTGCGAGACAGTCCAATGGGATGAGGTAAATGTAACGATAACGAAGGAGAGAAGAAAAGAAACCAAAAGGACGGGAACAAAAGCAAAATGAAAATGCAAAGTGCTGGGCAAAAAAAACAATCAGTTGTGTGTGTGGAATCCCATTTGTTGCTGGTGAGCTGAGGGTGGGAAGGCGGGAGAGACAGCAAAGGTAATGAGTGCAATCTTGGGACATGGGAGGCATCATTTTTGTTTGTTCATAAGTAACTGTGTGGTTTAGTACAAAATGTAAAAAAACAAAATCTCAATCAACTCCAAAAACTAAAACAATGACCTTTGGAGCAGGCCTCAACCAAGTTGGTTTATGTTCCCTAAAGGATCTCTTCAAAATGGACTGCTTTCTCTGCTGGAATTGGAATCGCCAAACTTTTCCTCTGATTCTCCTCTGCCCCTTACATGGTCTTCTGGACATGTGCTAGAGAACAGGTAAACATCACTGACTGTACTCAAGGAGCGGCTGAGGTGTTGAAGGGTCTGGCAATTATAAAGAGCGATCTCCATTTTGCAATAATAAATAGATGACTTTGAACTGTTCTGGCTTATGACCTGTGCTCAGACTCAAAAACTCATTCACCTCTTCGTGCCATTAGCAAGGTCAGCGCAAAAGAAGAGCTTTGATAATGACCTGCTCTCTCCTTTCAGCACTGCCTACTTCCTTCATATCTCCAGCTTGACTGCTTGATCTCCATGTCATGGCAAAAATGTGTGGAGAGCTCATAACCTTTAAATGGCAAGATTTACATGTTTATTTCAATGTAAACATGCTTTGCTTTATACAGTACATATTTTACATGTGGTGTTTATTTCTGGCTGTTGCTGACATTCCTCGAAGCCCATGAACCGAAACCCCCTTTTCCCATTGGCCCTTGGTTTCCACTATCGCGGTTTTAACTATTGCGGCATTTTGCAGGAACATAACCCGCATGATATTTGAGGGTTTACTGTACAGCACTGTATCTCAAAAGGTTATGGGAGGATTCGGACGAAACTTGGTGGCCAGGTTGAGTGTGAGACAAGGACAAATTTATTCGATTCTGGTGAAGATCTCCATCTGAATCTGGATACTAGAATTTTCTTCATTTTGCAAGTGATTCCGCACCGTTGAGAGATGGCGTCAAAAACGATATCGAGCATGATATTTCAAAAAAAAAAAAAACTTGGTTGATGAGTTGGGTTAGGTGACAAAAACAATTCAATAACATTATGGTTAAGGTATGGATGTAGATCCAGCCAATCAATGGGCTACAAAACATAAACTGTTCAGTCTGGTGGAGGTATGTGATCCACCAAGTGCCGTTCCAGTTCATGTTGTATTCCACATTGAATTGGCGTTCTTTTTAAATGAAGGTGTTCTTACTTGGGGGAGCACCTCAAAAACCAATTGCATACAATTTTATTGATCCAAAATTTTAACCATTCTATGACAATTGTTTGCAACACTGGAAAACGTTCTCGAACAGATCTTTCATTTTATAAAAATAATATTCTCAAAGTGACTGATTTATCCTTGATTTGTTTTGGATACCGATGTTTAAACCGAATAGAAATAGGAGTTGCCACAGGTGCGAACTTGTATGTTTAAATGAGGAATAATGAATATCACAAATACTTTACAAGAATGAATTATCACCATCTACCACTCTCTTTGAAAGTAGGATATTTATTTTTTAACAGCAATAAAGTCTGGAATACTTTGGAATTACATATAAAAGAAAGGAATATCGTAAATGGATTTAAACAAAATTTAAAAATATTATCTGAAGTTCACACTATTTAATGCATTAATCAGTTACGAGAGTCAAATAAATTGTGAAATCCGAGGGGTGAAGTGAATTTATTACAACTCGTGTGTGTGCGTGAAATTATATATATATATATATATACAGTCATACGCCACTTAACGACCGGGTTACTTTCTGAGAAACGCGTCGTTAAGCGACGTCGTCGTTGTGCGAACATCATTTTTTTTTCGTTTTCGTTTTCGAACAGTTACGGCTGTGGAAATTCGCAAACCACCATTCAGGTCCCGTAGGTGAGGTATCTTTTAAGTACCTGTGTAGTTAGCCCCAAACCCATTGTATAGAGGGAATTTATGTGATCCATTTGGGCTGCGACACTTTGAGTTAGTCGTTTTTCTTTCCCTATCTTTGATTTCAACCGAACGGCAAACAAGGGCGCCAAGAAGAAGGTACAACGATGGCGCGCGGGTTTTCCCGCCTGTTTTTCCCACCATTTTTCTCCGCGCGAGGAGTGTGACAGAAGCGGGGTGGGGCAGCTGGCGCCCGATTGGTGGACGCGCGGTGTGACGCAGCCAGGGAGGAGGAACGCCCCTCTTCGAGACCTTTCTCGAAGGGGGGTGGAGCAAAGAACGGGGCGGAGCGGCAGGGCGGGGCTCCGGGATATAAAAGTCGGAGACGGGCGAAGCAGTTTGGTGGATGCTCTTGCTTCGTGGTTGCTCGCTCGCTCCCGTCTTCTGGCTCGCTCTCCTGGAGGCCGCTGGCCTGGTCTCTTGTGGGGCAGTTCCAAGACCCCGCTGGCGGGAAGGAGCGTCCCGCATTCCCCTCTCCCGACTTCGGGCATCCACGTTCACCCCCCCCCCCTCTATCCGCGCTGGGATAGCGCCGAACACTCGGTCCGTGGCGTCGAGTGGCCAACACGTGCAGGCGCGAGGCACGCAGGAGAGACTCGCCTACCACGCCAGGGCACGGAGTCGCGGCCAGCGGGACCACGTCGACGGTCGCGGGAGAGGGACTCACCAGCAAAAGGGAAGTCACCATTTTCATTCGGGGTTTTGTATGGGTCTTGTGGCACCGTGTCTTGTAAAGTAGAACTGTTTAAGTGTTGCCGTGTGTCGGTCTTAGTCGGTAGTAGCTCTGCGTCATCGTTGCTTTTGTCGTTCCTTCTTGCATTTGCTATATGTGTGCTCTCCGTGTGTCGTGTGAATAAAGTGCTTGTGTGAACTTGTTCCCCGTTTCGCTGTGTCCTTCCTTTGTTGAATCTCCATCTTGCTTCACGTAAAAGGGTTCGTAGTGGGCCTGATACGCCCGATAATTAATTGGAACCGTCGAGGCCGACGATAACACCGCTCGGTTATCCCGATAGCACGGAACGACCGCTTAAGCGGCCCGTGTCCGGAGTCGACCTGCGCGAGGTGCGACCGCCCGGTTTACCATCCGCGTGGGTACTAGGTAGGTCGAGTTTGGCGAACAACCCTATCCCACGCGGGTGGCCGATTGGCACGATCGTGGTGAGGTCGAAAGGCCCACCCGTGACTCGTCCGGGCGATAGTTCCGGAGGGTCACGACAGAATTGTCCGTCCGGTGGGCGAGGCGGCGCCATTCGAGTCACGTGGCCTTCGCACGCCGGCGGGCGCGAATTCGCAACACTGGTGTCAGAGAGCGGGAAACAACTCTCTCGGTCTCCAAGCTAAATTCACGGGAATCGGTCCAGGGGTGAGAGGAGCGACCCCGATTCCCTCCAAATTGCGAGCGATTGAAATTAGCCCGTTACGTGAAATAAGATGGCGTCTCAAGGCGAGCGGGAGCCGGGGTAATAGAAATGGATGTAGAATTGTTAGAATCCATGGCCCAGGATGGAAACCCCGAGCAGGACATTGGTGTGCAGGAACAGTTTCCCCCCCAAACGAACCCAGAGCCCGAAATGGGTGCGGCGCGGCCGCGGTGTATGACACCCCCCTCCCCCTCTCCGCCAAAACCCCGATCCTCGCCGAATCGGCTCAGCCGAGTGCACTCGACATGGCCCAGCTATGCGCATGCTGGCAGGAATCAGTGGGGACATGCAAGAAATGAAAACGAAAATGGATGGAAATACGCAACAAATGAACGAAATGAACACGAAAATGGATGGAAACGCACTAAAATGGAAACAAATACAAATGAAATGAAAACAAAAATGGATGGAAACGCACTCAAAATGGAAACAAATACAAATGAAATGAAAACGAATATGGAAACAAATGCACAAGGAATGAAGGAAGAAATAAAAGAAATGCGGGGTGAGATGCAGCAAATAGGCCGAAGCCTGCAGGCGGCATGAAGGCAACAACAGGGGAGTGCGTAATGGCGACGCCACGTGTGGGAGCGAACGAGCTGGGAGGGGTGCAACGGTTGTCAGGCCCAATGGAGGCGGGTGAGGACAAAGTAATTCGGGGGACGTGTTGGCGAGAAGTGTGAAGGTGACGGAGAAAGCAACAGTGACGGTGACCGAGAGGGAAAAACTAATTGGGGTGACGGAGACGTGCACAGGGAGATAACAAGGGAAGAGACGGAAATAAAAATAGTGGAGACACGGGAGATAGAGGGTGAATTGGACGGGGGTGAAGACGAACACACACACACAGAGTTAGCAAGGCTTAATGGGGGTGAGCTGGCGGACTGGTTAGAGACCCGGTGTGAGCAGCTGGATGGCCTCCTCCAGGAACGAGGGAGGGAGTATGCCCCTTGAAGCTGATCACGACCAGTGATCACGACCAGGTGAGTTCGGTCGTGCTTTGGGAGTTGAGGGATGAGTGCTGCGAACGGGTGCACGCCGAGCTGGGGGTATGGAGACCCCGGAACCCTTGTGGTGGCACGAATCCCCAGCGTGTTGGTCCGGCGTGTGTGTTCACGAGTGTGGCGAAATGCGTGCTGCAACGCACGCATAGCGCGGGTGCAAGGGCGTGTGTGAGAGCGACCGGGTGGGTGACAGAGACCCCGTGTGTGGATGAGACCCCAGGTGTGAGTGCGACCCGTGTGTGGATGGGACCCCGGGTATGAGTGACACCCCGTGTGGGAGTGAAACCCCGCGTGTGAGTGATGTGGTGGCAAGTGTGCCAAGGTGCGTGCTTCCCAGCACGCCGTGTGTGGATGAGGCACCGCGGGTGAGTGCGCCCCGTGTGTGAGTGGTATGGTGTGTGCAAGGGAAACGGCACGAGTGAGTGAGCGGCCGAGTGTGAGGGAGACGTGTGTGTGAGGTCGCTGTATGTGAGGGAGATGACGGTCGGCATGCGGGAGCACGCACCCGTGTCTCCCAGTGTGAATGTAATGGAGTGCAGTATGAGCGTCGTAACACGCAGGTGTGCGTGGGTTGAGTGGAGACGACGACGGGACAGAGGAACGAGGGCCGGGTAGGGCCGTAGTTGGAATGGGACCGCGCCGGGTTCACCCAGCGGCGAGCGCGAGGTCCGTGCCGTGCAACGCACGAGGCCGCCACGTGCTCGCTTGCGGGAGTGAAGCCCGGTCCGGAAACGCCAGCGTGGATTTGCCGATCCCGCGGAGGACAAAGTGTAGGCAGGTAAACGGATTTGGACCGGACGGGTTCTCCACGCAAGTGTGTGTTAGGCTCCAACGGGCAGGGCACATGTGTTCGCGTGGGGAGCCCCTCGGAGTGCGAGGTTTGCTTTTGTGGTGCGCACGGTGAGTCATGGCTGCACGTGGGGTTGGAATCCGCAGGAGGGTGAATCCCTGCCGGATGGTACTGTCCAAGAGGGACGAGGGCACGTGCAGCTGCATGACATCACGGGCAGGTGCAAAGTGCGCGAGCTGCGAGTTGCCGCGCGTGGTGCTGCCGTAATTGGGAAAGAAAAAAAAATTAACGAAAGCAAGCCTCGCTTTCGGGTGAACAGGATTCCCGGGTAAGGGGTGGAAGACCCCTTGCCCGGGCACAGGACACACTAGCTAGGGGAAGGGTTAGCTTAGCTAGACCGGCTTCATGGGGCAGGGGTAAGTCCTCATGGGGCCCGTGGATTGGAAAGTTAGAGGGATTGTAGCCAGATTTAGGATGGGAAATTGATTTTTTTATGGTTTTGAGGACAATGACTGACTGTGGATGTGAAGAGGGGACGTAAGCTTAGCTACGTAGTGTTAAATGGAACGTGCTATAGTGTAAGGGATGAGTGGGAGCACGAGTTAGTTAGGGAGGTAGTTAGAAGGATGGCAGAGTTCAGCGGTATGTGTGTTGAAGAGTTGGTGAGTTGAGTGGAAAAATGTACGTGTTGAGTGAGTGAGGCAAGCGGGTCTGTGTGTTTGGAGCGAATGTGGAATGCACGGTGCGATGAGTGATTGGGGGAGGAGTGACTCCCGCCAAGGGACCGGGGTCAGTGTAAAGTGAGTTAGCTGGGTTAGCGAAATTGACAAATGGAAGTCGTTTTGTTGTTGGTGGGGAAGTAGGCTCGAAACCCATTTGGAGGGGTGCAGGGAGCCCTGTTGACAGGCTGGGAGCTGGCTGCGAAAGGTGAGTATCGCTGAGTGGGTACCCCGGGCACCGGCTAGTCGGCCGTGGTAGGCCAAGGGCCAATGGGGGGCCGGGATAGCGTAGTGGCAACGGGTGCGCCCGCATGATGCGGGGGCCGGAGCGCCGTTAGCCGCGTGGGCAGTGTTGTGGGCACGGTGACCCTCGGAAAGGGGCCGGGAAGCCAGCCTGCCACGTGAGCGTTTCAGGGGAGTCGCCAGGGAGGGCACTCCCGGTGTTTAGGGAGCTGGTAGGCTCGGAGGCAGTGTAGTGCCCGGGGTGCCATCGTCGGAGAATCGGCAGAGGGAGTGCCTGCCAAGGGAGCCACCGTCCGCAGCCATGAGACCGTGTGAGGGCACGGGAAGAAAATTGGGGGGCGAGGCCCGAAATTGTGGGACACCAACACAGGTGACGGGAATCTGGGTTGATAGAACCAATAGTTTAAGCGAGAGGCGCTTGTTGAAGCCCCGGGGTAGTTTAACAGTTAAATGGTTAGGGTAGATAGGAAGTGTACCCCTCCGCACCATCCATCCCTTCGCTCTCGTTGTGGGCCGCTGGACCCATTTGGGTTAAGATCGCTGAACTCCGAGGAGGCCATCCTGAGGCTTGAGTTGGGCCTCGACACAAGACGCTAGCTCTCCCTTATTCCCTCCGGGAAGGAACGTAGGGGTTGGGAGTAGGTTAGGACAGATAGGTGTAGCCGAACAGAGACATAAAGGGGGTTAGGGGACGATTTATAGTGGGAAGGGATGAAAATAAAAACAAACAAAAAAATAAGTTGGGGCTAATTGGGTTTTATACAAATTAAGGAGTGGTATGGACAGTGACAGGCAAAGGCGATAGGTTGGGAGGGAGACCGTAGGGTAGTCCGAGCCCGTCTTCCGAGTGGCCAGCACCACCGCACTCCCGCCACCTCCCTCACGGCAAGGTGCCGGCCAACTTCATCTGCTGGCTGTTGTTTTGCTGCGAGGCCTGTGCCGGCCGGATCGTCTGCAGCTGCTGTGCTTCAAGGCCTGTGCCGGCGGATCGTCCGCGCGGCTGTGTTTGCTACGCGGCCTTGTCATGCCTTGCTGCCTGCCTTTACCTTTGCCATGCATGCCACCACTGCCCACAACATCAGTTTGCCCCCCGGTTCTGTTTTGATTTGCCCCCCCGTGTTCATTTCCATGCGCGCCGGGATCATCGTGAAAGCAACAGTTTGCAAGCTGCAAGAACTGTCCTGTTGGCAGCTACAACACGGGCCTGCAGTGGGTCCGTGCGCCGGTTCTCTGTTGACCTTCTTCTTTTTCCTGCAGAGTCCATTGATCCTGGGCCATGGAGTAGTGTAAATTTATAAGGTTAAAGTGTTAAGATGTACTGTAAATATGAGTGCGCCCCCGGCATGTCTGTCTAGCGCCGGCAATTTTATTTAAGTCGTCCGTGTGAGTGGGTTTGTTTAGTTAGTTACTCAGCCTTCAGGTATTTATTTTTGGGGACACGAATACCATGAATGTTCGCACTCAAGGGATCCGAAGGTAAAACGTACTAGGGGAGAACTACAACATGATGGCACACGAAAATTTGACGACTCGGGACGAGTCTGTAAAAAGGGAGGGGGTAGTGTTACGGCTGGGAATTCGCAAACCACCATTCAGGTCCCGTAGGTGAGGTATCTTTTAAGTACCTGTGTAGTTAGCCCCAAACCCATTGTATAGAGGGAATTTATGTGATCCATTCGGGCTGCGACACTTTGAGTTAGTCGTTTTTCTTTCCCTATCTTTGATTTCAACCGAACGGCACAAGGGCGCAAGAAGAAGGCACAACGATGGCGCGCGGGTTTTCCCGCCTGTTTTTCCCGCCATTTTTCCCCGCGAGGAGTGTGACAGAAGCGGGGTGGGGCAGCTGGTGGCCCGATTGGTGAGCACGACGGTGTGACGTGGCCAGGGAGGAGGAACGCCCCTCTTCGAGACCTTTCTCGAAGGGGGTGGAGCAAAGAACGGGCGGAGCGGCAGGGCGGGGCTCGGGATATAAAAGTCGGAGACGGGCGAAGCAGATTGGTGGATGCTCTTGCTTCGTGGTTGCTCTGGCTCGCTGCCCGTCTTCCGGCTCGCTCGTCCTGGAGGCCGCTGGCCTGGTCTCTTGTGGGCAGTTCCAGACCCCGCTGGCGGGAAGGAGCTCCGCTTCCCTCTCCCGACTTTCGGGCAT
>CM068953.1:44170871-44194186 GCA_035128595.1 Eptatretus atami
AGAGAGAGATCGAAAAAAAAAAAAATCCCAAAAATTAAAAATAAAAAATTTGAAGACGAGAATCATGGGAATCATGCGTAATTTCGGTCGATTTTTTTTACTAGAAACTGAGTTTAAAAACTACTAAAAGTTAGTATATAAAGCCTTGTACGAAATCACCGCGTGATTCCCGTAATCAAATATCAAAATGGCGGCCGTCTCAAACGAAGGTTGAATCTGTCTTAAATCACCCGAAAATTTCGTCAACTGGTAAAAAAAAAAAAAAAATCCCAACTAAAACATGGTTTATTAGCCAGCAAGTGCTAATGGGCTGGTTTAAAATATTAGCCACAGGTAAGGGGGATTTCGCGCCTGTGGCGACGTGGCGAGTGGCAGCGCACAAGCCAGGGATTTTTAACGCAAAACTTGATATAAAGTGTGTTATATGATGAGAAGGGGCGGCAATGCAGATGTCAAAGGTCAGAGTCCGTGAATAGGTTTTCGTTACGTGATAAGTTAAAGAAAGGCTGAAGGGATCGAAGTCACGAGTTGTAACAATATGTATATGATGTATAACATAAACTGATTAGATTATCGGGTTGAAGACAAAGGTCAGACGTCATGTCAGGTAAAATTTGATGGCTGAGAACAGCTGAAGGAATTTAAATCAAACTTGGTAACAAGTATGTATAATGATGTATATGTGGGCGGAGGCAAATATCTGTCCAACATGGCGACGTCAAAAGAATGCGTTCCAGTTTGATTATTTATTATTTATTTATCATAGTGCGCCCGAGGTGCAGTGCGCGGCACAGTTTGCCTAATGCTTTTCTTGTAGAAGTCTTTGTTCTGCTTGTCAGAGCTGCATTGGACCGGCTACAATCATGTGAATCATCATGCAAAGATTCTTCCCTTCAAATGTGGGGAACAGTTGTTTTGTCTGAGAGAGCCAAATTTGGCGATGAGGCTGGATGGAGAAAGTGTTTCCTAATACGCGCATTCCGTCTCTGTAGTCATGTGTGAACCTAGCCCATGTCAGGTGTTGCCTGAAGCACTGTCCAGGAGAAGGCAGAAATTCCACTTATTTTTGAATGGAATTGGTTCTTAATCTTTTTCTCACAACTACAGGATTTCATCAGGCAAAAGTACTCCACAATGATGGTTTCACCTTTTGTGAGGTAGAGTTTATGACACTCCTCCACTGTCCCAGAAAAACATTGACCATATGAGCGTTCCAGCTGACACCTTGTTGAAGCTTCCCGGGGAAGGTGGAAGAATGTGCGTGGTTCCTCTGCATGCTCTCTCCTACTTTAATTTTAGCAAGATTAAGTAGTGAAACCATGACTCATTCTGAGTCACAAATGCTGCTCATGACATCCAAGATTTGCTTTATATGCACAGAATGTTCTGTTTGAAAATCAACGTTGAGCTTTCTTTTGATAGCACTCAACATTCTGGACACCCATCTTTCGGAAACCTTTTTTCAATGGCCTGCAAGTGCAATTCCCATTGCTGATGCTTAATGTCTGACTGTTAGTCTTCTTTCATGTATCCAAAATCTTGTGGACTGCATCATCCTTTTTCTGAGTATATCGCTTCCCATGACTATCCGCCAGTGTGTTGTTTGTTGGTTATGCTCCATAGGCAGGTTCAAAAGGTGGAATTGTAGCCCTCGCGCAGGTGTGTGTGTGTGTGTGTGTTTGTTTGAGATAAAGGTATAACTTTATGGAGGGGCATCCTTCTCCAGTGTGTTGCCATATTCCCATCATGTATTTCCTTTTGCGGTTGGCCTTCTTATGAAGGTATTTGGGTCAATGCTAGCATTTTGGTATTTTCCATTTTTCAAACGCCATTGACTGACTCATGTCAACTTAAAAAAAAAAAATTTATTCGAATAATTATTGCAGAAGGTAACAAAAGGCTGTTCACAAATAAGCAATCATGCTTTGAGTTTCCGTGAATTGGTAGGTCATAAGTCACAAAGGTATCATGAAATAAGGCCGCAGGCTATGAACTTTTCTGAACTGCCCATCGTAAACAGTAAGTGCTATGCGTTCATTTTAGTTGTGTCGAAACGAGGATGTAATCTTGCTGAGTCCACCAGAATTCGTTGACAGTGCAGTTATATTATGAGGTAATCCAACTTCCTCCTGACATGTGACACCAATTACAGTCGATTGCTGCTGCAGTTTGTCTCCTCATCAATACCCATATTTACAGATTGGAGAGAGACTTTAACTGCTAAGGTAAGCCTTGCGGATCGGCACTGTTGTAAGCTCAATTCATTACTTTGGAGCGGAAAAAAAAACAGTTTTGGCCAAGTATTGTTTTCTGTAGCATTTGTCCTGTCTCTCTTGTCACGTGATATTTTTGGGCACGTTTTCAAGCAATCGTTTCTGAATTTTTTTTGTGTGGTGTAGGTGACCGCCAAGGGACAGGCAATGCTAATTTTGGTGAGGTCGCAAATCTGGATACCGATTCTGAGATTTTAAAATTGATTCTTCACCATTGAGAGCGCCAAAAACGATATGAAGGATGATATCTGAAGGTTATGGATTGATTCCGGGCAGAAACTTTGTTAGACAGATTGGGTGTGGTGAAAGATTTGAATCACAGATCTGGATCTGAGAATTATTTTAATTTTTAAGCTGATTCTTCAGCCATTTGATAGATGGGGCTAAAAGCTATGTACAGGCATTGATATCACTAAAAGTTGTGGCGAGTGTGACAAAAACGAGGTGAAGGAGTTGGTTAGTTGACGAGAACTAAGCCGATTCGATTTTGGTTTTAAGGTTCGCGGAATCAGATCCGACCTTATGCAGTGGGATACAAATATAAAACTGTTTTCAAGCCTGGCGAGGGATGTGCTCTATGCAAGTGCAGTTCCGTTTCAAGCAAGTGTGACTCGATGAGTGATTTTTATTTTTTTATTTTTTGTGATCTCTAATATTTTTGGTGGGGTAATGGAATGGGGAAGTGGGGGGAGATGGACCATAGTAAGCCTCGTAGGGGAGGGGCGAGAGAGACGATGGTAGTTTAAATAGGTGGGTCATCTGAGCTTCGCAGATAATCAGATAATGAAAGTCAATTACCTCCCCCACCCCTCCAGCTAATCTCCATTTCCCCACATTTCCCTTTCATGCATGTTAATGGTTTTGAATCGATCAAAAAGAGGCTTAATCATATTCATGGTATCACCCACCATGCCACTGGAACATACTCTGTGCGCAAAGCATCGGTGCTGCCGAGGCAGTGTCGTGTGCTGTTGGCCACAATCTGATGGGTTGTCACTCAGACGCAGGAACTTCGAATGGCTCAATCATCCACCTCATTCTGCTGACCTTCAGAAAGGATGACCGGCTGAGGTCCGCCACCTGGTGTAAATTCAAACGGCTCCCACTGCGGCTTCAACTCAAGACTCTTAAGATATTAATCCAGCATCTTAACCATTAGTCAACACCAGGCCTATTCATGGTTAATATGAATGTACAAAATTACACCACACAATATCCATCAGGATTAATTTACAAAGCATGTACTGTACTTTAATGTGGCAAATAACTTGTGTTTCCATCCACCCTTCGGGTGGGCTTAACGGTTAAGCAACTGACGGGTTGAAAATATTCATTAAATCCTCCCGTTTGGATGTGTTATAATCCTTAAAACTGACAAAAATGGGTATTTTGTAACTCATTAATTTTACATTCACAAGTGTATAAACTTGTACATACACCACAGGTATTACATTTCTGCTATCATTATTCGCAGTCTGATGGGACAGTGCACAGGTAGCGCACTCACCTTTGAGGTGTCCAGCTTGGGTTTTGATTCCGACCGCGACTTTAAAACTGGATTGGTGATTCAAGAAGGGTGTCCGGCATTCGCAAAGTGCATCATCCGCTCGGATGGATGTTAAAGCTGGGTGGTTCCGTTCTGCTGCCTGAGTGGGCGATAAAGCTCCCACGTCATCTGTCGCAAAAATATTCGATGAGTTATTGCTGCCACCCTGAACAAATTGAAATGTCTGCTAACCTTCAGGTGAACGTCCCAGCTGACTAGCTGGTTCATGAAGGACATCGGACTCAAACTTTCTTCTGACTGGCCAAACCTAGAAGCTGGGAGAGTTGGTGTTGTATATTTTTTAATGCCAATTACCAAACTTGTGATAAGCATGGCCTTTCTTTTTTTTACCCGAAGGGTCCACTTTTCTTAAACGTCATGACAATTGTGTCGCAAGTAAGCTTACCGGTCTGTACTCTAACCAGTTTGGTTGTGGCTCAGTTTGCTCAAAGTGTTATTAAACATGCATTGAAGAAAACATTTTTATATTTGAACATAAAAACGAAACTCGATGCTTGATACTTTCACATCTTCTTTACCAAAATGTAAACGGTACTTTTTATATGTTTTGGAAAACCTGTAATTTGTGGTTTGCATTGGCTGCCTTTATTTTGTTCCAGCGCCCGAGTCAAACCTCGCCAAAGCACCAACACCTTCGCACACCGCATCCACAAACGCCTCAACCCTCGAGTTCCCACATCTACCACCCTTCGCAACGCAACCAGCTCCACTATCGCAACGCAGGCACGCAAGTCCCCTGTGTACAGCAGGACGGCGGGGCCGGTCGAGTCTGCTGGCTCGGTTTTGAAAGGAGGTAAGAGCGTGCCACTCCAGAATGCAAAAGTGCCTGTACAATCGGCTTTCATTTGCTGGTGCACAGTAAATTCCTGCAGGCTTTACTCGGTCCCTAGATCTTGTGTTTCCACTAATTGTTATGAATTTAACATGCTTCTTAACTGAAATGGTGGGAAATGAAACGGACTGCCTCGCTGTGTTAAGTTTAAGGTTGTTAACACCAATTCTAAAACTGCACGCGTTTCTCATTGTTATTGCACTTCATTTTATGACGTGCAAAAAACCCTGGTTTTTTTTTTTTGACTTTTTCTTTACACGGTACCTTCCAAACTCTAAAGGATTTTAAGGCACATAGAGTAACGCAACAGCCATCAACGGACATGCATGCAAACAAGTGCGTGAGACAACAACCGGACTTGACTTTGGACATAAACAGACACTGAACTCGGGGGGGGGGATAACAACTTCAGAGGGCACTTGTTCAGTATCAGTAAAACACCAATTTCATGAATGCCACTTTTTCTCTTCTCCACAACTCACCACAGTAGTCCATCGGGAATTTCCTTATCCCCCTTCCTCCACCCCTTCCTTTGGATGGCAACTAATCGGAGTTAATCCATGTTCTAATCCTTAAATGCCCATCATCGAGTATGGAGCAGCATGTGTCCCATTTTTAAAAGTCTTTGGTGTGAACTCGACCAGTGGTCTGAAAATTAAACCGCCCGACCTGTTCGCACTCAAGGCAAGACACTCTAACCAATTACACCACTGAGTCTGGGAAAGGAACTTGTAAGCAGTGTCCATTTTTGGGATATTACCGGCATTTTTGTTGACAGTTGTCACTAATTTTTTCTGAAGCTATATAAAGCTTTTTAAGTTAGGCCGCTGACTGTCCGATTGCGTGAGCTTGCCCATCTACAGTGTTTTGTTGGAGATGTTTTTGGTGTCGTTCTGTTTTACTGTCCCACCCAGACGTTATCCGTTTGATATCTGCCCACAGAAACTTCTCACAAAAATAAAGTGAGCTTTTGATGATTTGAGATGTATTCTCAAGTGTCGTTCCACGGGTGGAAGGCTGATTGCTGATTCAAAACAGGAAATTGGCAGCTTGGAAGTTGCAAATCATTTTTGGTGTGATACATTTATTCATTCTAAAACTACCAGATTTGTGTGCAGAACCAGCACTTTTTGCCACGGGAGGCGAAGGAAAAGTTCCATTCCTTCACAGACCGCCCAAGGTAAGTTTATCACACTTTTTGGAATCTGACCTCGTCTCTTTTTCTTTTTTTTCTCTTCAAAAATCTGGATATTCTGGCTGTATCCTTTCTTCTTTGTATTTTGGGTTTTCGGGCTGTGTTCCCTTTTCTCTTTGGTTTGGCTAATTCTAGTTTTTGTTTTGATAATTTTATCTCACCCCTTCCTTTTGGTCCACACTACCACAACCTTCCGAATCAATCAGCACACTATCCTAATGTCAATCTACTCTAATTTCATCACTTCCTGCTTTATTTTGGCACTTTTCTCCGCAATTGTGTTTTCAACTCTTATTTTTATTATTACAAGCATGTAAGATCCGTCGCTTTGCTGATGGGAATAACCAATTTTATGTTTGCAAGATGCGTTATCTATGGGGCAAGAACAAAAAGGATTCCAGAGATCCTGCCCTCCGTGCGGGAGAACCAGCGTCACAAGTTGACGTTTGCAGTGTTGCCACGTGTGCCGATGTACGCGTAATTACGCACCTTTCCTCCTCTCCTTCTTTTTGTGTTGCAAACCTTCCTGGGAGTTTCACCCTGAATCCACCGTCATCGGTTTTTTCATTGAAATCCATTTAATCCGTTCTCAAGTTATAGCACAACAGCAGACAGGCACGGCTCCTTTATAACATAGATTATTATTTCCCGCACCCTTCTCTCACTGCAGCTCCTCCTTCAGTGGAAGCAGAGCGATCTCAAGATGTCAGAGAACTGAAGGAATTTTGGAACAAGTTTACTGTAAGATGATGGGAACAGTTATGGGCATGTTTTCCCTGGAAGGGGGAGTGGAAGAAGGGTGCAGGTGGGTGATGGTGGAATGAGAAGAGTTCTGGTAATTAAGGACGTGGGAAAGGTGGTGGGGAGAAGGGGCATGATAAAATGGTGGCTGTTTTTAAGGAGGTGAAAATAGTCCTGTGGCTTTGAAATGAAGGAGGGGGTAATAGTCAAGGACATGGGACAAATGAATGAAGATGTTTTATGAAATTTCTCTACCCAAATTACCTTCAAATGACTCACTCCGACTTTGCTGCATCAGCTAACCTGCATTGCAGATGCCTCTTTCCTTTTCTTACCCTGCCCAAGTACCAACTCTGAACCCCCCTTTCTTCAACACAGCTGCAGTCCAGCACTCCAGGTAACGCCGCAGCTCCCACCTGCTGATCCAGTGCCCCAGCCAGCAGCGGCCTTCGCCAACTCCCCCAGCCCGCCACGGCGGGTCCTATAGCTGAGAGCCAAGGAGAGGGGATGGAAGGGGAGGGAGAGACGGTGGTGGAGTGAGTTGAGGGATTTCTTCTGTAATGGAATGATGGATTAGGCAGTTTGGTTGAAAGTTTTGAAGAGAAAGGGACACTTGGGAAAACTAATAGTGAGTTTATTTGCCAGGATGCTATTGTGTGAAAAGAATAGGATTATCATTGTATTGGATTTGTGGGTCCTTGATTTGATTTTGAGGGTTGGAGTGGGGTAAGTCGGAACAGAGTAAAGAACAGGTGTAATCTGGGGTCTGGGTTGAGTGTGTCAGAATATTTGCGAGGTAAAATTGCATATTAAAATAATGGGGTCTTCATCCATTCTTGTCGTGTTTTTTATTCTCTCCTTCCCAATGCATTTCTCTTTTAAGACAAGTGCGGAAGTCCACTCTGAATCCAAATGCCCAGAGAATTTAATCCACACTGCAAGGCGTTTCATCCCACGGTATGAATTTAATTTTTGTTCTTTTCATGCTCCCCGCCGATGAGTTGCTCCGGCCATCATCGTTTCAGGTTGTTCTGCCGTCTGTGATAGGTTTTTGTTGTCGCGTAACTTTTAATAATGGCTTAAAGCAGCGTTCCCAAACCTGGGGTGCCCGCGCCCCTGGGGTGCCGAGATGGAATTTTCAGGGGGTGCGACAAAGAGTGGGCTTTGTGTCCTTGATCACGAGTCGTCAACTCAGCCAGCTGCTAGTGTGCCCTTGAGAAGTGATAGTAGGTGGTTGGTGTTGCGTAGATAGTAATCTCGTTTACGAGTAATTTAATCAAAAGGAAGAGAATAACAGAATTAACATACAAGTAAAGTAATGATTGTTAGAGTATTGCTTTTAAAATCATTATAACGGAATTTGCCGAGAGTTACGGCCTTCATTCCGGGGGTTCCGGTGGGAGACGACGTAATCTTTCCACCTAGTGGTCGTTCTCGCCACCGGCCCTGGCCCTTTACAGTATGGTTCTAGCATTACTCTGTTGTCTGTTGCTCTCTCTGTTTTTCTCATATTAGCTTCATATTTTTCTCTTTCTGTTTTTGCAGATTAACCCTTCATCATGTCAAAAAGAAGGAAATGGAATGATGACTATGTGTCTTTGGTTTCACTTGCACACACAGGAAATGATGGCTTGCAAAAACCTCCAGTGCCTTTTTTGTAGCATTTGTGTTTTCCAACTCAAATCTGAAGCCAATCTCAAGCTTCATGAGCAACTTCAAAAACAAGCATGGCGGAGCCTGATGTTTGGAGGACATGATGTTGGTCATTGAAAAATCAAAAGAGCTCGTTTTTGATTCACAGGAATCTTCAAAAATTAAGGTTTTGTTTTCCTGTTGAAAAACACTACTTCTTGCTTCATACCAAAGTGGCATATAGAGTGGCCAAATCCAAGAAGCCCCATACAATTGCAGAAGATCTCTATCAAGCCCATGTACACTGGAAAATGGGGCAACTAATTATCCCTGGGCAAAGAAGCAAGAAAAAAATTTGAAGCAGGTGCCCGCTATCAAATAATGTCATTCACAACCGAAATTCAGTGATTTGAGTGAAGATATTTTGGACCAAGTCATCTCAGATGTCAGAAGATAGTCCTTTTAAAATCTCTATTCAGTTGGATGAGTCAACTGACGTCTCCAGTTGTACTCACTCATCACATTAAGTGAGGTATGTCAATGATGGTGCTGTGAAGGAAGATTTCAATGTTTTGTAAAAGATCTGCAAAAAACACAACTGCCAAAGGATGTGATGCAGCTGTGAAAAGACTTCTTGCCAAACATGGATTTAGATTCAGAGTCATTGGTTCTGTGTGCACTGACGGGCACCGCCAATGCCTTGGAAATAAATCTGGATTTTCTGCATTGATGAAAAAGGAAGATTCCAGACTTGCAAGTTACCCCATTGTTTTCTTCATCGGCATGCTTTGGCATCAAAAAACATTGCCCTCAAATTTGAAGAAAGTCCTTGATACTTGTGTGAAGATAATCAACTGGATCAGGGGGGAGAGCTTTTGAACCATTGCATCTTCAAATCATTTTGGTGAGATCTGGTTGGAGCATTCAGTTTTTGCCTTTTCCACACAGAAGTCCGTTTGGTTGTCATGAGGACAATCTTTAACCGCACCTTCCTTTGAACTGCGGGAAGGAATCAAAGTTTTTCTGGAGGAGCGTTAATGTGATTCATACATCACAGGAATTCGCCCGAAATGCTGGCTTACTTTAGCTGACATTTTCCACTCCGCAATGAATGACCTGAGTATTTCTTTTCAAGGAAAAGGGATAAACATATTGAAGGCTTGTGAAAGTTGAATTCCTTCAAAGAAAAGTTTACATCTTTGGTGTCCCGAAGGATGGAAAGGAGGCAGTCTCCTCAAATTTTCCCTTCACTAGAAGAGATGGTTTGATGATGCTGATCCATAAGTCCTACTGTGCGTGAAGAAATTGTGGCCTCAATTTGGAAATGCTGGTCAGATTCAGTTTGATGGATATTTTGCTGCTGGAGACCTGAAGATTTCAGAAGAAATGGATGCATGAATCATATTCGCTAATAATTTTGAGAAATGTCTAGTTTGATGAACGAGCTGAAAGAAGATCTAGTTTGATTTGCGGACAAAATCGAAAACTCTTGAAATGCAATTTGAAAGAAGACTTTGGAGCAGTTTTTGGTGTGGCAGACTGGATATGTTCCCAAGACTTGTGAAAAGCACTCCAATGTCCTCATTCCCATTTGCAACAACATACTTGTGTGAATGTGGATTCCAATTCTCTTTTTTGTCACTCAAGACAAAATCTAGCAATCGCCTGAATCCACAGGCAGACCTACGGATTCGCGGTCAGCAAGAAGTCCCACCGTTTTTACAAAATCGTAATGAGAAGCAAGGAGCAAAAGAAGTCATTGAATTTTATGTTTAACAATTGAGATTGATTTTACTGTTTACAATTTTTTTCTGAATAAATTAGAATCTAATTGCTCATTTATACTTGCATTTTATGCAACCGAGTTAAAAGCTTATTTTTTTAAGTCAATTTGTTCACAGGGCCGCAAGTATTGTATGTGGTTCAATTTGTGGTTCAAAAATTAAATAAATTAGACTTCTTCATTTCAAAATGTGATATTACTTTTGTAGGGGGTGTCGAACATTAATGCGAAGCATTTCCTAGGGTGGTGGGGCGTAGAAAGGTGGGAACGCACTGGCTTAAAGGGTCTTAAGTTAGTTCAGAGGTCAAGATCAGAGGTGATGTTCGGTAAAAACTTCTGTTACTGGGCATTTACTTGTGAAACCAGTGATTGGATATTTACAAACTTGAACACAATATGGATAATGATGTAAAGATGAAGTTGGTTATAATTTAGTTTCATCAATAGTCAGAGGTCATGTCGCCATAAAATTGTGAACGCTTAAGATAACTGATGGGATTTAAATCAACTTGGTGCAAGTATCATCATGATACAATTAATGTGGGTGAGGCAATAATATGGGCCAAGTCGCGAGCCGTTGAAGAGTCAGGTCAGGTCAGGAATCCAGGTATGGGAGCAGCGCGTCGCTGCGTCGAAGAGTGCCATTCTTCGTTCGGGTACCAAAGCCTACAAAAGTTGGGTAACCTTTGTTATTCTTACCTGTTTATTTATTTTCTTATTCCCGCCGGAATTTTCGAGTTTTTTTTTTTTTTTTGCTTCAAAATTCATTTTCTCGGCAAACCGTTAGTCCGATCGACAAGAAATTTCAGCTGTAGTATGTATCTTTTTTCGTAGAATACCTTAAATGATAATTATGGACATGCATAGGTCATGTGGTACGGGCGCCATATTTGAAAACCGAAAAATTTGGACCTCTAATCTCTGAAACCGTACAATGGAAAAAATTAAACTTGGCAAGAAAACTTCGCCGTGGGGAAGGAGTGTGGATTTTTTTCGTGACGTCATCGGTGAAGTGGTATCTCGGTGAAAATTCGACAGGGAGAACACTGCATCGGAAAAAATGTGAAATTTTTTCTTGATCGACCAACAAATCGCCGAAGGAATTTTTTTTTATCATGACGTCATAGTACGTGGTGCGGCAGGCTATATTGTTTTAAAAAAAACAAAATTTTGTTTTTTTTATCTTCTTCTCCAGAGACGGCTGGACAGATTTGAGGGCCGAAGCTTTACACACACGTTCCCGCATGACATCGTACAAGTTTCTTAATTTCTAAATTGATAGTCAATTTTTCTAATATGATAGGACATGGTTTTGGCGGCCCACTATTGAATTTACCCAAAAACGCTTCAAACATTCCAGAACGCTGGTCCATATCCAAGGGGAAACTTCACACACACATTCTCCAAGGATAGGTGAAATAGTTTGTTTATAATATTGCGCAGGTACATGGTTTTGGCAGCCATATTTGGGGGAAAAAAAAAAAAAAAAAATTGAGGAAAAATATTAAATAAAAGTTTTCTTTGGAACCACTTATCATGTCGAAGCGAAACTTTTGCAAACTATTATCTAATGCCATTGCTGCAATATGCGGTAAAAATTAATGATGCCACAAGTCACAATGGTTTGTGGCAATCTTGGATGAAAAACGCATCTTATTCCGATTTAACATGAAACTTCACAATCATGATCGCGCCCTACGCCCATTATGAAAGCCTGGTGGTTGGCTTGTGGTTAGGGTGGGCGGCTTGGGATCCTTGGGTCCTGAGTTCAGCCCCCATTGGCCGCTGATTAAAATCACGGCAGGAGGTTACTCAGCCTGTCATCCTTCCGAGGTCGGCAAAAAGAAGGCACCAGTGGTACTGGTAAGGGGGACAGCAGGCAAATCAGCGGGCATAAGCCGCGTCCTAAACCAATGATGCAAACCAGCAGTCACAGGATGCACTCGATAGAGAGAGACCCCATTAGAGGCGAAATTATATATATAATATATATATATATTTATGAATGTCATAGGTCACTGATTCGTCATGCCATAATTTGAACTGAAATTAAAAAAGTTAAAAAATCTTCTTCTCCAAAACGGCTGAAACAGATTGAGGCGAAACTTTAACACACGTTTCCGCAAGACATGCTTGTACAGTTTGTTTTTCTAATTAATAGGTCACATGGTTTGGTGGCCATATTGAATTTACCCTAACTTCAAATGATTTCTTGCTCACAGAACAGCTGGCCAGATCAAGGGGGAAACTTCCACACACAAACATTCTCCAGACAAGGGATATAAGTTTGGTTAAATGATGGGTCACAGGTGTGGCAGCCCATTTGGATTGAAGAAAAATATTAAATATTGTTTTTCTCTGGAACGTCGCTTCAATCAGTCAACATCAAAACTTCACAGTTATGATCTAGTAGCCATGGGGAATGTATGTTTTAAATTTTTAACCGATCGGCCAAAAGTCTGGCAGCAGAAATATTTAATTATTTTGAATCTTAGAACTTGTAGAAATGTTTTTTATTTTTTGGTTTTTTTTGCATATGGCTCACTTGGTTGTGCCTGCATGCGTTTGAGGGTACAGAAGTAGCAATTCCATTGAATATTGATGATGGCACCAGGAAAAATGGGTCAAACTGTGTACATAATAAATGATGGAATGTGGCCTGTTCCTCGGTCCAAATACTTGTGAATCCCGCGTTGTAGAGAAACATGTGGGGCCTCATTAGACTGAGGATCCTGCTTACCCTTTTGCATCCATGGTGTCAACATTATTACTTTGTGTTCAGGTTATTTAAACACCAATTCAATTGATACCGACTATGTATTCAGAAAAAGGGCGAACTGCTTTCGTTATAAATCGATTGAATGCGGCAGTGTTTGTTACTCCAGTCGCATAACTTGTCAATCTGCATAGTAAGAGAGACTCCTGCATAGGAGTTCTGGTTTTAAACCTGTGGACCCATGATGACATTTCCCGCAAATTTATTTACTTCGTGTTCAGGTAATTTAAAATGCATTTCAAATTCATCGGACGATGGGCCCAAGGAAAAAGGGCTACCTGCATCCGTAATTAATGGATTGAACACTTCGTGTTACTCGTCCGTAACTCGTCAGTCCCTGTGTTGTATCATAGCCAAGACGTCTTGGTACCCTGGTCATCACTGCCAGCAGTTTGTAAAGTGGCAGTTTCTCTGTTGTTGATTTGTTTTTTGTTTTTTTTTAGCTTTAAATCAGCACATCCCACTCTCTGCAAGGTGAATCATTTGCACGACTTGCCTTCATGCTTTTCATAGTCACAATGAACTGCACTTACTACCCCACCAAGATTATTACACAACAACGACATTTGAGCTGGTAGATTTCTGTCATCATGACTTTTAAAATACCTCTTCTTTTGAACTTGCAGGCACTTGCTACCCGCCGCCAGCACGTGCAGGTTCCGTCGCTTCGTTTTCCTGGAGGAATTTACCCCTCCTCACCTCGTCCTACACTACCCCATCCATCCAGGTAACAGCTTCTCTCCCTCAACCTCTTCCTCCACTGTCACCCGCGCCTTGCTTGCCCCTACCTGTCCAACCCAACTGCGGCCTCTCCCCGACGGCGCGCGCCTCTCCCCGACGCGGCGCGCCTCTCCTGCCGGCGCGCGCCTAATCCCCGACCGCGGCGCGCCTACCCCGACCGTGGCGTGGCCTAACCCGACCGCGCGCTCACCTCCCCCCGACCGCGCCTCAACTCCCCGACGTGCGCCGTTCGCCGTGCGCGAGCCTTCCGACCGTGCGCGCCGCCTTTCCCCCCCGAAAACGGTGCTCAACCTTCCCGCGGCCGAGGCGCTGCTCACCTCCCCGACGACGCGTCGACTCCCGAACCGCGCTTCGGCGCCTTCGCCCACCGCCGCGCGTCGGCCTTTCCCACGCGTCTTCACCACGCGCTCTGCCTTCGCCCCGACCAGGCGCGTCAGCCTCCCCCTACGACGCGCTCGCCTTTCCCGCGACCACGCGCTTGGCCTTCCCCCGACCACGTTCTGCGGCCCTCCCCGACCGGTGCACGACCTTCCCCCTGACCGCATGTGTCCCGAGCCCCCCCCGACTATGCGCTGTCGCCCCCCTCCTCAACGCGCGCCGCTCTCCTCTACCTCCCCGAGTCCCCATCAGCGGCTTGCCCCCACAACTCCTCGCCCCTTCCGCTTTGTCTTAGACATGGGTTTTGCATCTGTCATTGAGCTACGTAAGTCGCATGAAATTGAAAACTAATTTTGGATTGATGAGCATTATAGGTTGTTTACGCATGTGATGAAAGGTGAGATTGTTGGTAAACTTTTCCTTGCTATGTGCCATTTGAGGTAGTCTGCACAATATCAAATAATTTTTGTTCTTCCTGTGTCTCTGCTTTATTTTCACAATTCTGGCACACATTAATTCCATAAGTTTACAAAAGTTACTTCACACTTGTTTATTGTGTATATATTGCGATTTATATAAAAAACAAATGAAAGCACATTAGCAAATATAACCTCCAGATTGAAGCACTTGAAATTCTAAAAATCCTGAGGTTGCAAGCAAGTGCTGTCAAACAGAAAGTGCGAAAAATGTACATCCGCATCATATTTAAATTGTTTTCTTTTTTTTGGCAGGGAAGGGAATTTGTGATGAATTAATGGAGAACCTTCATATAATTTATTTTTCATCGTAGAGCTGCAGTATATTACTTATTTAATTGTGTGTGTGTGCTTGTTGGACAGTAATGCATTAGTTTCGTTCAACACCTGATGTGTTGGTGTTTCGGAGTGCAGTCCCGGAAGTTTGTTTTCGTCCTACATTTATGGAATTTGCTAAAATATAGCATTTGTTCGTACGTGCAATGTGTTTTTTATGGCTTTCTTTATAATGCCGCTCTCTTCCGCACAGAGTGCAGCATGTACAATTACAAGGCTGCCACTAGTTTCGCAGGGCAAGGCCTACAGAACTGGTGAGCATGGGTCTGGTGGAGAATGAGAGAAATGGCAAGGAGAATTTGTAAATTTAAGATTGAAAATTTGTTAATTCCATGTTTTTTGTGGTTTTTTCTTTCTTTATTATTTTCCTTCCTCTCTTAGCTACAACTCCAAGAGGAGAACCTGCACTCCCCCCTCCCCCTCCTCCTGCCCCTACACATGTTGTCATGACATCACGCGAACACGGCGACACATTCGCTCCTTCCCTCTACCCTACCATTCATACTTCCCTTACGCCAGCCACAGATAAATGCCAGGTAATGTAATCGCATTCTCGATCACACTTACCGTCCTCCCACCACCATCACTAACTCACACACCTCGATGTGGTGTGTATTACTTGCTGGCTAATGTCATCTCTCCAAATCTCCTTCACTTCCCTCCACCCCCACCCCCAATTCAACAGCTTTACACCCAATGGTTCCAGGAGCCGAGTCATCCCTCCGACCATCCACATACACTACACTGTTGCCACATTCGCCACAGTCTTACGCGCCTCAAGAAAACAACCCAAACGCTGGCTATATAGTAGGTACCCTTATCTTCACCTGACCATTTGTGTTTAAATATAAGTTTGTTATATTTTCCTTGAATACTAGATATAATAAGACCTGTCGCTTTGCTGACCTGACGACCTGACGGAAATAACGATCTTTGCTGTGATGGTAATCGATAGAGAAATAAGAAAAAAGGATTCTGGGAATGCGGGGATAAACCAACCACGTCGCAACTTAGCATTTTGCGGTTTTCGCCACGTGTGCCCCATGTACCATAATAATAATAATAATAATAATTATTTTGATTTTGTTCCCCATACAAACCTTCACGGGAGTTCCTGAATCCACCGTAGTTGATTATTGAAATCCATTAATCCGTTCTCAAGTTATAACATGACAGACAGATAGACAGAACACAACGGCTCCTTTTTTATAATATAGATATCTCCTAAGTGATTGGGCAGAAATTCACGAAAACTTCATAGTTGTGATCAACACATGGCACGAAGTGCAGAGCAGTGTTTCACTCACATGAATGGGGTAAATAGGTCAAATTCCAAAAAATGCAATTACGCACTCATTTTAAAATGAACTTTGTTATATTCAATCAACATTAGGGACACATGAAATATGTAACAATCTTTTTGGGATTTGACCTCCGTTTCATTTCCCAGGGATTGGGGATTTGGGGTCACAGGGGTCAAAATGGAAAAAAAAATTTAACTCAAATTTGATGTTGGGTCATTCCTGGTGGAACTTTCTGCCATCTTTCAACTGCTTTGGGTGGGAAGCGTGGAGGTTTGCGATGGCGCCCTCATCGACTTGGCTTGACTTTTATTATTATTATTATTATTAATTACTATAGTTTAGTCCTGTCTTCCACATGAATTGGCCAGTTCATCTGGTGATTTATATTTGCTCGTGCACTTTTCTGATATCACTCCACAAGTTATCACTTTAATTTGTACCCTCGCGCCGAAGAGAGAGGGTATTGCATTGGGTTCCGTCTGTTTGTTTTGTCTTTGATTGTTTTTGTTTGTTTGTTTGTCCACACACACTTTCGTGTTTTTCTCCGCAACTGCTTGTCAGATTGAGACGGAGTTTTCACCATTCGTGCGACTACTCATGTAGAATGTTTTAATGATAATTATGATGTCACGTGGTGTGGAGCCATATTGGAAAAAACGGAAAAACTTTGGACATCTGTATCTCTTAAACGCACAAGGGAAAAAATTGAAACTTGGCAACGTGGCAAGTACTCCTCATGGGGAATGAGTGATTTTTTTAAAAATGACATCATAGGTGCCGTCATGATGACGTCATAGTTGCATATGTAGAATGCTACATTGATCAGTATGAAATTTTTGTGGGTCATCTAGGGAATAAAATGGTCCACAAAAATTTTTTGGTTGTCGTCATCAGTCACATGAATCGGCAGCCATATGTTTTTTTTTTTTTAAAACCTTCAAAATCATCCTTCTCTGAAATGGCTGAGAGAATCGAGGCAAAACTTTAACACATATGACCACCTATCCTTGAGGAACAAAAGATTCACAATATGACATCGACGCATGGTTGCAGCCATCTTGGATTTGCCCTAAAACATATAAAAATCTTCTCCCAGAACAGATGGACAGATCGAGGGGAAACTTCAACAAAAATGTTCCCCAAGGCTTGCGTGTACAAAGTTGTTTCAGGAATAATTGATGTCACATGGTTTGGGAGCCATATTAGATTGAAGAAAAATATTAATAATGTTTCCTCTGGAACTGCTTAATCATTCGATGTGAAACTTCACAATTGTAATCTAGTAATGGTGGGGTATGCATGCTTTAAATTTCAACTTGATATTGTTGTGGGCCGGGGATCGGTTGCGAGCACGATCGCTAGGTGGAGCAGTAGGGTCGACTCTACCGAACACCCAGAACTAGAATCGTACCGTTCGGAAAACTGCGAGGGTATGGGTCCCTTACAGGACCGCGAATCGTCAATAATCCAACCACGTGGGACAGGGTTATTTGCCAAACTTCAATACTAGAGACCCACGTGCGAGCTACTGAGTATTCACATCCTCGACGGACCTCGAACGGGACGAGTCGTTCCGTGCTCGACCGTGCGTGACCCGAGCGGATGGTCAACCGAGGTCCCGTGGTCCCAAATGCACACCACTACGGCAGCAACGGCCTTCTTAATTCCCCAACACGCACCTTGCTAAACCAATGAAGGAAAGCGACAGAACGAGCTGAAACTATCAACAATGGGGTATTTATTAACAGTAGGTGGGGAAGGAGGGAAGCACGTAAGGGCAGAGTTATCACGACTAATAGAGATCAGTATGTACAGCAGAGAGCACTTAACAATTCCTACTTACTGATAGGGCCCACAGACAGACGCACACCCAAAAGACAACGAAAGGGACCTTCCGCCTCGTGCGGTCTTTGACGAGACGAGCGAACCAGGACGAGACCGCCGCGTCGAGATGCGACCTGGCCAGCACCAGCGACGACACGAGACCAGAAGCGTCGAGCGATGCGTTGTCGGCTCAAGCAGACCAGCGCGCTCGAGCTGACGGAGAACCAGCGACAGGACGAGATAAGAGCAGACGCCGCCACAGGACGAGATTAGAGCAGACGCCGGGCGAAGGACGAGAATTAATCTCTCCGTTCGTCCAAAATCACCAACCTTTTTCTCCAGCAGGGAGGGGCTCCTCTTCTGACCACTCGCCTCCTGATTGGACGAAGGGTCCTCACGCGGCTCGTGGCCACCTCCCCATTGGCTGAGGCGCACGTGTAGTGCTCGCCCTCTGCTCATTGGCTGGAGCTTCGAGCCGAAGTGACGGAGGCTCAGCCCATCTCCTTGCCTTCGGCCCGCGTGCCCCTAATGCGCTGGTGCTGAGTCAAGAAACGGGGCGGGTGAGACGCCCGCTCCTTGCCGATTGGCTAAAGGGACGCCATGCGCTATGGTAGGCTCCGCCCACGCGCGCGCTTGCTGGTGAGGCGCGTGAAGAATGCCGCGAGCGTTATGGCGCCAGGATGGAAGTGAAGATGGCGTTGTTATCGTTGTTAGAAAGTGTAAAATCTATCTATAAAATAACTCGCAGCGCATGTACATTTAATTACCCATTAAACAAGGGATGGACCCTAACTAGAACACATACTTACCGATATAACTGTTCTATAGGACCTGTATGTTGAGTGCTCATGGCTTCCAGATTCGTAACAATATTACATGTGGTCTGGCAGCCAGAATTATTTGATTTTTTGATGTGGGTTTTTGGGGTTTTTTTTATTATTCAAGGTCAAAGTTCAAGGTCAGGGTCACGAAAGGTGAAAAATCGTTTTTCGCGTCATATTCGTCAATAAATGGCGGGATTTGTTGTGCCTCTGGCACCACTTGTTACCATTATTTTTTTTAATAAGGTTCACTTGGCTGTGTCTGGATGGGTTTGGGGGAGAGTAAGCAGCTGAAAATGCGAATCCTATCTTGGTCCTCCTGATGACCATCTTTTATTTTTGCTTGTTTGGTCCTTCTGATTACTTCAATACAGGACTGTACCTATTTGGTTTTCATTGGAATTGAATTTTTTATAATCCCATTCTGAATTCAATTGAATGATGAATAATAATAATAAAAAAAATGTCATGGGTCAGGGTCAGGTGTCCGATCAAAGCGGGGTTGCATAAAAGCGGGATGTCTTAGTACCCGGTCATCACTGCCAGCAGTTGTAAAGTGGCAGTTCTAGTTATGTCGCTTATTAATTATGTAACACACCAGTACACAAACGCAACACTAAGTAAACCCACAAAACAAGACCTGGTGAGGGTCTGCAATCTCCGATTGCTCTTTTTCTGTTTTATCTTGTTTCAGTTGTTATGGTCAACTTGCCTTCCTCGTGGGGTCATGTTCTAGTACTGCACCAGTTAATAAACCGTCTGGTCCATCGTGAACCAGTCTTACATGTGGCAAAAATTATATCCTTTCTGATTTTGTCTTCCTTGCAAACTGAGGCATGGCTTTCAATTTCCGATTCGCACAGACATTTTCAGCATCGTTTTCCTTCATCACATTTGTTGAGTTGTGAAAAGAGGTAATGCAATTGGCTTTTATTAATATATTGGAGTCTTATTGGTTATGGGTTGGGGAGTTGCATCACCTGATCAAGATCGGGTTATTTCCACTGTACTTTAAGAAATCATTAAAATATTGTTGTTCACTAAGAATAAGTTATAAATAAGGCCTTAGTTATTTTATAACTTGGTTTACACCGTTTTTCATCTAAAAATGTAGGGTCGGTAGGTCGAAATATAAATAAAATATAATTTCAATTTTTAGAAATTATATATTTTTATTGATTTTTTTTTTCAGATGTTCCTGGAAAAGACAAGGGTAGGTGGGGGGGAAATAAATATAAATCCTGGACCAGGAGGATCTAAGAAGACATTGAAGATGGAAGACCATTCAAATGTGGGATGCCATGTTTACTGTCTCACTGAATGTGAAAAACAATAAAGAAGGATTAAAACTTGTTTTTACAATATAGTCTGGCATTTTTTTCTTATAGAATAACCTGTTGGAATCATCAAAACAAATGGAACAATGCTGAGAAAATTACTGTTCAGGTCGTAGAGTGTGCGTGCACCAGTGCATAGTGCTGGATATGATTAAAAAAAGTTGCCTACTCGAGTCAAATGCTCAAACGGTCAATCAGAGCCATAACCAGCTCTTACTTTTCAGCGGGGCATCTGATCGTACCATCTCCCCATCCCCATGAGCACATCAAAGGCTGATTTTCTGGTCCGTTGAAGGCTGAATATCAGCATCTCACAGGCAAACTTTGACGTACTTGGCACCAAAAATCTTTCAATATGAACAGCGGTGTAAAACTTTCGACGGAAACAAAATCGGCACGACGAGAGTAGCCTGAGAATCATCCCTGCTGCTGCACTGAATTGATGCAATCGTTCGGCCAGAATATTCGTCGTAAGATGTTGCGTGATTAAATCACCAATACAGTCACTCGAATTTATCCGCTGACATACTTTTTAAACAATCACTTTCGCTCAGAAACCACAGTCAATCTGAACCACGCTGGCACTGCTCAGACGCCATGACCGAAGACGACTACGCAGCTCTACTGCGCAGTTTGGTTAAAGGGGACATCAGCATTTTGGTGCGCGGCACTGAAATTATATTGTGAAAATAAATTCCGACGTTTACATTTCGGGTTTTTGAAACTTTTTGTACCTTGGCGGAAAATTTATAATATAAAAGGCTAAAAAATGTGTTTTATATTTATATTTCATTTTCGGCAAATATACGTCGGCGGATCTGTAAACCAATTTATAAAATACTTAAGGCCGAGGGCAGAGTCGTCATGAACCCAGTGGAAGGATGCAGACACACCAACAGTATAGAGGGACACTTGGAAGAAGATTGAGCGAGGGGAGAAACCCTCAAAAAAACGTCAACTCAGAATGGACGTTTTCTTCCTGTAGCAACAATGAAGTTGGGAGTGCAACACTGCAATGATAGGCTTAATGGCTCCATTTTCTTGTTAAAGTTGTACAGGATCGAGCGACCCGCTTATTGAACTTGTGTCATCCCACATAGTCCAGAGCCCTTTGTATTATTTTCCATTTTGCATACGGATATATAAATATTTAAATGCAATTGGTTTGATTTAATGTGACCACTGAGCGAACGTGAGATATGCGGTGGGCATACGTCACGTAACATATGATGCTTGCTCGACGAAAAGTGCCATTATTTCATATATTTACGTCAATTTGCTTACAAATTGATATATATATAATATATATATATAATTTGCGATGTTGACCTTGCACTTGTGAAATAATCCTGATAACCATGCCCACTTACCCCTCCGCAGTGCCTGGGACCCCACTTCCGCCACCTCACCCCTCCTCCTCAGCAACTCCCTACTGGCCAAATACCGGACAGCATCCAGCACAAAGCCCAGCACAGGTAAGTCAATTGCAGAGGCTTTCTTATGTGAGATGTGGATCTGAGAGAGTTGTGCAGGGATTAAAAAAAAAAATACACATCACCCAGAAACGATATCCCCTATTTTCCTCTGAAATCCCATCCTCAGGCGATATACGATGGGACGTTGACCCCAAGCCTCCTGGAGCGGGTGAAAGTGCTCCCAATCCCCAGGCCACTCACGCTTATGCTACGCTGGAGGTGTTTTTACCCTACCCCACCTCCCCCTCTTGGCCACCATAACGACGGGAACACACCAACACGTAAGAACCCGATGGAGGATTTGCAAAGTCTCTCTTTATTTGCATTGTTGATGTGCATTGATCGACGTGGTAATTAAATTTGTTTTTGTTTTTCTCCTCAATTCCCACCTGGGATTCTCCCCCTCCATTCCATACTAGGCTGCATTGAATCCCTCACCCCATCCTCACACAGCCCATACTGGTCCTTCTCCCTCTGGTCCTTGTTTCCGTCTTCACAGCCCGTCCATCACCGCTGCAGCAGTACCTCCACCTCAGTTTTTACTTGGCTCCTGCACCGCCCGTCTCTCAACATGGTAACGGATGAATTCTTGTATGGGTTAATATTGGTGGTATTGGGTGGATGGGAAGAAGGGACTGAGGATGATTTAGTAGAGGATTCCTGGAAGTGATGGGGGGGGGGGGGGTAGGAGGGGGAAGGAGGGAAGTTCACTAATGACGAGGATCCATATAACTCGTCATAGGATCATCGACCGAAAATTACATGCTTCCATTCTCGGGTCACTCACTGCTTTTTAGTAATCTCTACCGAGATGACCTAATAAAGCCAGACCAATGTCCGTCCGTCCTTTTGTACGTCCGTCGTACGTCCGTCAACAATTTTTCTTTCGATCTTGATGAAACTTAGTATGTGGGTAGAGGTCGATTGAGTGTCACCTTCCAGGAATCCTCTACTAAATCATCCTCAGTCCCTTCTCCCATCCACCCAATACCACCAATATTAACCCATACAAGAATTCATCCGTTACCATGTTGAGAGACGGGCGGTGCAGGAGCCAAGTAAAACTGAGGTGGAGGTACTGCTGCAGGGTGATGGACGGGCTGTGAAGACGGAACAAGGACCAGGGGAGAAGGACCAGTATGGGCTGTGTGAGGATGGGGTGAGGGATTCAATGCAGCCTAGTATGGAATGGGAGGGGGGAGAATCCCAGGTGGGAATTGAGAGAAAAACAAAAACAAATTTAATTACCACGTCGATCAATGCACATCAACAATGCAAATAAAAGAGAGACTTTTGCAAATCCTCCATCGGGTTCTTACGTGTTGGTGTGTTCCCGTCTGGTAGTGGTGGCCAAGAGGGGGGAGGTGGGGTAGGGTAAAAACACCTCCAGCGGTAGCATAAGCGTGAGTGGCCTGGGGATTGGGAGCACTTCCACCCGCTCCAGGAGGCGTTGGGGTCAACGTCCCATGGTATATCGCCTGAGGATGGGATTCAGAGGAAAATAGGGGATAGTCGGGTGATGTGTATTTTTTTTTTTAATCCCTGCACAACTCTCTCAGATCCACATCTCACATAAGAAAGCTCTGCAATTGACTTACCTGTGCTGGGCTTTGTGCTGGATGCTGTCTCGGTATTTGGCCAGTAGGAGTTGCTGAGGGAGGGGGTGAGGTGGCGGAAGTGGGGTCCCAGGCACTGCGGAGGGGGTAAGTGGGATGGTTATCAGATTATTTTCACAAGTGCAAGGTCAACATCGCTAATATAATATATATATATATATATATAATATATATCAATTTGTTAAGCAAATTGACGTAAATATATGAA
>CM068953.1:44208262-44218415 GCA_035128595.1 Eptatretus atami
AGAGAGAGATCGAAAAAAAAAAAAATCCCAAAAATTAAAAATAAAAAATTTGAAGACGAGAATCATGGGAATCATGCGTAATTTCGGTCGATTTTTTTTACTAGAAACTGAGTTTAAAAACTACTAAAAGTTAGTATATAAAGCCTTGTACGAAATCACCGCGTGATTCCCGTAATCAAATATCAAAATGGCGGCCGTCTCAAACGAAGGTTGAATCTGTCTTAAATCACCCGAAAATTTCGTCAACTGGTAAAAAAAAAAAAAAAATCCCAACTAAAACATGGTTTATTAGCCAGCAAGTGCTAATGGGCTGGTTTAAAATATTAGCCACAGGTAAGGGGGATTTCGCGCCTGTGGCGACGTGGCGAGTGGCAGCGCACAAGCCAGGGATTTTTAACGCAAAACTTGATATAAAGTGTGTTATATGATGAGAAGGGGCGGCAATGCAGATGTCAAAGGTCAGAGTCCGTGAATAGGTTTTCGTTACGTGATAAGTTAAAGAAAGGCTGAAGGGATCGAAGTCACGAGTTGTAACAATATGTATATGATGTATAACATAAACTGATTAGATTATCGGGTTGAAGACAAAGGTCAGACGTCATGTCAGGTAAAATTTGATGGCTGAGAACAGCTGAAGGAATTTAAATCAAACTTGGTAACAAGTATGTATAATGATGTATATGTGGGCGGAGGCAAATATCTGTCCAACATGGCGACGTCAAAAGAATGCGTTCCAGTTTGATTATTTATTATTTATTTATCATAGTGCGCCCGAGGTGCAGTGCGCGGCACAGTTTGCCTAATGCTTTTCTTGTAGAAGTCTTTGTTCTGCTTGTCAGAGCTGCATTGGACCGGCTACAATCATGTGAATCATCATGCAAAGATTCTTCCCTTCAAATGTGGGGAACAGTTGTTTTGTCTGAGAGAGCCAAATTTGGCGATGAGGCTGGATGGAGAAAGTGTTTCCTAATACGCGCATTCCGTCTCTGTAGTCATGTGTGAACCTAGCCCATGTCAGGTGTTGCCTGAAGCACTGTCCAGGAGAAGGCAGAAATTCCACTTATTTTTGAATGGAATTGGTTCTTAATCTTTTTCTCACAACTACAGGATTTCATCAGGCAAAAGTACTCCACAATGATGGTTTCACCTTTTGTGAGGTAGAGTTTATGACACTCCTCCACTGTCCCAGAAAAACATTGACCATATGAGCGTTCCAGCTGAACACCTGTTGAACATTCCGGGGAAGGTGGAGAATGTGCGTGGTTCTCTGCTGCTCTCTCCTACTTTAATTTTCGCAAATTAAGTAGTGAAACCATGACTCATTCTGAGTCACAATGCTGCTCATACATCAAGATTGCTTTATATGCACAGAATGTTCTGTTTGAAATCAACGTGAGCTTCTTTGATAAGCACTCAACATCTGGACCCCATCTTTCGAAACCTTTTTTCAATGCCTGCAAGTGCAATTACCCATGCTGATGCTTAATGTCGACTGTTAGTCTTCTTTCATGTATCCAAAATCTGGGACTGCATCACCTTTTTCTGAGTATATCGCTTCCATGACTCATCCGCCAGGGTTGTTTGTTGTTATGCTCCATAGGCAGGTTCAAAAGGTGAATTGAGCCCTCCGCAGGTGTGTGTGTGTGTGGTGTGTTGTTGTTTTTGAGATATAAGGTATAACTTTATGGAGGGGCATCCTTCTCAGTGTGTTGCCATATTCCATCATGTATTTCCTTTGCGTTGGGCCCTTCTTATGAAGGTATTTGGGTCAATGCTAGCATTTTGGATTTTCCATTTTCAAACGCCATGACTGACTCATGTCAACTTAAAAAAAAAAAAATTATTCGACCATAATTATTGCAAAGGTAACAAAAGGCTGTTCACAAATAAGCACATTCATGCTTTGAGTTCTCCGTGAATTGGTAGGTCATAAGTCACAAGGTATCATGAAAATAAGGCCGAGGCTATGAACTTTTCTGAACTGCCCATCGTACAGTGAGTGCTTGCGTTCATTTAGTGTGTCGAAACGAGATGTAATCTTTGCTGAGTCCACCAGAATCGTGACGTGCAGTATATTATGAGGAATCCAACCTCACTGACATGTGACACCAATTACAGTCGATTGCTGCATGCAGTTGTCTCCTCATCAACTACACCATATTTACAGATTGAGAGAGACTTTAACTGCTAACGGTACACTTGCGATTCGGCACTGTTGTAGCTCAATTCATTACTTTGGAGCGGAAAAAAAAACAGTTTTGCCAAGTATTGGTTCTGTAGCATTTGTCCTGCTCTCTTGTCACGTGATTTTTGGGCACAGTTTTCAAGCAATCGTTTCTGAATTTTTTTTGTGTGTGTGTAGGTGACCGCCAAGGGACAGCAATGCTAATTTTGGTGAGGTCCAAATCTGGATACCGGATTCTGAGATTTTAAAATTGATTCTTCACCATTGAGAGCGCCAAAAACGATATGAAGATGATATCTGAAAAGGTTATGGATTGATTCCGCAGAAACTTTGTAGACAGATTGGTGTGTGAAGATTTGAATCCAGATCTGGATCTGAGAATTATTTATTTTTAACTGATTCTTCACCATTTGATAGATGGGGCTAAAAGCTATGTACAGCATTGATATCACTAAAAGTTGTGGCGAGTTGTGACAAAACGAGGTGAAGGAGTTGGTTAGTTGACGAGAACAAGCGATTCGATTTTGGTTTTAAGGTCGCGGAATCAGATCCGACCTATCAGTGGGATACAAATATAAAACTGTTTCAGCCTGGCGGAGGGATGTGCTCTAGCAAGTGCAGTTCGTTTCAAGCAAGTGTGACTCGATGAGTGATTTTTATTTTTTTATTTTTTGTGATCTCTAATATTTTGGTGGGTATGGAGATGGATGGAGTATTAGATTAGTTTAATGGGGGTCATCTGGAGCTTCCAGATAATCAGATAATGAAAGTCATTACCTCCCCCACCCCTCCAGCTATCTCCATTTCCCCACATTTCCTGTTCATGCATGTTAATGTTTTGAATCGATCAAAAAGAGGCTTATCATATTCATGGTATCCACCCACATCCACTGGAACCATACTCTGTGCAAAGCATCGGTGCTGCCGAGGCAGTTCGTGTGCTGTTGGCCACATCCTGGATGGGTTGTCACTCAGACGCAGGGAACTCGAATGGCTCAATCATCCACCTCATTCTGCTGACCTAGAAAGGATGACGGCTGAGTCAACCCACCTGGTGTAAATTCAACGGCCCACTGCGGCTTCAACTCAAGACTCTTAAGATTTAATCCAGCATCTTAACCATTAGTCAACACCAGGCCTATCATGGTAATATGATGTACAAAATTACACCACACAATATCCATCAGGATAATTTACAGCATGTACTGTACTTTAATGTGGCAAATAACTTGTGTTTCCATCCACCTTCGGTGGCTTAAAACGGTAGCAACTGACAGGGTTGAAAATATTCATTAAATCCTCCCGTTTGGATGTGTTATAATCCTTAAAACTGACAAAAATGGTATTTTGTAACTCATTAATTTTACATTCCACAAGTGTATAAACTCTGTACATACACCACAGGTTTACATTTCTGCTATCATTATTCCAGTCTGATGGGACAGTGCACAGGTAGCGCACTCACCTTGAGGTGTCCAGCTTGGGTTTGATTCCGACCGCGACTTAAACTGGATTGGTGATTCACAGACAGGGTGTCGCATCGCAAAGTGCATCATCCCTCGGATGGATGTTAAAGCTGGGTGTTCCGTCTGCTGGCCTGAGTGGGCGATAAAGCTCCCACGTCATCTGTCGCAAAAATATTCGATGAGTTATTGCTGCCACCCTGAACAAATTGAATGTCCTGCTACCTTCAGGTGAACGTCCCAGCTGACTAGCTGGTTCATGAAGGAATCGGACCTCAAACTTTCTCTGACTGGCCAAACCAGAAGCTGGGAGAGTTGGTGTTGTATATTTTTTAATCCAATTACAAACTTGTGATAAGCATGGTCCTTTCTTTTTACCCGAAGGGTCCACTTTCTTAAACTCATGACAATTGTGTCGCAAGTAGCTTACCGGTCTGTACTCTAACAGTTTGGTTGTGCTCAGTTTGCTCAAAGTGTTATTAAACATCATTGAAGAAAACATTTTATTGACATAAAAAAACGAAACTCGATGCTTGAATACTTTCACATACTTCTTTACCAATGTAACGTACTTTTATATGTTTGGAAACCTGTAATTTGTGGTTTGCATTGCTGCCTTATTTTGTTCCAGCGCCGAGTCAAACCTCGCCAAACACACAACACCTTCGGCACCCGCATCCACAACGCCTCAACCCTCGAGTTCCCAACACTACCACCCTTCCAACCAACCAGCTCCACTATCGCACGCAGGCACGCAGTCCCCTGTGTACAGCAGACGGCGGGGCGGTCGAGTCTGCTGGCTCGGTTTTGAAGGAGGTAAGAGCGTGCCACTCCAGAATGCAAGTGCCTGTACAATCGGCTTTCATTTGCTGGTGCACAGTAAATGTCCTGCAGGCTTTACTCGGTCCCTAGATCTTGTGTTTCCATCTATTGTTATGAAATGTTAACATGCTTCTTAACTGAAATGGTGGGAAATGAAACGGACTGCCTCGCTGTGTTAAGTTTAAGGTTGTTAACACCAATTCTAAACTCACGCGTTTCTCAATTGTTATTGCACTTCATTTTATGACGTGCAACCCTGTTGAACTTTTCTTTACACGGTACTTCCAAACTCTAAAGGATTTAAGGCACATAGAGTAACTGCAACACCATAACGGACATGCATGCAAACAAGTGCGTGAGACAACACCGACTTGACTTTGGACAAACAGACACTGAACTCGGGGGGGGGGGATAACAACTTCAGAGGGCACTTGTCAGTACAGTAAAACACATCTTCATGATGCCACTTTTCTCTCCACACTCACCACAGTAGTCCATCGGGAATTTCCTCTATCCCCCTCTCCTCCACCCCTTCCTTTGGATGGCAACTAATGGAGTTAATCCATGTTCTATCCTTAAATGCCCATCATCGAGTAGGAAGCAGCATGTGTCCATTTTTAAAAGTCTTTGGTGTGACTCGACCAGTGTCTGAATTAAACCGCCGACCTGTTCGCATCAAGGCAGACACTCTAACCATTACACCACTGAGTCTGGGAAAGGAACTTGTAAGCAGTGGTCCATTTTTGGGATATTAACCGCATTTTTGTTGACAGTTGTCACTAATTTTTTCTGAAGCTTATAAAGCTTTTTAGTTAGGCCGCTGACTGTCGATTGCAGTGAGCTTGCCATCTACAGTGTTTTGTTGGAATGTTTTGGTGTCGTTCTGTTTTACTCCCACCCAGACGTTATCCGTTATATCATGCCCACAGAAATTCTCACAAAATAAGTGAGCTTTGATGATTTGAGATGTATTCTCAAGTGTCGTTCCACGGGTGGAAGGCTGATTGCTGATTCAAACAGGAAATTGCAGCTTGAAGTTTGCAAATCATTTTTGGTGTGATACATTTATTCATCTCTAAAACTACCGATTTGTGTGCAGAACCAGCACTTTTGCACCGGGAGGCGAAGGAAAAGTTCCCATTCCTTCACAGAACCGCCCAAGGTAAGTTTATCACCTTTTTGGAATCTGACCTCGTCTCTTTTTCTTTTTTTTCTCTTCAAAATCTGGATTATTCTGGCTGTATCCTTTCTTCTTTGTATTTTGGGTTGTTCGGGCTGTGTTCCCTTTCTCTTTGGTTTGGCCTATTCTAGTTTTGTTTTGAATAATTTTATCTCCCCTTCCTTTTGGTCCACACTCCACAACCTCCGAAATCAATCAGCACACTATCCTAATGTCAATCTCACTCTATTTCATCACTTCCTGCTTTATTTTGCACTTTTCTCCCAATTGTGTTTTCAACTCTTATTTTATTATTACAAGCATGTAAGATCCGTCGCTTTGCTGATGGGAATACCAATTTTTGTTGCAATGCTTAATCTATGGGGCAAGAACAAAAAAGGATTCCAGGAGATCCTGCCCTCCGTGCGGGAGAACCAGCGTCACAAGTTGACGTTTGCAGTGTTGCCACGTGTGCCGATGTACCGTATACGCACCTTCCTCCTCTCCTCTTTTTGTGTTGCAAACCTCCTGGGAGTTTCCCCTGAATCCACCGTCATCGTTTTCATTGAAATCCATTAATCCGTTCTCAAGTTATAGCACAACAAGCAGACAGGCACGGCTCCTTTTATAACATAGATTATTATTTCCCCACCCTTCTCTCACCACAGCTCCTCCTTCAGTGAAGCAGAGCGATCTCAAGATGTCAGAGAACTGAAGGAATTTTGAACAAGTTTACTGTAAGATGATGGGAACAGGTTATGGGGCATGTTTCCCTGGAGGGGGAGTGGAGAAGGGTGCAGGTGGTGATGGTGGAATGAGAAAGAGTTCTGGTAATTAAGGACGTGGGAAAGGTGGTGGGAGAAGGGGCATGATAAAATGGTGTGTTTTTTAAGGAGGTGAAAATAGTCCTGTGGCTTGAATGAAGGAGGGGGTATAGGTCAAGGACTGGGACAAATGATGAAGATGTTTTATGAAATTTCTCTTACCCATTACCTTCAAATGACTCACTCAGACTTTGCTGCATCAGCTAACCTGCACATTGCAGATCCATCTTCCTTTTCTTACCTGCCAAGTACCAACTCTGAACCCCCCTTTCTTCACACAGCTGCAGTCCAGCACTCCAAGGAACCCCAGCTCCCACCTGCTGATCCAGTGCCCCAGCCACAGCGGCCTTCGCCAACTCCCCCAGCCCCCACGGCGGGTCCTATAGCTGAGAGCCAAGGAGAGGGATGGAAGGGGAGGGAGAGACGGTGTGGAGTGAGTTGCAGGGATTTCTTCTGTAATGGAATGATGGATTAGCAGTTTGGTTGGAAAGTTTTGAAGAAAGGGACACTTGGGAAAACTAATAGTGAGTTATTTGCCAGGATGCTATTGTGTGAAGAATAGGATTATCATTGTATTGGATTTGTGGTCCTTATTTGATTTTGAGGGTTGGAGTGGGGTAGTCGGAACAGAGTAAGACAGGTGTATCTGGGGTCTGGGTGAGTGTGTCAGAATATTTGCTGAGGTTAAAATTGCATATTAAATAATGGGGTCTTTCATCCATTCTTGTCGTGTTTTATTTCCTCTCCTTCCCAATGCATTTCTCTTTTAGACAAGTGCGGAAGTCACTCTGAATCAAATGCCAGAGAATTTAATCCACACTGCAAGGCGTTTCATCCCACGGTAATGAATTTAATTTTTGTTCTTTTCATGCTCGCCGATGAAGTTGCTCCGCCATCATGTTTCAGGTTGTTCCTCCGTCTGTGATAGGTTTTTGTTGTCGCGTAACTTAATAATGGCTTAAAGCAGGCGTTCCCAACCTGGGGTGCCCGCACCCCTGGGGTGCGAGATGGAATTTTCAGGGGGTGCGACAAAGAGTGGCTTGTGTCCTTGAGTCACGAGTCGTCAACTCAGCCAGCTGCTAGTGTGCCCTTGAGAAGTGATAGTAGGTGGTTGTGTTGCGTAGATAGTAATCTCGTTTACGAGTAATTTAATCAAAAGGAAGAGATAACAGAATTAACATACAAGTAAAGTAACTGATTGTTAGAGTATTGCTTTTAAAATCATTATAACGGAATTTCCGAGAGTTACGGCCTTCAATTCCGGGGGTTCGGTGGGAGACGACGTAACTTTCCACCTAGTGGTCGTTTCTCGCCACCGCCCTGGCCCTTTACAGTATGCTTCTAGCATTACTCTGTTGTCTGTTGCTCTCTCTGTTTTCTCATATTAGCTCATATTTTTCTCTTTCTGTTTTGCAGATTAACCCTTCATCATGTCAAAAAGAAGGAAATGGAATGATGACTATGTGTCCTTTGGTTTCACTTGCACAACAGGAAATGATGGCTTGCAAAAACCCCAGTGCTTTTTTGTAGCATTGTGTTTTCCACTCAAATCTGAAGCCATCCAAGCTTCATGAGCACTTCAAAAACAAGCATGGCGGAGCTGATGTTGGAGGACATGATGTTGGGTCATTGAAAATCAAAAAGAGCTCGTTTTGATTCACAAGGAACTCTTCAAAATTAGGTTTGTTTCTGTTGAAAAACCACTACTTCTTGCTTCATACCAAGTGGCATATAGAGTGGCCAAAATCCAAGAAGCCCCATACAATTGCAGAAGATCTCATCAAGCCATGTACACTGGAAATGGCAACAATTAATCCTGGGCAAAGAAGCAAGAAAAAAATTTGAACAGGTGCCCGCTATCAAATAATGTCATTCACAACCGAATCAGTGATTTGAGTGAAGATATTTTGGACCAAGTCATCTCAGATGTCAGAAGATAGTCCTTTTAAAATCTCTATTCAGTTGGATGAGTCAACTGACGTCTCCAGTTGTACTCTACTCATCACATTAGTGAGGTATGTCAATGATGGTGCTGTGAAGGAAGATTTCTGTTTTGTAAAAGATCTGCAAAAAACACAACTGCAAAGGATGTGATGCAGCTGGTGAAAAGACTTCTTTGCCAAACATGATTTAGATTCAGATCATTGTTCTGTGTGCACTGACGGGGCACCTGCAATGCTTGGAAATAAATCTGGATTTTCTGCATTGATGAAAAAGGAGATTCCAGACTTGCAAGTTACCCCATTGTTTTCTTCATCGGCATGCTTTGGCATCAAAAACACATTGCCCTCCAAATTTGAAGAAGTCCTTGATACTTGTGTGAAGATAATCAACTGGATCAGGGGGAGAGCTTTGAACATTGCATCTTCAAATCATTTTGTGAGGATCTGGGTTGGAGCATTCAGTTTTGCTTTTCCACACAGAAGTCCGTTGGTTGTCATGAGGACAATCTTTAACCCACTTCTTTGAACTGCGGGAAGGAATCAAAGTTTTTCTGGAGGAGCGTTAATGTGATTCATACAATCACAGGAATTCGCCCAAATGCTGGCTTACTTAGCTGACATTTTCTCACTCGCATGAATGACCTGAGTATTTCTTTTCAAGGAAAAGGGATAAACATATTGAAGGCTTGTGAAAGTTGAATTCCTTCAAAGAAAAGTTACATCTTTGGTGTCGAAGGATGGAAAGGAGGCAGTCTCCTTCAAAATTTTCCTTCACTAAAGAGATGGTTTGATGATGCTGGATCCATAAGTCCTACTGTGCGCTGAAGAAATTGTGGCTCATTTGGAAATGCTGTCAGATTCGTTTGATGGATATTTTGCTGCTGGAGACCTGAAGATTTCAGAAGAATGGATCATGAATCATATTCGCTAATAATTTGGAGAAATGTCAGTTTGATGAAGAGCTGAAAGAAGATCTTATTGATTTGCGGACAAATCGAACTCTTGAAATGCAATTTGAAAGCAAGACTTTGGAGCAGTTTTGGTGTGGCAGCACTGGATATGTTCCCAAGACTTGGTGGAAAAGCACTCCAATGTCCTCATTCCATTTGCAACAACATACTTGTGTGAATGTGGATTCAATTCTCTTTTTTGTCACTCAAGACAAAATCTAGCAATCGCCTGAATCCACAGGCAGACCTACGGATCGCGGTCAGCAAGAAAGTCCCACGTTTTTACAAAATCGTAATGAGAAGCAGGAGCAAAAGAAGTCATTGAATTTTATGTTTACAATTGAGATTGATTTTACTGTTTACAATTTTTTCTGAATAAATTAGAATCTAATTGCTCAATTTATACTTGCATTTTATGCACCGAGTTAAAAGCTTATTTTTTAAGTTCAATTTGTTCACCCGCAGTATTGTATGTGGTTCAATTTGTGTTCAAAAATTAATAAATTAGACTTCTTCATTTCAGTATAAATTGAGCAATTAGATTCTAATTTATTCAGAAAAAATTGTAAACAGTAAAATCAATCTCAATTGTAAACATAAAATTCAATGACTTCTTTGCTCCTGCTTCTCATTCACGATTTTGTAAAAACGTGGAACTTTCTTGCTGACCGCGATCCGTAGGTCTGCCTGTGGATTCAGGCGATTGCTAGATTTTGTCTTGAGTGACAAAAGAGAATTGAATCCACATTCACACAAGTATGTTGTTGCAAATGGAATGAGGACATGGAGTGCTTTTCCACCAAGTCT
>CM068953.1:44220453-44231897 GCA_035128595.1 Eptatretus atami
AAGCCATTATTAAGTTATCGCGACAACAAAAACCTATCACAGACGGAGGAACAACCTGAAAACATGATGGCGGAGCAACTTCATCGGCGGAGGCATGAAAAGAACAAAAATTAAATTCATTACCGTGGGATGAAACGCCTTGCAGTGTGGATTAAATTCTCTGGCATTTGGATTCAGAGTGGACTTCCGCACTTGTCTAAAAGAGAAATGGCATTGGGAAGGGAGAGGAAATAAAACACGACAAGAATGGATGAAAGACCCCATTATTTAATATGCAATTTTAACCTCAGCAAATATTCTGACACACTCACCCAGACCCCAGATACACCTGTCTTACTCTGTTCCGACTACCCCACTCCAACCCTCAAAATCAAATAAGGACCACAAATCCAATACAATGATAATCCTATTCTTCACACAATAGCATCCTGCAAATAAACTCACTATAGTTTTCCCAAGTGTCCCTTTCTTCAAAACTTTCCAACCAAACTGCTAATCCATCATTTCCATTACAGAAGAAATCCCTGCAACTCACTCCACCACCGTCTCTCCCTCCCCTTCCATCCCCTCTCCTTGGCTCTCAGCTATAGGACCCGCCGTGGGGGCTGGGGGAGTTGGCGAAGGCCGCTGTGGCTGGGGCACTGGATCAGCAGGTGGGAGCTGGGGTTCCTTGGGAGTGCTGGACTGCAGCTGTGTGAAGAAAGGGGGGTTCAGAGTTGGTACTTGGCAGGTAAGAAAAGGAAGAGTGATCTGCAATGTGCAGGTTAGCTGATGCAGCAAAGTCTGAGTGAGTCATTTGAAGGTAATGGGTAAGAGAAATTTCATAAAACATCTTCATCATTTGTCCCAGTCCTTGACCTATTACCCCCCTCCTTCATTCAAGCCACAGGACTATTTTCACCTCCTTAAAAATCAGCACCATTTTATCATGCCCCTTCTCCCACCACCTTTCCCACGTCCTTAATTACCAGAACTCTTTCTCATTCCACCATCACCACCTGCACCCTTCTCCACTCCCCCTCCAAGAGAAAACATGCCCCATAACCTGGTTCCCATCATCTTACAGTAAACTTGTTGCAAAATTCCTTCAGTTCTCTGACATCTTGAGATCGCTCTGCTTCCACTGAAGGAGGAGCTGTGGGAGAGAAGGGTGGGGAAATAATAATCTATGTTATAAAAGGAGCCGTGCCTGTCTGCTTGTTGTGCTATAACTTGAGAACGGATTAATGGATTTCAATGAAACCGATGACGGTGGATTCAGGGAACTCCCAGGAAGGTTTGCAACACAAAAAGAGAGGAGAGGAGGAAGGTGCGTATACGGGTACATCGGCACACGTGGCAACACTGCAAACGTCAACTTGTGACGCTGGTTCTCCCCGCACGGAGGGCAGGATCTCCTGGAATCCTTTTTTGTTCTTGCCCCATAGATTAGCCATTGCAACAAAAATTGGTATTCCCATCAGCAAAGCGACGGATCTTACATGCTTGTAATAATAAAATAAGAGTTGAAAACACAATTGGGAAGAAAAGTGCAAAATAAAGCAGGAAGTGATGAAATAGAGTGAGATTGACATTAGGATAGTGTGCTGATTGATTTCGGAGGTTGTGGAGTGTGGGACCAAAAGGAAGGGGAGATAAAATTATTCAAAACAAAACTAGAATAGGCCAAACCAAAGAGAAAAGGGAACACAGCCCGAACAACCCAAAATACAAAGAAGAAAGGATACAGCCAGAATAATCCAGATTTTGAAGAGAAAAAAAAAGAAAAAGAGACGAGGTCAGATTCCAAAAAGGTGATAAACTTACCTTGGGCGGTCTGTGAAGGAATGGGAACTTTTCCTTCGCCTCCCGGTGGCAAAAGTGCTGGTTCTGCACACAAATCGGTAGTTTTAGAGATGAATAAATGTATCACACCAAAAATGATTTGCAAACTTCAAGCTGCAATTCCTGTTTGAATCAGCAATCAGCCTTCCACCCGTGGAACGACACTTGAGAATACATCTCAAATCATCAAAAGCTCACTTATTTTGTGAGAATGTTCTGTGGGCATGATATAACGGATAACGTCTGGGTGGGAGTAAAACAGAACGACACCAAAACATTCCAACAAACACTGTAGATGGGCAAGCTCACTGCAATCCGACAGTCAGCGGCCTAACTAAAAAGCTTTATAAGCTTCAGAAAAAATTAGTGACAACTGTCAACAAAAATGCGGTAATATCCCAAAAATGGACACTGCTTACAAGTTCCTTTCCCAGACTCAGTGGTGTAATGGTTAGAGTGTCTGCCTTGAGTGCGACAGGTCGGCGGTTTAATTCAGACACTGGTCGAGTCACACCAAAGACTTTTAAAAATGACACATGCTGCTTCCTTACTCGATGATGGGCATTAAAGGATAGAACATGGATTAACTCCATTAGTTGCCATCCAAAGGAAGGGGGTGGGAGGAGAGGGGGATAGAGGAAATTCCCGATGGACTACTGTGGTGAGTGTGGAGAGAAAAGTGGCATCATGAAGATGGTGTTTACTGGTACTGACAAGTGCCCTCTGAAGTTGTTATCCCCCCCCCCCGAGTTCAGTGTCTGTTTGTCCAAAGTCAAGTCCGGTGTTGTCTCACGCACTTGTTTGCATGCATGTCCGTTATTGGTGTTGCAGTTACTCTATGTGCCTTAAATCCTTTAGAGTTTGGAATGTACCGTGTAAAGAAAAGTTCAACAGGTTGCACGTCATAAAATGAAGTGCAATACAATTGAGAAACGGTGAGTTTAGAATTGGTGTTAACAACCTTAAACTTAACACAGCGGAGGCAGTCCGTTTCATTTCCCACCATTTCAGTTAAGAAGCATGTTAACATTTCATAACAATAGATGGAAACACAAGATCTAGGACCGGAGTAAAGCCTGCAGGACATTTACTGTGCACCAGCAAATGAAAGCCGATTGTACAGGCACTTGCAGTCTGGAGTGGCACGCTCTTACCGTCCTTCAAAACCGAGCCAGCAGACTCGACCGGCCCCGCCGTCCTGCTGTACACAGGGGACTGCGTGCCTGCGTGCGATAGTGGAGCTGGTTGGTTGGAAGGGTGGTAGTGTTGGGAACTCGAGGGTTGAGGCGTTGTGGATGCGGGTGCCGAAGGTGTTGTGTGTTTGGGCGAGGTTTGACTCGGCGCTGGACAAAATAAAGGCAGCAATGCAAACCACAAATTACAGGGTTTTCCAAACATATAAAAGTACCGTTACATTGGTAAAGAAGTATGTGAAAGTATTCAGCATCGAGTTTCGTTTTTTTATGTCAATAAAATGTTTTCTTCAATGATGTTTAATAACACTTTGAGCAAACTGAGCACACCAAACTGGTTAGAGTACAGACCGGTAAGCTACTTGCGACACAATTGTCATGAGTTTAAGAAAGTGGACCCTTCGGGTAAAAAAGAAAGGACCATGCTTATCACAAGTTTGGTAATTGGATTAAAAAATATACAACACCAACTCTCCCAGCTTCTGGTTTGGCCAGTCAGAGAAAGTTTGAGGTCCGATTCCTTCATGAACCAGCTAGTCAGCTGGGACGTTCACCTGAAGGTAGCAGGGACATTCAATTTGTTCAGGGTGGCAGCAATAACTCATCGAATATTTGCGACAGATGACGTGGGAGCTTTATCGCCCACTCAGGCCAGCAGACGGAACACCCAGCTTTAACATCCATCCGAGGGATGATGCACTTTGCGATGCGACACCCTGTCTGTGAATCACCAATCCAAGTTTAAAGTCGGGTCGGAAATCAAACCCAAGCTGGACACCTCAAAGGTGAGTGCGCTACCTGTGCACTGTCCCATCAGACTGGAATAATGATAGCAGAAATGTAAACCTGTGGTGTATGTACAGAGTTTATACACTTGTTGGAATGTAAAATTAATGAGTTAACAAAATACCATTTTTGTCAGTTTAAGGATTATAACACATCCAAAACGGGAGGATTTAATGAATATTTTCAACCCTGTCAGTTGCTACCAGTTTAAGCCACCCGAAGGGTGGATGGAGTACACAAGTTATTTGCCACATAAAGTACAGTACATGCTGTAAATTAATCCTGATGGATATTTGTGTGGTGTAATTTTGTACATCATATACCATGAATAGGCCTGGTGTTGACTTAATGGTTAAGATGGCTGGATTAAGATCTTAAGAGTCTTGAGTTGAAGCCGCAGTGGGGCCGTTGAATTTACACCAGGTGGGGTTGACTCAGCCTGTCATCCTTCTAAGGTCAGCAGAATGAGTGGGATGATTGAGCCATTCGAGTTCCCTGCGTCTGAGTGACAACCCATCCAGGATTGTGGCCAACAGCACACGACACTGCCTCGGCAGCACCGATGCTTTGCACAGAGTATGGTTCCAGTGGATGGTGGGTGGATACCATGAATATGATAAGCCTCTTTTTGATCGATTCAAAACATTAACATGCATGAATCACAGGAAATGCGGGGGAAATGGAGATAGCTGGAGGGGGTGGGGGGGAGGTAATGACTTTCATTATCTGATTATCTGGAAGCTCCAGATGACCCCCCTATTAAACTACCATCTCCATTACCCCACCAAAAATATTAGAGATCACAAAAAAATAAAAAATAAAAATCACTCATCGAGTCACACTTGCTGAAACGGAACTGCACTTGCTAGAGCACATCCCTCCGCCAGGCTGAACAGTTTATATTTTGTATCCCACTGATAGGTCGGATCTGATTCCGGACCTTAAACCAAAATCGAATCGGCTTGTTCTCGTCAACTAACCAACTCCTTCACCTCGTTTTGTCACAACTCGTCCACAACTTTTAGTGATATCATGCTGTACATAGCTTTTAGCCCCATCTATCAATGGTGAAGAATCAGTTAAAAATTAAATAATTCTCAGATCCAGATCTGGATTCAAATCTTCACACACCCAATCTGTCTACAAAGTTTCTGCGGAATCAATCCATAACCTTTTCAGATATCATGCTTCATATCGTTTTTGGCGCTCTCAATGGTGAAGAATCAATTTTAAAATTCTCAGATCCGGATCCAGATTTGGACCTCACCAAAATTTAGCATTGCTGTCCCTTGGCGGTCACCTACACACACAAAAAAAATTCAGAACGATTGCTTGAAAACTGTGCCCAAAAATCACGTGACAAAGAGAGACAGACAAATGCTACAGACCAACATACTTGGCAAAACTGTTTTTTTTCCGCAAAGTAATGAATTGAGCTTACAACAGTGCCGAATCCCGAAGTGTACGTTAGCAGTTAAAGTCTCTCTCCAATCTGTAAATATGGTGTATTGATGAGAGACAACTGCAGCAGCAATCGACTGTAATTGGTGTCACATGTCAGTGAGTGTTGGATTACCTCATAATATACTGCACGTCAACGAATTCTGGTGGACTCAGCAAAGATTACATCTCGTTTCGACACAACTAAATGAACGCAAGCACTCACTGTACGATGGGCAGTCAGAAAGTTCATAGCCTGGCCTATTTCATGATACCTTGTGACTTATGACCTACCAATTTCACAGAAACTCAAAGCATGATGTGCTTATTTGTGAACAGCCTTTTGTTTACCTTTGCAATAATTATTTCGAATAAATTTTTTTTTTTTTTTAAGTTGACATGAGTCAGTCAATGGGGTTTTGAAAAATGGAAAATACCAAAATGCTAGCATTGACCCCAAATACCTTCATAAGAAAGGGCCAACCGCAAAGGAAATACATGAGGATATGGCAACAACACTGGAGAAGGATGCCCCTCCATAAAAGTTATACCTTTATCTCAAACAAACACACACACACACACACACCTGGGAGGGCTACATTCCACCTTTTGAAACCTGCCTATGGAGATAACAACAAACAACACACTGGGGATGAGTCATGGGAAGGATATACTCAGAAAAAGGTGATGCAGTCCACAAGATTTTGATACATGAAAGAAGACTAACAGTCAGACATTAAGCATCAGCAATGGGTAATTGCACTTGCAGGCATGAAAAAAGGTTTCCGAAAGATGGGCGTCCAGAATGTTGAGTGCTGATCAAAAGAAAGCTCAACTTGATTTTCAACAGAACTTCTTGTGCATATAAAGCAAATCTTGATGTCATGAGCAGCATTGTGACTCAGAATGAGTCATGGTTTCACTACTTTAATCTTGGAAAAATAAATAAAGTAGGAGAGAGCATGCAGAGAACCACGCACATTCTCCACCTCCCCGGAAGTTCAACAGGTGTTCAGCTGGAACGCTCATGGTCAATGTTTTCTGGGACAGTGGAGGAGTGTTCATAACTCTACCTCACAAAAGGTGAAACCATCATTGTGGGAGTACTTTTGCTGATGAATCCTGATAGTTGTGAGAAAAAGATTAAGAACAATTGCCATCAAAAATAAGTGAAGTTCTGCTTCTCCTGGACAGTGCTTCAGGCAACACTGACATGGGCTAGGTCACAATGACTACAGAGACGGAATGCGGTTTAGAAACACTTCTCCATCCAGCCTCATCGCCAAATTTGGCTCTCTCAGACAAACAACTGTTCCCCACATTGAAGGAAGATCTTTGATACAACCAACTCCTTCACCTCTTTGTCAAACCGTCCACACTTTGTATATCATCTGTACATACTTTAGCCCCATCTATCAATGGTGAATCAGTATAAAAATAATATTCTCAGATCAGAATTGATTCAATCTCACACACCAATCTGTCTACAAAGTTCTGCGAGATCAATCCATAACCTTTCAGATATCATGCTTCATATCTTTTGGCGCTCTTCAATGGTGAAGAATCAATTTAATCTCAGATCCGGATCCAGATTTGGACCTCACCAAAATAGCATTGCTGTCCTTGCGGTCACCTACATACACAAAAAAATTCAGAACGATTCGTTGAAAACTGTGCCCAAAATCACGTGACAAGAGAGAACGACAAAGCTACAGACCAACATACTTGGCAAAACTGTTTTTTTCCGCAAAGTAATGAATTGAGCTTACAACATGCCGAATCCCGAAACGTTTTAGCAAAAGTCTCTCTCCAAACTGTAAATATGGATTTATGATGAAGACAACTGCACACACGGACGGGGAAGTTTGTCAACAGGCAGGGATGGAGACCGTTCAAATTATCACGCACGGGCAATACGAAAGCTGCTTGACCAGCAAAAGATACAAGCTCGGGTGCACAGCAATCAAGAACGCAACACTCACGACGAGCAGGCAAAAGTGCAAGCGGCTATTGTCAGGACGGGACGAGACACCAATTGACGACAGAAACGCAACAGGGATGGCATGAACAGCGTGTGTGACCTGGCAAAGAGGCGATTAAATAGTGTGGGTGGTAATGACAGAGCATCAGGGGGGAAAACATCGAGACATACCAAAAGCAGCATACCAAATACGCGAAAAAGGCGCACGGCAAAGAATAAAAAGCAACAACACGGAAAGATGCCCCACAGAAAAGAACCGACCAACAAACAACACACACAACACACACCGAGCGAACATGCCAACCTGGGAACTGACCTATGCGAAGAACACAAACACAACGGATCATGAAGACTAACAAAAAAGGCGAGGCATCCACAAATGGACAGAAAACCTAACCAAGAAAACACAGTATGCCAAGCGGCGCAGGTTGAAAGATCAACCCCTATGCGCCCGTAAATTATCTAACTCTGCATTCGTTGATCAACTTATGGACTTACACCACAATATGAACATAAGAAAATCGGCAAACTTCAGCTCCTGCTTATATGTGAAAATAAGCCCACACCCGGTGTATTACGATAATTCTCTGAGGGGGGTTCATCGATTATCAACAACCATTTAATTGCTCTGGTATTGAACAGAAAAAAGTCAAAAATACTAGCCCAGGGCACCTCGGTACGACGCCAGAGCAAAATTCTACGCCTTCCCCAAGCTAGCAAGGAATTTCTTGGTATCCAAATAAGATAGGACAGGTACTGATACCGACTGACCAAAGATCTAATCGGCTAAGCACGTCTCAGTCCCGAACACCACAACTCACGGCACCGAAGTCGATCATGTCATATACTCCATCCACCACAACACTCGTTCTATATCCCATTCAACTTAACGGTACTACGAAGCAAACACTTTAAAGCAGTATCTACTATCCGAACTTCAGCAGATACCAATACATTAACCAAAAACCTCCGAATCAATCGTCGTCACACGAACCCGAGACCTGGACAGTCTAATCCAGGATCATTTGATATGCGGAATTACACAGCAGGGCCACGTACTTTTTGAGGACTTAATCAAGACTAGGTCACCCAACCCAGGTAAAAATAAAAGTAACTAGGCTCTTACACCACTACTCGCCTGAACGTGCATAAGAGCCGCCGGACAAAAGCCGCTATGACGCGTCGGAAGGGCAGTCCGGCCATAAAAACAACGCTCCTAACAAGGAAAAAAACTCCAATGGGAGAGTACCAGTTTAAAAACACCACACCTTCCCTTATGGGCAGGTACAGTCCGACCAGCTACCCCCGTCTGCAGGCGTCCGAACCCCTCCTCGATTTCAACAAACTCAACCGTGCGGGAACCCGATCTAAGCAAGGGAGGAAATTTTTTCCATTATGAAGACCCAATGTCTGATTGCCACCACGTGGAGACGGTTTCTGAGGTCTTCGGTACATGAAACCTGTAGGGACTATGCAGGGAGATCGAGCGAGAAGGGTTGACAACATGGCAGAAGAAGACCGTGACATATTTGTCGTCGCAGGAGACACGATCGGAGGGAATGCGGTGCTGCAGATCATGGTGCAGAAGGCCAGACAGAAGTATAAGTTTACTGTCAGCAAGGGTGCGCCCGTAGAAGGACGTTGCATCGAGTGTCTGCACGGTGTCAATGTTTCTGACGCGCAGTTCTGTAGGACAGTGTACGTGAGTCGCTGGAGCCTACGAGTCGAGTGCAAAGTGCTGCATCGGTCGAGAAGTGCGTGATCGCGAAACGCCGGACGATGAACCGGCAGACGCGGAGAGCGGGCCCAGGCCACGGCTGCGAACGCGAGAAGAGAAGAACATTAGGCTGGTGGGCGAGGGGAGACGTGGGAGAGAACGGGAACAGAGAGGAAAGTGGAGGGGGGAGGAGAAACTGAACAGATGGGACATGGGAAGGAAGGACACGGGGAGGACGGCCAGGCGGGGGGAGGAGAGGGGGGGACGAAAGGCGCGAGAAGGGAAAGGAGCGGGGGTCGGCGGAGGGAGCGGATGGGGCGAATGCAGGAGACAGGCAGCACCCCCGCGGCAGCCGCGGTGCACCGAGCGCGCCCCCGGTGCAGCGCCGGGGTGCGCCCGCGGACGGACTCAAGCGGTGGCCGGCGGAGTGCCCCCGGTCGAACACGCAGCAACCACTCACATCACCCCAATGGGAAACAGCAACAGTAGGAAAACAGGAAGAAGGAGGGAAAGCTAAAAAGAGAGAAGACTAAAGCTGCCGCCGGCACCGCAGGCGCACCAAGCTTCATCAGATCGCACGAAGACAACAAATAAAGGGCTCGCGCGAGGGAACGGTAGAAAAAAGGCATGGTGGCGACGGATGATGTCAAGCGGCGCATAAGACCCACTAGAGGGCGCGCCGCAACGCATCCGGTTACCGGCGAAGCGTTGACCAACGCAGGGACAACGGTCGAAAACCGAAGACGCCAGGAAAGGCCATGGACGCGCCAGAACTTAAAGCACTCCAGAAGAAGGGAAGGGAAACGCCGCGCGAATGTAGAGAGCAAGACGGGAAGAGAACATAAAGGACGGGCCTCCGTACGATCGGGCGGAACGAAGCAAGCCCCGTCGTCCCCCCAAGACCCATAAGCACCGTCAAAAACACCTGACCCAGACTTTCACAGAGGCGAAAGATCCCGCACCCGCAACCATGGTCACGCCAACACCAATCAAATTTCGTACGTCAGAACCAGGACGAATGACGGGCGAGCCGTCCTGCCTACTCACCCAAACCCTAACAGCACGACCAAAATAACTCTCAGATCCAGGACCAGAACAGACGAGCCCTAGCACCGCAAACCAAGCACGGCCAATATCAGCAACTAGACGCTATCACGCGAACCCGCGATCGAGGCCGTCTGTAAGCGTATCACCGCCTACAGAAACCCTGCAGACCTGACTGAGGATGAGGGCCGACAAGCAGTCCGATCAAGAATGTCACCGAATAATCAGTAAAAACCCTGTTCATCCACGCCCATCCGAACAGCCAATCCCCCTACCGCAATATTTAACCCAACAATACCAATGAGTGCTTGTTAGCCAGTACAATATTGATGATAACAGGAACAGAGCCTTCTGAGAACGCCGATGAAAGATCCAATCACGCCGGAATTCACCAACTTACTACCATCTAACATTTAAACTAATTTATCTAGGCAAAAAAAGACCAACCAGAAATTACCGCATAGACCACGACACGTCGTCCCAACAAGCACGGTCCGCGAACGTCGCCCTTTCCATTCTACACATTGACTTCCCCTCAACCTGTCACCACCCGCAGAAGTTTACCGCAAAAACGTAACTATGCACAAAATACGCGGCGCAGGTGGTTGATGATGACTGCGACCATGCGAGTTGATGTACCTTTTGATGATAAATTTGCCATGTAATTATGGCTACCTACATACGTCCTGCATAGATAGTTTCAGTGTGAGCACTTGTTGCATGTCATGACTTGATGGAGCTCCTTTAGCCGAATTCTTGCCCATGTTGACTATTGGTGACTGCTTCCCTTCACGTTCTAGGATTCCAATGAAGTAGGTACGACTAAATTGCCATGAGGTTGTCAACACCTGGTCCACAACCACCCCCATTAGTGGCAACTCTAGCTAAATATAGCATAGCAATTGTGCATTTTGTGAGGAAAGCACCAAAACTTGGCACACTAATAGCCTATCCATATTAAGAACAGATTGATACCATCAAATCTTTGACTAGTGCGAAATGTGCCGCACAGCCATCACGTGAATTTGATGATGGCCAAATTCATCCAATTTCATAATATGATAGTACTAAGGTTGCCAAATTTGTGAGTTCCTCACAAAATGACAATTGTTATGCAAAGTTGCCCCACTACATCCCCCACTACCACCTACATAAGCACAACGACCATACCCCACACACACACACACACCACACACCACACCAACACAATCACCACACACCAACCCTCACAATCACCACCTCCCTGTATGGTCGTTCATTCAACACAATCTCACTCATGTCAAAACATCATCCAACCCCCAATGAAACAATCAAACTCACCCATCCAACAGCCACCCATCAGACACTCACACATCCACCTTAAATTAACTTATTATTCAATTGTAAAAAAAAATTTTTAATAAAGAATAGGCTTTTCCTTTTCTGGCAACATTTCGTAACGATCCACGAGTTAGATCTT
>CM068953.1:44255649-44269055 GCA_035128595.1 Eptatretus atami
GCCATCTTAGCAATGGCTTTCTTACTGACACTCGACCTGCCAAACCTGCAACTCGAAGTCTTCTCTTCACAGTTGAAACTAAGACTTCCTTACTTCGACCAGTGTTAAGCTATGCTTGAAGCTGCTGTCCTGTGAGCCTCCTATCACGCAAGCTGATGACTCTCAGAAACTTGTCTTCTGATTGTGTTGTGGCTTTGGGTCTGCCCAGACCTCTTCCTGTCAGAGTTCCTCCAGTTTCCAAGTGCCTTTTGATGGTGCAGGAAACTACTCACTGACACCTTGGCGTGCTTTGCAATTTCTCTGAAGGAAAAACCTACACTTTTAAGGGTTATAATGGTCTGTCTGTCTTCCTTTGTTAATTGTCTTTTTCTCGCCATTATGATCGCCAATATACTACTTCCTGCAGTGCAATATTGTCCAAATAATGCTTCAGAGGGTGTAGCAACACAGTCTATTCCAACACTGCTTTTGTACAGTCAGAGGGTTTGTAACTAATCAACAAAAGTTGGGACACCTGTAGGAATTGTTTACATCAACTTTCAAGGCTTAATTTACTTCCATTTCTGCAGAACAGCTGCAGTTGCTAACCCATAACTTGTTCCTTGAAAAGGGCCTTTTTAACAACTCAGAAATTTACATTATTTTTCAGTTTTTGGTAACCTAAACTTTTTTTTTTAACCTCTGGCAATTTACCACTTTGCTTTGTACCATTTCAGGTTAATCACTAGCCTTGAACTGCTTAAATTTTAGTAAAAACTGGAAAAATGGGGGTGTTCTAAAACTTTTGACCGGTAGTGTTCCTTCAGTAGCAATGATAAACTTGATCCAATAACGTGATGGCGATGTCGATGATGGCGACAATAAAGACGAGTTGATGGAGATGATCGGTGCATAGCCATAGGTTGCTGCATCGACACTTCTTCACCCAGACACACATGCCACCCCTACAAGTCAAAATAAAAAAAGGTCAAGAGGTTTGAAGACCTAAATGAAAGAATTCTGGATTTTAACACCATTTTCCCACTGTGTATTGCACCACCCTATCTAACACGTTACATTAGTTATTCATTCCTGTGGTATGTGTCCATTGTGACATCATAAAAAACAGTGTTTCCTGTTTGGGATGATAATCAATTTTGTTTAACTGCGAGACAGACAGACAGAGTAAAAGTGTTATCTCACTCCTCTCTGTAAGCCTGGTGTTGGCTTAACGGTGAAGGTTGCTGGTTTAGGTTCTTCGGGTCTTGAGTCCAAGGCCCTGTCGGCTATCGAATTAACACCAGGTGGGGTTGACTCAGCCATCAGCCTGTCATATTTCCGAGGTCAGCGAAATGAGTACCAGTGTACTGGTAACAGAGGGCATTGCATCAGCGGCACCCCCAGAAAATGATGCAACCAGCAGACATAGGCTGCACACGAATGGCACTCCTCTCTGTGCATGTGCGTGCGGGACAAATTCAGAGACAAAGTACGGTAAAAAGAGAAACTTGTTTTCCTATTCATTTGGATCTGTGATGGAGGTTAATCTCATTGCCTTCCACCCAAACAACTGGTGCACTTGATACTTACGGAGGACAGCATTGTGACTATTCCAGATGACAGTCATGCTTCAGGTTCTGAAAATCTATAGAGGTGTAAAAAAAATAAAAATCAAGCAATGGTTTTCTGTGCATGGTAAGATTGTGTTGGTCAACGACAGTTTTGAGTTGACTGCATGCTATCTCAAAATTTTAATCCACCAACCCCTCCCAAATCATGGTGGTTTTCATCAATGGCTGTCTGACAGCAAGGTTGGTTACTTGTGGGAAGGTTGTTGTTATATGCATATTGGACTGAGATTTAATTTTGAATTCAGTACACTGGTTGCATCATTACTGAGGTATATGCCTGGTGCTGGCTTAACATTTAAGGTGGTTGGCTTAAGAGCTTGAGTTTGAGCCCATCGTGCTGTTAAATAACACTCGGTGGGTTGACTCAGCCAGTCATCCTTCCGTGGTTGGTAAAATGAGTACCAGCTTACTGGAAACAGGGGGCACTGCATCAAGTTCACAAACACATTTCTGGCTCTATGGCTGTCATTAGCTAGGTGGATTTCATCCCCTCCAACCCCGTTTACTTCCCCAGGAGTACTCTCAATAAGAGTGGGGAGGGTACCGCCAAGCCAGAAGTTGCTTTTTAACAAGTGTACTCATGGTGGAGAGTGGATTTACTCCATGCTGATGATGGCCAGTGAGCCAGAAATGCATCCGTGGGTCGATTCCCTTCCCATGGGAGACTTTTAATGCCTGTAGGTTGACTGATACTATGGTTAGCAGTGTAGCACCTCGTACTGAATTTAACATTGAGGAGTTCTTTCACAGACTGCAACTTATAATTTATTTCTTTGCTATAATAAAGTCCTCGACAACTATCCAATGGATGACAAAACAGGGTTGATATGTCACAGGCACCCTCTGTTGGTCAGCAGGTGGTGCTTGTGTGGCACATGGGTTTAGTCACCATTGAAGTTATGAGATGATAATATACATACTATAATAACAGCGCTTTTATTTATTTGTTTCAGCCCAACCAGCTATCTCTTTCATTGTACGATTCACTCTCAGGCATATTTTCCATTGCTTAGGGAAATCCTTTCCTTAATCAATTCAATATACAGTACTCCCATTCATTACTTGCTTATTTCTGATGTAAAAGTTGAGTACAGTACTGCATTCTAATCAGACAACTTCAACTATGCTCTTCTTTTTCAACTGAAGTTTCTCCTTAATTACCTCCACCACCAAAGGTGGACCTCATTATTTATTTGTAAGCAGGAATTTTCAAAACGTTATGGACAGATTCGGAGAAAACTTGGTGGACAGGTTGGGTTGGGTGTGTGACAAGGATGAACTGATTAGATTTTGGTGAAGATCCGGATACTATAATTTTTTTTTTTAAGCGATTATTCACTATAGAAAGATAGGGCCAAAAACGATATACAGCATGACATCTCAAAAAGTTGGACAGATTCTGACAATTTTGTGGATGAGTTGGGTAGGTGTCAAGAACAAGTCGATTCAGTTTTGGTTAAGGTCTGGATGCAGATCTGCCCTATCGGTTAGATACAAAACGTAAACTGTTCAGCGTCACGGAGGTACGTGCTCTACCGAGTGCCATTCTCGTTTAGTCTGTTATATGTATAGTGATTGCAATGAGATACTCATGTTTTCTGAGCCAAAGGTATCAAATCATTGAAAATAAATAAATACAAATCAAACAGCCATGATACCATCACATTTATTTGCAATGAAGACAAAAATGTCATTCTTACATTCTAAGAAATCTCAACCTCTACCATCTCAATCAGTCCTATGTCTTTCTCCTATCCTGTACTCACGTATCACTGGAGTAAACTTTTTGGTTTTTGGATAGACAAGCAGAGACGGTGTCAACTGATGTCGAGGTAATTAAGGAAACGGGAAAGGCTCACAGGAAGTTTGACAGAATGCAAGTCAGCAAGTGAGAGATGGAGACGCAAGGAGAGGCGACAGAGGTGCTGAAGTGTAGGTACGTGAAGAGGAGGAAGCCAAAACTGCAGGCCTCCATTGCTCGTCCTGAGACAAATAAAAGAAAAGTGAAAGACACCAAGAGGGTGACTTTGACATTGCCTTGCATCATGGTAAATAGAACATGTTACTTTAGAAGGATGCAGTTAAGCATGATGTGCCGATTACAATGCCAAACATGCTGCTCCAGCAAACATCTTAGATTGCATCTAGCAATTACAACAGAGGCTATATATAGTGCCTGCTTTGGGCAATCAACAATCACCAGGAAAGCAAGGAATTGCTCCCATCAATTTCTTCATATGAATAAGAACAATTTTTTCTTTTTTCTTTTTTTTAAATCATGGAGATGCAAAACATCAAATTAAATATTATGAACACTCGGCAATTCAGAGGAAGCGGCAAAAGATGCCAAATCAGAAGGCAATGGGACTATTCACCCCAAATAATATTAATAGCACAATAGATGAACAATGATGGTCAGAGTCAGCAAAAGGGAACAGAACCTGACAAAGATAAGAGTTAAGAAGAAGAAAAAAATAAAAAAAAGTAGTGAGGAAGGCACTAAATGTAAAACTACCTATGTTGTTCCTTTAAAAAAAAAAAAAGGAACAACATGGGTACTTGTTCCTTTTTTCAAACTGTTCACAACTGCAAGGAGAAAATCTTACCCCACAATGAGCACCCCACCATTTGAGGTGTATGAACAGCAGAGACCTCCGCTCACCGAGGAAACGGCAATTGGACATCCCTCCCCAAGACGCCATAAACGCATCAACCTGCAGATACAGTTTGAGCGTTACAGAAGACGCAGGAGGAGGTTGAACACAAAATGGATTGTAGGGGAAAAGGAATCAGCAGTGGGGAATGACAGACGAAGGGAAATGTTCAAATAAGTATCCGCTTCATATAATATGGATGCAGACCAGCAAGGTGAAAGATGTCTTCCACCCATGTTAATTATCCACCACTTGTGTAATGAATGGACAAACTCCTTCATGGTGTCCTTTCTCACCTGTCATCAGCAAGAGTAGCCAAGTGCATTCCATCTGGACTGAATGCCACAGCTTTCACCCAGTGATCATTCGCTCCTCCAGCAAAAATTGGTGATGGAGGAGGAAGGAGGTGCCTGAGTATGGGTAAGGGTCAAAATTTAAGCATTTGCTGGAAGGGAGCAATAAGAGCTCTTGAAAATGATTATCGACAGGGAGAAGAACTTGATCTGATGGGATAAAGGTCCTCATGAGATGGATAACTGAGCACCTGAGTTTGTTGAGGAGGGTGACAGAGTGAGGTTCCCAGAGGCACACTGTGGAATCAAAGGAAGCGGTGGCAAGGACAGCACCGTCTGGCGAGAAGTCACAGCTAACCACATTATGGTGGTGAGCATCAAGCTTAGCCTTGAGGTGCCAGCTCTTCACTGTCCAGAGGAAGGCCTGAATGTCAAAACGAATAGTGAAAGAAATGAGTTCTCTTACTGGATGAAAAGTCCCAGCAGCTCCGTTGGTTCATAAAATAATGCTTTGCCCTTTTAAACTACTTCCGAAGTCCGTTGCTGACCGATTTTCCATTTCCCACGGAGCATAGGAGAGAAGAGTCAGGAGAGAAAGCCGAGCATCTGACCCAACCAGGATGGCCCTTCAAGACCTTCACCATGTTGCCTTGGGTAGGGAGTAGCAAGAGGGGAAGATACAACTTCCTTCTCTTCACAAGTTTATAGTTTCATCTCTAAGCATTCAACACCCCTCCTCCCCACCCCCCCACAACCCTAGCTATATACGTTTTATTTCACCAGCTCCCAACCCCCCCCCCCCCACTCAACATCGATCATCTTGAAAGTCTCACTCTCCCTCACTCATTCACTCTCTCACCATCATCTCCCATATCCCACACCCTCAGTGTTCTGTCTTGTGAGGCCGAGACAAGGGTGAGAAGGCCATCTGGTGAGAAGGTGAGATGCAAAATGGCAGCAGAGTGATCCATCAGATATAATAGGAACTGACCTGTGAGGATGTGGATGGAAAGAAGGTTAGGGAAGGAGACTGAGCAGGTGAAGCAGATGATGGGGTGATCTGATGGATTATTGTACCAAGAGATCAAATGATTGTCATTAGTGTGCAAGAGTTGGAGAAGAGTGAACCAGCAAGTTAGGAAAACAGATCAGGATGGAGTTTTTAAAAAGCTTCATGTGATTGTTTGTGGATAGGTGTTAGAGAATTTGAAAAGACAACCACGTGAGGTCCAGTGCTTTTCTTGTGCAACACTTTGGTGGGAGAGCTCATCCAAAGGCCTTCGAGAGTTGACAACTCATCAAACTTCAAGGATATCGGACTTTCATTACCAAAGGCGGCAATACCACAGGAAAGATGACAATGTCGAATAAAAAAAAAATTATATACAAAATAAATGTTTTGCATTGGTATGTTCCACAACACGAAGAAGACAAACTGTTGGTAGACAAACATCCTTTTTTGCTGACATCCATTGCTTATTAATAAGTGATTGAAGCAAACAACCAATGGGAAGATGGTTTTATTCAAAGGGAGGAGGGTCGGAGAGGAAGTTGTGTGGAGGGGGTGTGGGGGATTGCACATATGGGACTCATGCAATTCCTGTGCTTCACAAATAAGATTTTTTTCTATATGATCGGCCATTAAAACCAGTCCAGTAAACGCCAGCCTTATCAACCTCGAGGAAGATTGTTTTCATGCAGCAATAACAACTCTGCAGTGCCACATACTGTACTTCTCAATACAGTAAATCTATATTCAGCAGCTGAAAGGGGCAATGCGATTTAAATACCACTGAAAACTAAACGATGTAAATATGGACAACCCTTTGGTATTGGAGAAAGAGAAAGAAAAGAGGAGAGAGTGTGGCAGAAGAAGAAGAAGCACTCCTTTCACGTCTTCAAATGCATAGGACTGCTAAAGCAGTTTTTTTCCATTGGCATGGGGGCAAAAATCCTGGACTGGTTAGCACTCTGATCGAGGATACTCAAATGGCCTATTCTTCCCAGCAAGGCCTATTCATCTTGCCGACCTCGAAAAGATGACGGTCTAAGTCAACCCACCTGGTGTTATCTAACGGCGCGACGGGGACTCAAACTCAGGACAGCAAGTTCTTAATCCAGCCACCTAAAGCATTCAGCCAATACCAGGCTCTTGGAGTGGGGAAACCACATAAAAAAAAAAGCGAATTTGTAAAATTTTAAATACATTTCAATTGACCATCACACTTCCTCTTTATCACCATGGTTAATTGTGTCATGGCATCCTGGGGAGGGGGTGGTCAAGGGTGGGTAAGAATTACAAATTATAAAAGAAAAAAAAAAGAATTCTCCCAATTGAAGAAAAATTTACTTGAAGGCAAAAATGAAACCCATCATTGGTAGAAGTTCGACACGTCTGATGCAAGAATGTCACCTAAGGTCATCAAAATAAACAACACAAAGTCCGACAGGATGGTACAAAGGTAGCGCACTTACCTTTGAGCCATCTGGTCTGGATTTCATTCCCCGACGAGACTATAAACGGTTGGATTGGTGATTCAGACAAGGCATCGCCTCAGAGTTTGTGCCATCCCTCGGACAGAGGTCAAATTGGGTGTCCCAAATGCGAGCATTAATTGGTGGAAGTTAAAGATTGGCGCCCTGAACACATTAAATTCCTGTTCCTGCTATGCAGCAGATACAGCAAGTGGTCAGGTCTGCTTGTTACCTCCACCACCAAAGGCAAACAGAGGTTATGTTTTCACTCCATGTTGGTCTGTCTGTGAACAGGATATCTCAAGAAGTTATGGGCGGATTCTGACGAAATTTGGTGGATTAGTTAGGTGACAAGAACACAAATTAGGTGGAAAGAACAAGCCAATTCGATTTTGGTTCAGATCCGGGTCCAGATCCGCCCAATCAATGGGATACAAAATGTAAACTGTTCTGCCTGGTGGAGGTATAGTGCTTTCTGAAAGTATTCACACCCCTTGACATCACATTTTGTTGTGTTACAGCCTGAATTTAAAATGGATTAAATTGAGATTTTTTTTTTGTCACTGATCTACATACTGCACAACACCCCATAATGTCAAAGTGGAATTTCTTTTTTAGGAAATTTTTACAAATTAAACAAAAATGAAAAGCCGAAATGTCGAGTCAATAAGTATTGAACCCCTTTGCTATGACACTCCAAAGTGAGCTCAGGTGCATCCAAATTATTTTCTTGATCATCCATGAGATGTCTCGACAACTTGATTGGAGTTCACCTGTGACCAATTCAATTGATTGCACGTGATTTAGAAAGAAACACACCTTTATATACAAGGTCCCACAGTTGATGGTGCATGTCAGAGCAGAAACCATGAAGTCCAAGGAACTGTCCGTAGAACTCTGAGATAGAAGTGTGAAGAGGCTGAGATCTGGGGAAGGGTATAAAATAATTTCTAGAGTGTTGAAAGTTCCCAAGAGCACAGTGAGCTCCATCATTAGGAAATGGAAAGAATATGGTACTACCCAGACTCTTCCTACAGCTGCCTGTCCGACCAAACTGAGCAACTGGACAAGAAGGATCTTGGTCAGGGAGGTGAACAAGAATCCAATGTCCACTCCACAGAGTTCCTTGGCTGAGATGGGAGAACCTGCCAGAAGGACAAGTGTCTGCAACACTTCAAAAATCGAGGCTTATGGTACAGTGGCCAAACTGAAACCTGAGAAAAAGGCACATGGCAGCATGCCTGGAGTTTGCAAAAGGTCACATGAAAGACTCAGAGCACGAAGCAAAATATTCTGTGGTCTGATGAAATGAAAATTGAACTCTTTGGCCTGAATGCAAACCGCTACATCTGATGGAAACCGAGTACAGCTCATCACCCATCTAACACCATCCCCACCATGAAGCATGCTGGTGGCAGCATCACGCTATGGGGATGCGTTTTACCGGCAGGTACTGGGAGACTTGTAAGGATAGAGGGAACAATGAATAGAGTCAAATACAGTGAAATCCTTGAGGAGAACCTGCTTCAGAATGCAAAAGATCTCAGAATGCGGCGAAGATTTACATTCTAACAGGACAATGACCCTAAGTGTACAGTCAAGGCTTCAGAACAAGAATGTGAAAGTTCTTGAGTGGCCCCATCAAAGCCCAGACTTGAACCCCATTAAGAATCTGTGGAAAGACTTGAAGATTGCTGTTCATCGACGCTCCCCATCCAACTTGACAGAGCTTGAGCAAATCTGCAAGGAAGTATGGGAGAAAATCCCTAAATCCAAATGTGAAAAGCTGATACAGACATACCCAGGAAGACTTGAAGCTGTAATCGCTACCAAAGGCACTTCTACAAAGTATTGACTCAGGGTGTTGAATACTTCTGTAAATTGGATATTTCTGTGTTTCATTTTCAATAAACTTGTAAAAATTCCCAAAAACATGTTTTCCCTTTGTCATTATGGGGTATTTTGTGGAGATTGGTGATGAAAAATTTAAATTTAATCCATATGAAAAAGTCGAGGGGTGTGAATACTTTCTGAAGGCTCTATATGCGCTCTACCAAGTGCCGTTCTCGGTTTATCTTGAATCTGTTTTCAACACAGACAATCCGTCTGATGTCCCATCACAACTTGTCCATTTACACATGCAAATTAGCCTTTAAATGTATGCATTTTGCATCAACATCCTGTTCCAAGCAAGCTTGAATGTGGTATTGTAGGAACTCTCCAGCAACATGGCTACTGTCCAGTAAATCAATTTTTGTTTTGTTTGATGGAGGTTCACATGAAGCATCCAGTCTGGCATTCACGCCCTGCCTCGTAGATCAATAGCATTGTTTATGAAATAAAAAGACATTCCACACAGCGATATTCACATACATTCCCACAATCCACCTCTCCACCCAACATTTAAAAAAAGAATTCACCCGCAGCAAAACAAGTCGCCAACAACCAAGAATCACACCAACAGGCCCATCGAGTACATCACACTCACAGCTCCAGCAATAAAATACAACCACAGCTTCACAAATTCATCACATTTCAGAATTACATTTAGTCTGAAAAACTCTGGTCCAACAACTGGAACTAAATCTTTTTTTTTTAATCCACCGCACAAGCCCGTCAATTAATTTAGATGGAGAAGTAAATTTGTGTGTGTGATACGCGAGTCCACAGACAAATGGATGTTTTGAAAATTCTTCAAAGTCTGCCATCACTTCCTGATACCTATCTCACAATTCCACACAACAGTTTGAAGCATCACAGCTCGGTGTTTCCGTCTCTCGGCTCCCAAACACAAGGCAGTGAGTGAAAACGAGTCAGAAATACAAGCCATTCTCACCTGTTCCAACATCCCATATTTGCAGTCGTCCACTGGCCAAACCGGTTGCCAGCAGTAGATTGTCCCCTCCAAAACGAAACCTCCGCCAGCGGTTTCCTGGTTCTCCAACGCCAGAAAGAGATCCTGAAGTCCAAACATCCCCATTTTTTTGACTCTCTCCAGCTTCTCGGCTCAAGCCAATATCCCATTTCTCTCTGGTTGCCCAACAACCCTGACCACCCAAACTTTTTGCAGCTACCCAACCATCTTCCTTTCCACAACAGGTTCCAGTGTTCTGCCTTGTCCACGCTTTACGTCCTGAAGGAGTTCCACGACTCCCAAGCGCCAAGCTCAGAACTGGCTCACCACAATCTATGAGGCGCTCTGGAAATAGAGATGAGGAGGCCAAGGAAGAGACGAGGCTGGGTAAAGGGGAAAAGGGTAACGGAGGATTAGTCAACTTTTCCTCATTTAATGTCCTTTTGTTTCTTTTATCTGACCCATTCACAAAGGCAAATACCATAGGAATACAACTATCTCCTTCCAAAGGCTCACATAGTTTTACTTTAAACTTCTGATGATTCAAGGTGTACAAGGGAAATAAATATGACAGATTCTTTGAATGTCTCTGACAATCTTTTTTTTTGTTTTTTGTTACATAACTTTGAAGGTTTGAACAGACACAGTGACTGAAGCCGTTCACTGACCAAACACTCAAATCTTTCTCCGACTATTTATAGCTGGCAAGGGGCTCTCCAGAACAAGGTCTCCTTCTGTCTGACTTTTCAAATGTCATCACACCCATGGGGGGGGGGGGGGGGGGGGGAATAAAAACATTTTCAACGAAGTCTGGAACAGGAAGGCTTTTTCCTACTCCAGATTTCAAACAAAACCAAGTTTGTTTTTTCTTTTCTCAATCTTCTAATTTGGGGATTTCACAATAATTTAAGTTTATGCTTGCGTGCAATTTTCAAAATCGGAAATAGAATTGCCTAACTCGTCAAAAAATTAATTAATTGATTAAAAGAAGAGCTCCACACCAGCAAACATGCACCATTCCCCACCCAACCTGAGCAGTTCCATAGAAAACACTGACATGTGGCACAAGTAAAGGCAACTAAGCACCCTCCTCCCAATCTTCCAACACCCCTCCCCCATCCACGTCCCCACTTCTCCGACACAATTCCACTCCCCCTCCCTCGAGCTAACAAGTATCATTTTTTGCTTCACCCTACCCAACCTGTGTTTACACTCTTGTTCTTAATTATTGTATTACCTTGTTATAGATCCTATTGGCTTTATAATAAATAAATTACATTGGTCTATGTACTCTTGATTATGACATTAAATTTTTGGTTGTTGTTCTTGTTGTTGTGCGATTGTTGTGCGATTGTAAGGAATAATGCTTTGAAATCTGAAAATGTAACCATCAAACATCACATGATAAGTCGCAGTGCAGTTTGTTCATTGGTTAAACTTAGGCTTACCCTCCTCCACACCCCCTACCCCTTTGTGTTTTATGGAAGGATGTGGACCACAAGACTTCACTCTTGAGAAAGGTTAGCAGAGGCATGGGCTGAAAGGTTGTGTTGCTAAACAAAATGTCAAGCGTTTCAAGAAACTCAGGTTGGAGGACTTGTGGCTGCATGATGCATATTATAAATATTTTCCAAATGTTTGTTGTTTTTGTGTGTCCTCAACTGTTTGTTTCAAGTCCACAACCACTCCCCCCCCCTTCACAAAGTCCAAAGCCCTCCCTTCCTCCTCCAACCCTAAAGCATGAATCCCATCTACCCCCCAGAAAGTTCTCAACACCCCTCCCCCGAAGCCTCAGCCTCCCTCTCCCAACTCTGTCCCATATTTGCGACCCCCTCCCCCTCAACCCCAACTGTCCTCCCCTCCTCACAAAAAGTAAAACGGCCATTCCCGCATTGATCATTAACTCATTAAAACAGCAAAATATTTAACGCTTTCCCCTCTCCGATCATACTATCGCCGACTGCACAGAAACTGTGATTGAAACAGCTCCTACATGTCATGACCGTCACGGACACCAATACAACTTACAATCCCGCGAGATATGCGGAAACCCCGTGGAATTGCAACATCAATAACCCAAAACCAATTATCTTCTTCCTGATGCACATATACACATCATTAAAATCAATCTCAGATCGTAAGTTTCACCACCATCTCAGATCATCCCCACTCCAAAACCATGATCTTTTTGAGCCCGTTAACTGCCTCACCCCCCCCCCCAACCTCACCCCAATCCTCTCTCTTCAAATTTTTTGTTTTTCCTTCCTGGGAGTTTCCTTCTGTATCCATCTGGTCCACCCCATGCATCCTCTCCTACCCTCAACCCCCCATTCCTCCCCACACACATTTTGTCCAAGTTTCCCTCCATCTCGGCCTTCATCTCTGCTGTTGGTGTTTCACCCCTCTCTCCTGTTCCTTTTTGCCCTGTTACATCCTGATCCGTTCAGTGTACTAGCTCTTCTACGAGCCTCAACTCTGTATACTAAAAAATAATAATAATAATAATAATAATGACAAAGTTTTATTTTACGTCGTGAGATTCCCAGAAGTCCTCAGACAAAGACCTTCATAATGACATGGATTTTTATGGTACCTGCATGGTCGAAGCATTCAAGAGAAAAGAGATGGAAATGTTAGCAAGGACCTGCACAACCTCCACAGGAAAAGTCCTGCTTGAGAGAATTCCACATACAGTAGTTATTTGTGAAGTGTATATACAAGACTCCTGCCTCGATCACTGAGGCCTATATGTACTGTGATCTTCACAAGGCCCTTAATTCATAGCGGCTCCAACCTTTCAATATTTGATGATGCATTGAACTGTCACTTTGGTCATTTTATACTGAAGGGAAAATTATAGGGAGGACATGGCGATTGTGAATGTAACCGTTCTGAAGACGTCATTGGCTTCGCATAGCAGTAAGCACAAATATGGCAGCCATATAATTTTTCAGGTTGTTGTTGTTGTTGTGTTGTACGGGTCAGTTCTGTTCGAACAAGCCCACGGCATGGAGATAGCCGATCAATCTCCCAGGAGCGATCCAGAGATCCCTCAGATCTATGATGTTGTGCTCTTGTCAAAGTGGAGCCAGGACCACGCAGTCTTCCATAATGGGTTTTGTTGTGTGTGGGGCAGCCTGGCAGAGTTTGTAGGTGTTGTCAGTGGTGTCGTCGAATCTGTGTTTGTAATGTAAAAGCTGTGGATGGTGTCCATAGCGGAGGTGTGCAAGGTGAACACGATAAGACTTGGAGAGTAATTGGTCTGTGTCATGGATGGGTGGGGGTTTACTGCCCAGGATACTGTTTGAGCCTCATTACCCTTTACCACCGAAGGTGAAGGAGGTTAGGTTTTCACCCCCTTTCTATCGGTTTGTTTGTGTACAGGATATCTCAAAAAGTTGTGGACGGAATTCAGCTGTGCATGGGGTGGACTCATCTGCACTGCCTTGGATAGTGCAGTGCAACATCCTCTATGCAGAGCAACTAGTTCCAAGCACATCAGTCTGGTTGAAGGGTGGGG
>CM068953.1:44269065-44283217 GCA_035128595.1 Eptatretus atami
GGGTGGTGATGATCAATTGATCATAAAGAGAGAGGATGGGGAATAACAGGTTTTACCAGGCCAGGCTTGCGGGATGGTCTTGCATCTTGTTAACACAATCAGTCTCATGCATCCTCTCCCAAAGATAGAAGATACAAATGACTATTCCTCTTTACACAAATAAACCACCACTCACCACACACACACCTTCTCTCATCCCTTTTCTCCACAAACACATATTTTGTAACAGATGATATTCAATTGTTAGGAATTAACCATTTTTTCAATTTCCAAAAATGAAGTATTTGTGCTTCATGCAATCTATCTACAGGTATTTTTCAAGAGCAGCCATCACCATTAGGAAGGGAGGGACTGGGAGGACTGGGGGGGGGGGGGGTGGTGGAAAGAGAGGAATGCTATTTATTTATTTCAAATGACTCGGGTCATATAAGTTAGATTGAAATATATTCAATGTCAAGTAGTGTCCAATGTAAATTTCTGATTGATAGGAAATGATAACCAGTGAATTACCCTTGAGCTCCACAAAGCTGTTTCCAAGGTACTATGCGGACTGTTGTACGACCAGTTGCCCAAGCCACGCAGGAGCCATCAGGTGCAAGTCCCAGAGTCCTCCTGTGCTCTCCACCTTTGCTTCTGCGTCCTAAAGTTCCATGTAGCTCGCACAACAGCTGGGCACGAGCTGGGGTGGCATTGGTGAGGGGTAAACAGTGTTAGTACAATGGCATCAAAGTCTCCCATGTCCTTCATTCAAAAACCTAAAAGTGCACCTCGCAGAGTTTAACCTGCTGCTTTAAGGTAATTATCTACTAAGGTACAACTCCTTTGAAACCTGTCCATAACTGAGTTTCATTTTTTAATGATTCTCTGTCCAATGAATGCTTTTCTACCGCTCCATTTGTTTCCCATTCTATCTTCCTCCTCCGACTTCACTTCTTCATCTCACGATGAGATTGTCATGGACTGTGCAATCAAAGACATTGTAAGCTGAATGGGCTAAAACTAGAGTGAAGAATCATGTTGCTAATTATGGTGCAGTTTAGTCGATAATATTGTTGTGCAACCGGGGCTCAGGTTCACCACTAGGGGGGCTTCTCAGACTCTTCCCGACCTCCAGTCCTGCAGGCCGCCGTGCCGCAGATAAGTCCACGGCCCGTCGGGTTGTTAAGCAACTACGAACAGATTGACAAAGCCAAACCTGGCAGGTTCCTTGCTCTAAAACACGTTACCTTCATAATCAAGCAATCAATGCAATTGGTGGCATGCATTTACAAGCAATAATCAAATGATACAGGCAGGCAAAGACACATGAGGAAATGAGTTACCCTTAGCATTTATTCCCCTTCTTAAATCTTATTTCAACCGGTTATACAAACAACATGGCACCGGCAGGATCATACCAAGAAAACTTAGAGAAGAACAGAAGACAGAGGCAGAGCAAGGCGTAGGTTCTGCCATTAACTCACCACGGCACACGTCGACGGACGTGTGCCAATCCTGAAACAAGTAAGGAATGAAGAAAAGCAGAAAGGTGTAGATGCAATGTATGCTGATGGATGAAACTGCAGAACTTAAAAAACAAGAAAAAACGAGATTTTCCGAGGTGGATCCGGGGTATGCTTCCCCCCCCAAAATTGAAAAACTTATCAAAATATGAATTTTGAAATAATATGAAAATATGAGTTAAAATGCCACAAGGGAATGTTAAGTTGCCAAGGTACTAAACTGAATAGCCCTCTGGAACCCGTGAGGGCAGAAGGCAGGAATGTTGATGAAGGATCCAAGGAGAAATGGACTGCAGACTCTTCAGACGAGTTACACCAACCCATGTTAAGGCAACGTGAGACGTGCAAGGTACCACAAAGGCAAAGAAGAGTTCTTTACACATGAGCCACATGAAGGTGCCAATATCAGGTGAAGAATCGGTACCAGCAAAACTCCACCATAAGGGTTGCGCTTTTCAGCACAACACCAGGTACAGAATATCTCCGTCGAGTGGAATGCATCTGATAGACACCAACAAATGGTGGTCGTTCGCGCCCAAAACGTCAAGCAGGCGGATCTTTAGCGGAGAAGGAAAAGACGTCTGAGGCGTTCGGAATCTGAGTCGATCCTTCATTCCACCTGCGACCGAACAATATGCTCGGCTCTCTTCCTGTTTCACCTGGTTCTGGAAAACCCCTGATCAACCCGAGCTCGAGAATATTTACATATTATAACATGAGAATGATGCCGCTACAGATCGCAATTGCACGCAACTTCTCCTCAACCTTTTGCGAGACTACTTGTTTTTTTGTATACCTTGTCGAGACTCGTATGAGAGCTAACACACAATGCACATCAAGGACAAAACGGGAGTGGGAAGGACAAAACAGTGGGGAACAGCGACATTAGGAGATCTATGGAAAGGAGAGGGATGGGGCGGGGAACACGGGGTATACAAGATGGACACTACAGGGACTTTCAGGAAGGAAAGCAAAGAATTTGAAGGAGGTGGGTTTGGGGTGGATTAACGGGGGTAGAAAAGATCGAGGATTTGGATGGGGGACGATAAGAGGTGGTGGTGAACAGCCGTTTTAAAGGCCTGGAGGGAAGAATGGGATTGAACAGAGTGAGGGAGTTTATTCCAAAGGCGGGAAAAAAAAGAGGAATGAAGGATGAATGTGGGCAGCGATTCATGATTTTGGTAGTTTTACCAGAAGGGGGTTGTTTGGGGACCTTGAGCGCTCCAACATGATTGGTTATGGCAGACAACTACACCTCGGCACGAACAGGCAGGCAGCTTCTTACTCGGCTTCCCAACACGTTCCAACAGCAGCAAACGTCTGACGTTCCACCTTTTATGCAGCTTGAATGAGGCAGAGACTGGCAGGGGGCAGGGGGCAGGGGGGTTGGAGAGTTCATGGGAGGTGGAGTTCCCAGGAACAAAGGCCGTGTCCTGCCCTTTGTCCCATGATAGCACGTCCCGATTGGTGCGCTCACCATGCAACGCCTCCTTTGGCTGTCAATCATTTTGAGTTGAGGTCCTCCCCAGAGTCAACATCATTTCTTTTCAAACGGGTTTTCCCGCCCAACAGTCCTTCCCACTCAAATGGTTTGAAAATGGGAACGTTGTTCTCTCCCTTGTCATCTGAATTTGCGGTTGTCTATTGTGCGGTGTTTTATAATGTGGTTGTGTGTGGTGCTGTATGAGAGGGCTAATAAAAGAGAAAGGAAATTTACAAATAGCTGGTTGCACCCAATATATACGTGAAGACTGTTAAATGATAATTTGGAAGAGAGAGAGGGAGAAGAGAGATCGAGAGAGCCGAATTGCGCTGTGGTTCATGAAATGGCAACCACCATATGGGAGACATGAATAAAAGACGACAAAGCAGGAATAAAGGAAGGACAGGAGAGGTATGGAGGAAGAGGAAGAACACCTACAATAGCTCGCACAATGCATTTGTCCCGTTCCCCTCAAGACAATGGGTGGGTGCCTGTCTGGGCACATGTACCAACGATATGACTGACTAGGGAACTCCTATGTGTAATGGATGTTCATTCACCCGGGGGCCGGTTTTATAACCGTCACAAAATACAAATAGGAAAATACTGCATTTCAAAGTGTATTTGAAAAAGAAAAATGTTTTCATGTTTTTTCTGAAAATAACAATTTGTTTTTCAGTGCAGTGATTACAAATGTTGACATATGAGATATCGGCCTCAAGCAAGGAGAAAGAGGAGAAATTCCACAAGAAAAAGAGCAATGAGAACTTGGAGACCCTCACCAGGACTTGTTTTGTGTGGTGTATTTTGTGTGGCGTTTGTGTGCTGGTGTGTTCCATAATTAATGAGACATAGTTAGAACTGCCACTGCATAACCGCTGGCAGTAATGACCGGGTACCAAGACGTCCCATTTTGATGCAACACCTGACCCTGACCCATGACGTTTTTATGGTTATTCAATTTAATTCTGAATGGGATTAAAATAAATTACATTCAAATCACATGGAAGACCAAATAGGAACAATCCTGCATGGGTAATCAGAAGGAACCCAAATAAGCAAAAAGCAAAGATGAAGTCATCAGGAGCAACCTGGATAGTATTCACATTTCAGCTGCTACTCCTCTACCCTCAAATGCATCCAGGCACAGCCAAGTGAACCTTATTTAAAAATATATATATACCCAGATCAAAAAATTAAAGTTGAATGTGTCCCATTAATGTGTCCCATAAAGTTGAAATTTATTTTTCTTAAATCCTATATGGCTGCTAAACCATGTGGCATCAATTATATTCCTTAACAACCTTGTACACGAATGCCTTGGGGAAAATTTGTGTGAAGCTTCTCCACGATCTGTCCAGCCGTTCTGGAGAAGCTTTTTTATGTTTTCAGGTAAATCCAATATGGCTGCCAAATCATATGACCCATGACATCATATGTGTGAACCTTTTCTTCCTCATGGATAGGTGGTCATATGTGTAAAGTTTCACCTCGATCTTTTCAGCCATTTCAGAGAAGGAGTTATATGAAGGTTTTAAAAAAAAAAAAAGCAATATTGTTGTGGGGCCGGAAATCGGCCGCAAACACGAGCGCAAGATGGAGCAGTAGAGTCGGCTCGACCAATCGCCCGGAATTTAGATTGTACCTTTTCGGAAAAGTACGGGTCCCTTTCGGACCGAACTCGCCAATAGACAGACCACGTGGGGTAGGGTCGATTGCCAATTTCAATTTACCTAAATACCCACGTGGTCCAACCTACCGGGGAAATTCACCCTCGACGGCACCAGTACGGAACGAGCCGCTTAGCATACCCGTTCCGAGCGGTTTGATCGCCGAGAACCGTCGGTCCAATTGTCGCATTATAACGGCAACTGCAACGGCCTGCTAATTCCCCAACATGCAGCACGAAGGAATAGTCAATGAAGGAATTGACACGAACGAGCTGAAACATTGAACAATCGGGGTATTTATTCACAATGGGGGAATGAGGGAAGCACGCAAGAGCAGAGTTAAACCGAATATTAATAAAGGCACGTATATACAGGCAAAAAGCACTTGTACAATTCACTACTTAGCAGACGGGCCCACGGACACACACCAAAAGAATCGGACCAAATGGTCTTGATTCGGACCTCCAGCCGAGGACAGTCAGGCTGAAGACCAGGGTCTGTCTTGGACCTGTCCGCCTCGTGCGGTCTTCAAGCTGACTTCCGGGCGCCAGCGGAAGGCGAGCCGAATCCAGGCACCGGCGCACGACCCTTGTGGTTCTTGCGGGCGATGGTGTCTCTCAAGCTCGCCGATAGAGACATGGCGCCCAACCCTCGCGGTCCTTGTGGGGGATGGTGTCTCCCGAGCGCTCGATCGTGTGGCGGAGGAGGAGGGAGAAGATGCTCGAAGACCTAGGAACATGAACCAAGAAGACGCAAGAACAACAACTTTCCGTCTCTCCCTCCCCTTTTTATTCCTCCCGGGTGCGGCTCGCTTCCGGCGTGGCTCGTTCGCCGTCGGTGGGGGCTGTCAAATTCCCTTTCTTGGAGTGCCCAAGCGAATCGAAGGGTGGGGCCCGACCTTTCCCCCACTTGGCGGGCTGCCAAGCGAATCAGTGGGTGGGGGCTTGACCTTTTCCCAACTTAGCGTGCGGAGAATGCGGGGAGCAGAGGGTTTCTCATCGTTGTTCTCTGCAGAGCCGGGGTAATCCGTTGTCTCTCCATCATTGGTCGGGGGGCGTGTCGGGCGCCTTGATTCCCTGCCCCGTCCCCGATCTGCCGAGGATTCGCGAGAGAGACGTCAGGCCCCACCCCATCCCCGATCTGCCGAGGATTCGCGAGACGTCAGGCCTTCGTGAACTCCGCCCACGTTCGTGCTGACCCGCACGTGAGTGATGGCGTCAGTGGGAAGAAGCGAGATGAAGGTGAAACGATGCTGGTGTTGTTGTAGTTGTTGTTGGTGGTGAAAATAAACGAAAGAAAAACCCTAACTATCAAAATAACTACGCAGCGCATTTACATTTAATCACCCATTAAACAATTAATCACCCACCCATTAAACCCATTAAACACCCTAACTAAAAACACGTATTTACCGATATAACTGCTCTAAAGGACCTGTATGTTGTGTGCGATAGGTTTCCAAACCCGTAACAATATGACTGCTCAATCACGTGACCGATGACATCAAAAAAAAATTTTGTGAACCATTTTATCCCTAGATGACCATTTTATCCATTTTTTTTTATTTCGTGGACCATTTTATCCCTCAAAATTTTTCATACTGATCAGCTGTAGCGTTCTACATATGCAATTATGACATCATAACAAAGGCATATGTGACGTCAAAAACAAATCCCTCACTCCCCATGAGGAGTACTTGCCATGTGCCAAGTTTCAATTTTTTCCTTGGTGCGGTTTCAGAGATACAAAAGTCAAAAGTTTTTCTGTTTTTTCCAACATGGCTGCCACACCACATGACCTATGATGTCCTAATTATCAGGAAAACATTCTACATGAGTAGTCGCACCAACTTGGAAAATTTTGTCTCAACCTGACAAGCAGTTGCGGACAAAAACACTAAAATTCTGTGCGGACAAACAAACAAACGGATGCAAATGCAATGCCCTCTCCTTTGGCAAGGGTAATATATATATATATATATATATATATATATATATATATATATATATATATATACTCTTTGTTACCTCCCCTCGTTTGATCCGTCACATTTCTATAACCACAAATGACAAGGTTGACTTGTCGGCACGTCTATGTGGAACAGCCTACAATATATTAATGTTCCTTTCTGAACTTTGGAACCACATGGAATACAACAACAAAAAAAGACCAACTTGACAAAACCTGTACCCAACTCTTTATTCCTTGTCTCTGAAAGGCTACCTTCACCCAACTTTTCTTATTGAATTTATTTTGCTACAGTTTTTCCAATAAATACAATGACAAATTAGGAGGACACTCAGTTGAGCGCATACCTCCAGCACGCAATGACTGATCCAGTAGAAAATATCGGAGCTAATAATTTTTTGAAATATCATGCTACACATTGGTTTAGCCACATCTCTCAATGGTGAAGAATCACTTGAAAATTAAAAAATTCTTGTATCCGGATTTGTAGCTTCACCAAAATTTAATCAATTCGTTCTTGTCACACATCCAACCTGCCCATCAAGTTTCGGCCAAACCCTTCCATAACTTTGAGATATCCTGCTTACAGACAGACAGACAAATAGGGGTGAATACATAACCTCCATCCACCTTTGGTGGCAGAGGTAAAAAAAAGAAGTTTCTCCCTCCCCTCCTGCTTTGCACCTTCTTCAAACTGTGCACTCTGACTCAGGTTTAACAACAAGACACCCCCTGTGCACAAAAATAAGCTTTGAGGTTCCAAAGTTGTTGTCGTTTTCATTTATTGTATACATAGTCAAGGCTCGTGTAAGTGCTAGTACACTAAACGGATCAAGAAGTAACAGGACAAAATAAACAGCAGAGAGAGGGGTGATGAAACACTAACGGCAGAGTTGAAGACCAAGATGGAGGGAGACCTATACAAACAATGGGTATGGGTGGGGAGGAATGGGGGGCAAGAAAGGACAAGATGAATACAGAAGGAAACTCACAGGAGGGAAAAACTGGAAGTTTGGAAGGAGAAGGGCTTGGGGTGGGTGTGGGGGTCAAAGCACAAAAACAGCAGAGGGTGTAAGACCAAAGAGGAGGGGGTAGAAGACAGACACCACTGACCTGTCTGTGTTGGGAAAGTGATATGCCCATGGACTCAACTTCATTGAAGGAGATGCCAATGATTTTGAAGGCATTGCTTTCCAAGGTATTGAGCGGAGCAAAGTGTGAGGCAGGGGAGCCAGCCCAGAGGAGAAAGCAATACTCTATCAAGCTCCGGACAAAGGCCTTATAGGTGGAAAGGAGTTCAGGTGTGCCAAGGAAAGACTTTGTACGACAGAGGATGCACAGTCGGCGGCTGGCTTTGGAGCCCAATTTTGAAATGTGCCTTACCAAAGAAAGATCATGGCTGATGGTGAGACCCAGGAGTTTGAGTGACAGAACTTCCTCAAGAGAATTGTTTAAAGGGTATGATGTGGGGGGGGGGGGGCATATGGTCCCTTCGGAGAGAGATAGTGAGAGTATGAGGTTCGTCAGGATAGAAAGACATATTCCAAGTGTTTGACAAGCTTGTGATTTTGTCAAGGTCTGAAGAGAGGGAAGAGGCCACAGCCAGGCTTGCCTGAAGGATGAGGGATGTCATGACAGAGGGTGAAGTCAGCAAGCAAAGAGGATTTTCAAGAGTCTGAGAGATCATTGATGAAGATGAGGACTAAGACTGGGCTTAGATCACTGCCTTTGGGAACTCCAGCCTTGATAGGGAGAGGAGATGAAAGGATTCCGTTGAGAGCCACACATTGGCTAAGAGAGTATAGGAAGTCAGTTATCCATGTGTGCAGTTGGCCTTGGATGCCGTAAGCAGACAGTTTGGAGAGCAAGGCAGGATGCCAGACTGTATCAAAAGCATAAGATATATCCAGAGAGACGGCCCTGATCTCATGTCTGACATTGAGGAACTCCATCCATTGCTGGATGAGTCGAAGCAGCATGTTCAAGGTGAAGTTACCTGGACTGAAATCAAACTGGTATCTGAGATGAGGTAGTTAGAGAAAAGGAATGATTCATTCATGCAATGAACATTCATTACAGTTCAATACTTTTGAACTGCAACAAATCTTCATCGCATTCATTGCAGTTCAAAAGTACTGCATTTGCATCTGTTTGTCTATTTTCTGTTCGCACAAAACACGAGTACACCTACTATAGTCTGTTCGGCTATGTCATTTTGTGAAAATTTCATATAGATTTTTTACTCATGTGATTATTTAAAATAGTTTGTGACCCAAAATATCTGAAAATCATGTTTGACATTTTTTCCAATGTCATCTTCATGGTATGGTAGCCATCTTGGATTTCATTCGAAACTCGCTATACATCAATTAGTTATTTCACATTTTATTTTATTATTCCTGTAATGATAAAGAGATGATGGTCCAGTTAGATAGAAATAAGTATTTAAAAAATCTTTCAATGCAAATTAAACATTTTTCTTGTAATTTTCATGATTAATAAATCCAAAATGGCTGCCAGTTTGTGTTATTTTCAGTGTTTATTCCATTTATTTATAAAATACAAGAGCCACACAAATAATTTAGATAATATTTATTGAGTTACTATTAATGTTTTCCAGTTCAATATATTTAATTAATTGGGCAAAATCATTATCACACAAAACACTGGTTTGAACACAATAGTCCATATACACAATTACACTTATCCTTATCCGAACTGTCAGACTCGTCAGTAGCCACATCAGGTTTGTTGCAACACTTATCACCATCCCCCTCACAGGTACAGAGTTCAGTGCAGGTGATATCATTATCTTTGCATGAACACCTTCGAGTACACATACTACTTCTGCAGTTACACCAAACTGTCTGTATCACAGAGTCAGGGGCCAAATTGTCAGCTGTCAGGACTGGGACCCATCCAAGCACTTCATGTTTTGACTTGCCTAATGTTTATGGATCTAACCATACCGGGTTTGATGTCAATGACTGACTCCACATATGGCACTGCAGATGAGCTCGTTTAATGTGCTCTGTGACTGCACCCAAAGTTGGTGGTAACTTTTCAACAACTTGCTTTGACTTCAGACTACTAAAACAATTCCAGCAAAGATCCTTCATCTCTGTGATTTGTTCAGTCTTCGAGCTGAATAGTGAACTGATCAGCTTCTCAGAGCCTGTTATCACCTGTTTTGTTGGTTGTTCTCCAATGCCGAGACCTGCAAGAGCTGTCAGCATTTCATCAGATGCCTTTGTGAAAAACTTTCCACCATACTGATTTGCTCTTGCCATACATCCTTCCAGTGGTGTCACAGCTACGAATAGCATGGAAACCCCTTATAGCTGCTATTCGTATGGCAACAAGAGCATGATATATACGTTGAAGGGCTACATACTTTCCTTTCCCACCCATATTCATGATGAGCTTTGTATCATAGCCAAGACTTGGTAACATTGATAATGCCAAGACCAAGACATCAGTATCTGGGGAGTATACGTGAACCTTCATCCAAACCCTGTGCAGTTTAGCAGCAGCAAATATCATGAGTGTGTCTGCCTCTTCGTGCGAGTGTTCCCTATGTCTAAATCATCTGCACCTCTGCCATCTTTACCCTCACGTGTGACAATGATCACATTGGTGGATTCAGACATGGTGATGACTGTTTTCCAGGTATATTGTCAATTGATCTTTGGTTTCAGCACTGCTGAGGAATGCTTGCATATCTCTGATGGCTGTGCAATCATCAACCTTGTAGTCCATGATGCGAGACGATTTGCCACCTGTCCTACGACTTCGTGTTGTTGCCTTGATTGAATTTTTGACAGAGTAATTGCCAAAAACCACACACACAGATTCATACGTCAATCCTTTGCGGTCAATGGCTTTGACAAAGTAAGATGCCAAGTCATTACAGTTCTTTATGGCAGTTTCGAATACTGTCTGCTCAATGACGACAGCCATACCATCAATAACTAGAGCAGTTTGATCTGGCACATTTGAAGGCAACGGACCATCCATTTCTGAGTCACTATCTGCATCCATCTGATGAATCAGCTCATGAGTCAGTTGTGACTTGTCTGTGCATGGATGCAGTAGACCTCCAGCTTGCACGAGTACATTGTAGAAAGTTCATACATAACAACTACCTTTCAGGTCAACATCATGGGAAGATCGTGATATTACAAGAAAGCAAGCAAACATCGATGCACATTCCTTCATCCCAATTTCTTGTTAACCTCCGCCATCGAAGATCGGAGGTTACTGTTTTCACCCCTTTCTGTTTGTTTGTTTGTTTGTTAGTGAACAGTATTACGGAAAAACTCCTCGACGGATTTACGAAACTTGGTGGGGGTTAGGTATGGTCCAAGGATCATGCCATTAGATTTTGGACTTGGTCCCCCCCCCCCCAAAAAAAAGAGAATTTTTTTTTTGCATTTCCACATGTTTTAAGTGATTTCCAACCCCCCCCCCCCCCCCCCAAAAAAAAGTTAGAGAAAAAAATTTTTTGCAACTTTTTTTCAACAAAATTTCGATTTCTCTTTTTTGCATTTCTACATGTTTTAAGTGATTTCCAACCCCCCCCCAAAATGTTGGAGAAAAGAACTATAACTCTGTCAGCACTGTTGACATCATATTTAATGAATAAGATATAAGGTTCACTTGAGTGACCCAGCAGTATTGGCGCGCGGAGGTTTTGCACTCTCCCGAGTGCTCCCCCTCTAGTTTCCCATGTTTTGATCTTATCTCCTTTCCAGCTTATGTCCACGTTTGTACTTTGACCTTCTTCATTTTGTCCCATCGATTCCACGTCCTTTTATTGTCATTAAACAACTTCATATGCTCTTCCCTGTCGCTTCTGCAATCAGGATATTCTCAGAGATGTCCTGAGGAATTACCATGTTGTTATCTTGCCAAAACGAAGTTTTTGCAAGATATGTTAGTCAGCTTGTATGTTTTTTTTATTTGTTTTTTTTTAATTTTTTTTTGTTTTTTTTTTTGTTTGTCTTGTAATCACGTATAAAAAATTCTGCAGAGCACAGTTATCATTGGAAATTTTTTGTAACTTCGCATATCAGAGGCCTATAGAGGTCCCTTTCAGCGCACAAAATTTTGAAGGTCAAGGTCAAAGGTCATGGTTTCAGCGCCCACAGCTCTTCCTGTACTTGGTATTCCAACGCTGGCGGTGTGGCAAAGGAGATTGACCATGTCCCCATTGACGTGTCGTTGGAGGATGATCCAGAACTGCAGGGTCTACCGGAGTACTCAGTTCCTCAATACTGACCACAGGCTTGTTGTAGCAACCCTAAAGCTGCACCTTAAATCTGGAGAATGGTACCATCCCAGCCTAGGCTGGATGTTGGCAAGCTCAGGGATGAGAGAGTAGCTGAGGATTGCTAACAGGCTGAGTGGACACTGGGGGGTCTGGGTGCTTTGGGGGTCCTGAAGAGTTGTGGAGTGCCTTCAAGACCACCGTCCTTGATGTTGCCGGTGGATGTCTTGGAACTCACCGCAGGGCAAAAGAATTTTGTCTCTCAAGGGACACTGGATACCATTGACCAGAGTCGCAGGTCAGGCTGAATGGCAGAGCTGAGCTGTTCAGGGAGCTGAGGCGTAAAACTGTACGTGCACTGAGGGTGACAGGGAGCCTATGTGCGGGAATCTGTGAGGGGTAGAGCATCACCTGTGGACAGGTGATCTCGTCCCGCTTACAGGGAATTCGCGCATTGCGTTCATCCAAGCCCATCCCTCGGAGCACTGCAGTAAGAGCAGAGAGTGGTAGGCTCTTGACAGAGGAGTCTGAAGTGAAGGCCGCGTGGCCGGTTACTTTGAGCGGTTGTACCAGGCTGATCCCCCAGCTGTCGAGTTGGACGTCAAGGGTGTTACAATCCCTGTTGCTGACCCTCGAATCAACTGTGGTCCACCTTCGCTTGTGAAACAGGGCTGCGGTGAACCAGTTGAAACGGCAAAGCTCCAGGGATCTGTGGCATCCATGCTGAACTTCTCAAGGCTGGTGGAAATGCTGCACTCGCGTCGTTGCATGCAGTTTTGTGCTCTGCTGGAACACAGGCATCATCCAACCGATTGGAAGAGGGGCCTTGTTGTCCTATCTGAAAGGGAAGGGTGATCGCCAAGACTGCAACAACTACCGAGGGGTGACGCTGCTCTCAGTGCCGGCAAGGTCTTTGCTCGGATAATTAATTCTTGATAGGGTTCGCCACCATCTGCTTGGCACCAGCGTCCAGAGCAGTCAGGCTTTACACCAAAGAGGTCAACGTTTGACAGTATCCTTGCTCTTCGTGTCCTCACCGAACGCAGACGAGAGTTTCGGCAGGGGCTGTTTGCAGCCTATGTTGATCTCTATAAAGCGTTCGATCAGTGAATCGGGATGTCCTCTGGAGGATTCTTGGTCTTCGTGGGGTGCCATCAAAACTGATCGATCTGATGTCTGAACTCTACTCTGGTACTGAGAGTGCTGTGAAGTGTGGTGGTACCACTCTGACTTATTTCCAGTTGTTACTGGAGTTCGTCAGGGTGTGTACTGGCCCCCACACTTTCAGCACTTGTATGGACTGGATTTTAGGGAGGATGTCGGAGAGATCAAGCTGCGGTGCATCGTTTGGGAATGTAAAGGTCTCGGACCTTGATTTTGCAGATGATGCAGTCATCTTTGCGGAGACTTTAGATACCCTTTTGGGGGCCTCGAGGTGCTGAATAAGGAGTCGGAGCCGCTGGGATTACGGTTTCTTGGGTCAAAACTAAGATCCAGGCTTTCGGTGACATCTTGGATGCTGCTGTCCTGTCTGTGTCTGTTTGTGTGAGGATGTTGAGGTCGTGAGAGATTCACTTACCTTGGCAGTGATATTCATGTCTCTGCTGGCTGTGAGTCAGAGGTCAATAGACGTCTGGGTCGGGCCTGGGGAGTCATGGATTCACTGGATCATGGGGTGTGGCGCTGCCGGTACTGTGCGAGAGGACGAAAGTCCGAGTCTTCAGGTCCTTGGTACTTCCAGTCTTGCTCTATGGATGCGAGACTTGACTCTGACCAAGGATCTGAGACGGAGACTTAATTCCTTTGGTACCAGGTCTCTTCGGAGAATCCTTGGCTATCGCTGGTCGGATTTTGTGTCCAACGAGCGGTTGCTGAGAGAGATTCGGATGAGATTTGTTACTGCATAGTCCGTGAGCGTCAGTTGCGGCTGTATGGGACATGTGGCTCGTTTTCCTGACGCTGATCCTGCTCACCAGATTCTCTCAGCGAGGGAAGTCTCATGAGTGGAGGAGGCAAGTGGGCCGACCACGTGCCTCGTGGTGCAGCAGGTTGACCATCATCTCAAGGAGATGGGGATGGGCCTTGGCATCTGCCTGGGGGATGGCCAGACGGAGGCCCCTGGAGTACCGGCGGAAAGTGGATGCAGCGACGCGCTTTTCTGGCACATGCTCCCATACCTGACCTGACCTGACAAAATTATATTTTGAAAATAAATGCCGACGTTTACATTTCGGGTTTTGAAACTTTTGCACCTTCGGCG
>CM068953.1:44314288-44316788 GCA_035128595.1 Eptatretus atami
GATTGAGGAAGAAGAAGTGGGAATTTGAGTTTTCATGGAGCGCTTCCAGGAAGGTAACATTTATTATTCCACCACAGTAGGAACCGTTTAAAAGGACACGAAAAGAGCACACAAACAACAACCACAGCCACAGCAACAATTATGTTTTATAATTTAATAAAACATCATTTTTCACACGTCTTACAACATTTTACTTCCTCATTAACATACACAGCTGGACATACAATATGTTTGTGAAGTACAATATGGTGTCTTTTGATTAAATCCATTAGCAAAGCAATTCGTGGCACGCCTAGATTCAGTTAGCAAGCAGCTTGAAGTTGCTTGCCAAGTGAAACGTGTGGAGTGTGTTTTGGTTGAAACAAGAATTCAGTGTAAATATTCAGTGTGCCGATATCACAGTGGGTAGTCGCTAACCTTCCTGGCAACCTCGTTGCATTCTACCAGCTAAGATTTCCAATCCATACTTGCTGTACCCTCCGGCGTACGGCTTGGGAGAGAGGGTGAAATTATGGAAGCTCTGCTGGGAAACGGATTTAGGGACGTTTTGGGCCTACCGCCTGACGGAAGATCACCGAAGTTCTTTGCATGCCAACCGACCACCTCCAGGCACGTATCCCTCTCCACATCGCTTCTTCAGTCCCCAACCTGCCCCCCTCTCTCTATACTCCCTATAGCTTTGCTTTCGGCAGTTTCCATTGGGTATTTCTCAGAGCATTTCCTTCTCATATTCCCATTCAATGATCTAGAAATCAGGAGTTTCAGTTTCCCTTTCCAACATCAGTTTCACTTTGGGATATTAGTTTTGATTCGTCATTGCAACTTGTGATGTGACGAGAATGGTGCAAGAAAAAGGTCGTCAAAAAGCAATGTTGGAGGAATGTTTTTCCTGATTTCCCAAGGGGGTCTAAAGTGTCTTAAAGGAGAACTCAAACACTCAGACCACCTCATCGCTAATCTATTCCTTGATACCCTACAACGTAGATATGATGTTTCTTTTCCGATTTCCATATTATAAAGTAGGTAATTTTGCGATTAAAAGTAGAAATCTTCTTTTTCAGATTAGACATGATGTCACATCAGGAAGTCCACCATCATATCCATATTGTCTCCGGGTATGATTTAACTCAAGCGGCGAATAATTTTAGATTTTTCACAAATATGCCAAGTCAACGCGTCCTTGGTGGTTATAGTAATACAAACCGAGACGGTTTCATGCTACACCAATGGCCGAAAGACCCTAAGTTTGCCAGAAACTGGACAAGGTTTGTCCGAAATACCTGAGTGTGGATCGGGCCTATAAAATGTTCACTTTTGTGCTCTGAACGTTTTACAGAGCACCGTTATGAAACAACAGAGATGGCTATATCTTGTGGTTATCTGCCACGATTGAGAGGATGCCGTCCCTACAATCAAGTGTAAGAAACATCCGTCGCTCGAAACTGTAACACCATCTCTGCCACGCTACCAGCACATGTACACGGACTATTTGAGCAGTAAATCAAACACCTGTTGCCATTTCCCAGCAGTTACCACATGAGCACCTGAAAATAATTATCTATAATCAACACACATTTCTGCAAGTCAAATGAACCACCATCTATTTATAGTGGAAAGAGAGTATGTATCATCATCTACTCCTCCGAGAGGATTTGACCTCGAATGTTAAAAAATATATAAAAAAAATTCAGGGTCCCTTCCCTCCACCCCGTCTCAACCCTTACCCCTCCACAATCCCCCCATCAACCATCACCCCCCCACTGCCCCCAAGCACCACTCTGCCTTCCACTGGGGGTAGGGGGGGGGGACATCAACACCTCACAGACACAACGGTGGGACACGGCACAGGCGTGGACGCAAATGGCGTCCGGAGAAAGTATGAAATGGGACGATCCAGTAACATGGAAGATACCTAGTCAGCTTGCAACAAAGAGACAAAGCATTCGTCAGCCATTTTGTCCACCAGTGTCCTAGTGCACCTGGGCGGTGTCGGCTGTCAGGTGATGACGGATATTTCTGCTCGAGTAATATAACTGATTTATCAATAAATAAAAAATCCCTCCAATTGAGCGGAAAATCAAACCTTACCGAGCTGTAGTGAACATGTGACGAGCGTTTTCATCTTCACGAACACTTTCGCCTTCTTTGGCTGAATCTCTCACACAAGGCTCAAAACGATTTGGCTCCACAATCCCCCAAAAGCGTTTCTATTACTAATTTTGTCTCCAATAGTTTCTTCAACATCCTGCAGATCAGTTTCAACACACGTGCATACTGAGAACCTTCAGAGTTGCTGATGACGGTGGAATCAGTATCGGAATCCGAGGTTAAGGTTGTAATATATGTAAAGCCGCCATTTGGATCATGGCGAGTTCATAATGTGACGTCACTGGTGAAATTCAAAAATTGACACTCTCGGGCTTTTTTCGACACTTTGTTATTGGCAAAAAAAAAAATAAAAATCAAAAATTTTCCCCTTCTTTTTTGCATTCCCCTTTAA
>CM068953.1:44321788-44336753 GCA_035128595.1 Eptatretus atami
CCGTGGTGTGACAACACACACACACACACACACACACACACACACACACACACACACACACACACACACACACAGACACAGACACACTTCTCCTTTCACCAATAGATGCAAAAATCAAGTATAATTTGTCTTGTGTCCTGGAACTAAACAAATAATTATACGGCACTTCTTTCTCACAGGTACGCTTACAATACTTTCAACTTCTTTAAAAGTTTGTTTCGTCGTTTCATTCTCCAATCCTTATCTGGGAGGCATGAAAGATGTCCGGGCCGCCACAATACGGCTCGTTCTTGTCACATACCTAACTCATCCACCAAGTTTTGTCATAGCCGGTCCGCAACTTTTTTAGACATTGTGCTATACTGTATGTTGTTTTTCACCCCATCTCTGCAATTGTGAAGAATCACTTGTAAAATAAAAAAAAATTATGAAATGTAACATTAAACAAGAGCTCAAGTGAGCACAATATATGCCTGAACAAGAAGGTATATACAGAATTGTGCTACTACATGGAAAACAGCATCCTGGTTGCCATGGCAACCACTTTAGATGACGAACGTATGTTACGACACACCGTCTCCACAGTCTGTACTTATGTACCAAATATGAAACGTGAAAGTTGAAAACTTTGGGAGTTAGAGTGCGGACAGGAACGGACGGACGGACGGACAGACAGACGACCGGTATCACATAATACGCCCAGATATATATATATCGGGCGTATAAAAAATTATCGCATCCGGATCTGGATCTGGATCTTCACGGAAATCAAATCAATTCGTCCTTGTCACAAACCCAACCCGTTCACCATGTTTCCTCCATAACTTTTTGAGATGACTGTCTCACAGACAGACAGACAAACAGCCAAACAGGAGTGAAAGCATAACCTTCGTCCTCCTTCGGTGGGGGAGACAACTAATGAATTCAAAGAACACCTTACCCCACACCGATTTGAGAAACAAGGACATGGGCGGGGTCTGTGAGCAGCAAATTTGATTGGTCGTGGTGATGTGTAAGTACCGCTAAACAGAGGGGTTTTGAAAGTGACAGCAAGGCCATTTGTGTTCTACAGTGTTGAAGTACATCATATAATTCAATAGAAATAAAATAAAGATTTTAAAGGAGGGGAAAAAAAGTTTACCGCCATTACATCACCTCATTTAACACGTCACACATTAGTTCTTCGTGTCTGTTGTTTGTGTCCTTTATGACGCTTTTGAAAACAATGTTTCCTGTTTGGAATTGTTTTTAATTTTGTTTGATTGTTAGGCAGACAGAGTAATAAAAAATTAACTCACTCCCCTCTGTGCATACATGATCAGGACAAATTCAGAGCCAAAGTCCCGCCAAACTACAGATTCATTACCCGATTCGTGTTCGAAGAACAATTTAATTTGAATTGAATGTTCGATTTTGATCATAAACTGACGTTTCTAGACACAGACAGACAAAGTGAAGCAATTGCTTAACCCGACTTTCCGCTTCGTGTGTCCGGGGTGGAAATGGTATGTGCTGCTTCCTTGCTTGATGCTCAGCATTTAAAAAGATAGAACACAGACAGACAACGTTGGGAAGGCAATGGCAAACCACCCAGTTTTACCATTGCCGAGAAACTGCTTTGGGAGCATCAACACTATGTAAACAGTCCAGTACATCGAAATAGGATAAGACGAGAAGGGTATTCAGGAGAGTGCATACCTCCGCCACACAATGCCTGACCTGGTAGAACATAACATAACTGGCCCAATAATTTTTTTGAAATATGATATAAATCGTTTTGGCCCGTCTCTCAATGGTGAAGAATCACTTAAAAAATAAAATTATTCTCGTATCTGGATCCAGATTCGGATCTTCAGCAAAATCAAATCACTTCGTCCTCGTCTCACACCCAACGTGTCCACCAAGTTTCATCCGAATCCGTCCACAACTTTTTGAGATAGTGTGCTATATATCGTTTTTGGCCCTATTTCTCAATGGTGAAGAATCACTTTTTAAAATTTCAGAGCTGGATCAGGAATCGGATCTTCACCAAAATTTAGCGTTGCTCTCCTTGGCTCGTCACCGGCATATAGAAAAAAAACCAATTCAGAACGATTCCTTGAAAACTGGCCAACAATCATGTCACAAACAGACAGACAGACAGACAGACAAACATACTTGGGGAAAAGTTGCTTTTTTTTGCCAAATTAACAAAGCAACAGATAGAGGTGAAAACAACCTCCTTCCACCTTTGCTGGTGGAGCTAATAATGCTCTTCCTTTTATGAACGTTTTGCTTCACTCGGACTAATTTAACCATCAGAGATTGGAGATATCAACATTATCTTTACAATATCATACAAAACACAATTATCAACTACAACAGCACTCGGTAGAGTGAGTGTCGCTGCCAGGCTGAACAGTTTACGTTTTGTTTCCCACTGATGGGCTGGATCGGGAACCGAACCAAAATCGAATCGGCTTATCGTCACCTCCTCAACTCATCCACCAAGTTTTGTCACAAGTCGTCCACAACTTATTGACCCATCATGCTATATATCGTTTTTGGCTCCAACTCTCAGTGGTGAAGACTCACTTGATAAATTCTCAGATCTGGATCTTCAACAAAATCTCATCAGTTCGTCCTCGTCACACACCCAACCTGTCCATCAAGCTTTGTCCGAATCCGTCCACAACTTTTTTAGATATCCTGTTCATAGACAGACCAACAAAGACAGACAGACAGGGGTGAAAACAAACGGTGTGGAGGTAATAACTCGATAATGGTGCCTCCTTCTTGTGTAATCCCCAAAGTGAATCGTTGGCTCCGCCACATGACGTGGCTGTATTGCGCCAGACCACGTTCAGGATAATGTATTTAAGAAAGGCTCGGGTGGTGTTTACAGGACAGCAGAAGATGATCGAGGAACCACTCCTTTCGCTTCTTCAGACACATACAGGGTTAGTGAAGCAATTTTCCCTTGGCTCGGGGACAGAATCCTTGGTTCGGGGATCCCAATCCAACACCATGATCATTTTTATCCCCGCTAAGCCCTCCTCCCTCCAAATTTCCAGTTATTCCATCTTGAGGGTTTTCTTCTGTATCCATCCATCCATACTCCACATCCCTTATTTGTCCAAGTCTCCCTCTAGTTTGTCCCTCACCCTTCCTGTTGGTATTTCCCCCTCTTTCTCCTGTTCCTTTTATTCTGTGTTCTAATTCTTCAACGGGCCTCGACTTTGTAATGAAATAAAAAAACAGAATTATAAATAATAATAAACCCAGGATAATCAAATAGCTTATTCTTCCCAGTAAGCTGGTACTCATTTTGCTGATCTCAGAAGGATGATTGGCTGAGTCAACGCACCTGGTGTTATCTTGAGTGGCACAACAAGGGCTCAAACTAAAGACCCCAATATCTTAAGCCAGCCACCTTAACCGTTAAGCCAACACCAGGCTTTACAGGCCAGCCAAAATCACAATATCAAACCAACAGGAGGATACAAAGTACATGATCTAAAATAACCAGCCATCGATACAAGGTAGTTAGTTACACGTGTACAAGCACCTGGGATAGCCAGCATCCTGGCCTGAACGTGGATCTACAAAAGCAATGATCCTCTCCGTTAGTATACCGACATGAAGTTCCTACATGCAGAAGTTTTCACTCCATGCAGGTCATTCGACGCAGGAGGGATGAGGGCTGGTTTGCAGGGAAAGGATGAGGGGATAGGGTTATGGGAAGAAAGCTGAGCTGGAAGGAGAAATGAGGATGATGACTCGATGGTGAGATCAGCCCGGGATATTTAAAAGATCTGTACCTCTCCCTCTCTGGGCCAGTACGGTTTCACAACACAGTGCCTGCTGTTGCGAGTCGTCGTCCGAGCTAACTTGCACATCGTCTCAATGTGTGGTGAGTGGTACATCATCATCATCATCATCATCATCATCATCATCGGAGGTGAGTAATCCTGACTGATCGCCACCCTTCTCACCTTTGCCTTTTTCACCATTTAGAGTTTATTTCTCATTTCCTGCCCCTCCTGGCAATGTAACTGTTGTGATGTTATCCCATTGATGTAAAAGCTGATCTTTTGAGAGATGTTAAAAGCCGGAAATTAGAAATAACTCGATGAGTGCTCTGACGTAGAAGATTCGTGTGACGTCATCGTGCTTTTCCGGCCTTTTCGACCTTTCGTGTCTGCTTTGTGCAAGTTTAATCGCTCCTGGCTCGGGTGGATCAATGTAATTATTGTAAGCACACAGAAAATAAATAAATAGTTATATCGGGATGTGTTAAGTGACCTTAAGGATAATAATCGAACGGTCTTTATTGCCACGGTGACCAATTTCTACCCGACCTGTTCCTCCACATTCAAATGATGTTATTGTTTCTGATGCTTCACAATCACAGGACACTTGTTTTGGCCCATGGTGGACTCATAGTCCCCTGTGGCTGGTCCTTGTCAACAAACATTCCGATTATCCCTTAATTGGTTGAAACGGCACAAGATGCAACATCCATCAAATGAAGTTCCGGCTTAAATCAATCAAATTTACGTAGTAACAGGAAATGGTTAATCGCAGGCATATTAATAAGGAGATACCTGGTGATGCTGCTGACCGGACAAGTGATCGCTCACTAACCACGAGTTGTATAGGATTAAACCAAGCACTGCAAAGGTTGGAGAAACACTGGGGTGCTGCATCGGAGCACACTATCCTTCAAATTGGGATGTAAAGCAGGTTGTCCATTCTGCATTCAGCCAGGTGTGTAGGTGTGTGTGTGTGTGTGTGTATATTAAAGATCCAATTGCATCTTTCAAAATGAATATGCCATCGTGTGCTGGCATTCTCATCAAATTCTCTGCTTGGGGTGAACTGTGGACAGCAGTACAGTACTGAGATTGCAGTAAAGTGGGTGTGATGGCATGTGGATGCAACACGGGCATGATGGGCCAAACGGTATCGCTCACATGAGTCCAGGAGAGGGTAAATAGAGAGTTCAACAGTGTACCACTGGCTCAGGGAAATGGACAATGTTTACAGAATTTTCTTTACAAAGATTGTGGTCACCTGCACAAATAAACCACATCTGATCTGCCAACACTGGTCGCTGGTGGATGTTAAGGATCCGGTGTTTCGTGACGAGTGGGCTGTTATCACCGACAGCCAAAACAAATTACTGCCCTGAGTGATTGCTGGGAAGGTAAAGGCAAACCACCCAGCACAAGACATGCCAAGAGACTGCTTCAGCAGCAATGACACTGTAAAGAGTATCGTACATTGATGATGATGATGACAATGACACCTTATAACCTAACATACATGTTTCATGCTTGTGTTGGACTCCCCGAGACCATAAAAGTCTCGTTTCTTTCCCGCTCCGGTCCCACAGTTTCATTTTCCCTGATTGCAAGTTTTTACAGGGGATGGAGGAACACAACACTTGGAAACGAGCAATCCAAAGGTCACTCTGCGTGCGGCTCGAGGAGAGTTCTTGCCTGAGCAGATTTTACGGTTCTCATGCTAAAGCTGCCAGCCAAGGATTCTCATCGGGCAGCATTTTCATCATCAGATTCACCATTTGGATAACAATCGTCACAAAGAAACACTACGAGGCCACAGAGATGCATCATCACTGAAAACTTCATCAGGGCACATTCGGTTCAACAGAGTTCATATTAAATAAACAAGTTACTGCAGAGAGGGCTGAAAGGGTGTATAAACATCACAGTTAATGAGTGATGCTATGTGCTACTCTATTCCTAAAAAAATATATATATATATACATATATAATTATATATGTATATATACACTGTATATAAACACATTTTTCTTTAAACTCTTACTGATGTACAAAACAAAGTTTCATCAAAAAACTTTAACAGTAAAGGTTATGGAAAAAGCAAGAGCTATGTTGAGTCAGACCCAAACCTTCATCGCTTCCAACTTCGCAGAACGCTGAACGTGACTACTTAATGGGTGTAAAGTATTCTTTGAAAGTAGAATAAAGGACTAGTCTTGTTTGTGAAGGTTAAGTGTCAGCAGACAGGTGGAATAATGGATGAAGACGACGTTGATCGAGGTGTGTTAACTACCATCGGTGGGCATTAACCCTCTTTTGCTCCAGCGAAGGATTAATGGCCGGAATGTCAGCTTCTCTTGGCTTCCCATGGTGGTTAACAGACCCCAATCAATGTGTTGTTGATTTAATCTACAATTCGTCGAAAGTCTTTACCTTGGGTTAGCAATGTGTGAAGATTAATAGATCGCGTATTCCCGTGGGAAGTACTTTTGGTACAAAATGCAATGCATCCATTACCTCTGAATTTGCACTGGTTTATTGGAGTTAAAGTTGTGCAATGCTTCAGCAAAAACAAAAACAAATTACCGCAGAATGCTTCGCTCGTTTCACTTTGGCTGGTAGGATAACCTGGAGGTACGCACACTCGTCCCCGAAATGTCTAGCCTGGGTTGGAATAACAGCCTGGCTATAAACTGCCTTGCTGGTGCTTCGCAGGCAGGGCGATTCACCGATGTGTGCCGTCCCTCGGAGGGACATTAAACTGGAATCTCATCTGCCGGCATAAGTGGACGTTAAAGATCCCACGGTATCCTTTGTGAAGAACGGACGAGCTGTCACCAAAACCAAACAAATTCCAAATTCCTGCTCGAACCCACAAGGGGCACTGCACCAGCAAATGATGCTATTCACACATGAAATAATTTTCATTTTGTCAAATTTTTACCTCGCACTACTTTAACACTTCCTTTTGTTCTTCTGCCCCCCCCCCCCCCAACCCATGCCTGGTGTTGGCTTAATGGTTAGGGTGGAGGTCTTTGGATCCTAGGGTCCTGAGTTCAAATCCCACTCAGCTGTTGAATTAATACCCGGTGGGGTTAACTCGGCCTGTCATCCTTCCGAGGTCGGCAAAATCAGTGCCAGCATGCTGGTATACTGTGTCGGAGTGGTGACCCGTCCAGGATTGTACCCAATAGCCAAGGAGACTGCTTAGGCCATTGGTCCCCAACCTGCGGCCCGTGGAGCCCTATACTGCGGCCCGCGAGGACTTTCCAATCAAAACACATTTTCATGCAGCAATTTTAAAGGGGTTTACACAATGCCACTGCCGGCCGGCGCCGTGACCTGAAAAGCCTTACACAATGCTGCTGCTGGCCACTGCCGCTTAACCGCCGGGAGGAATCAAATCAATTTGCATCAATAAAATGCATCAATAAAACGCACCAATTTTTTTCTGGCTCCCAACATCCTTGGGAGTAGTGAATGCGGCCCATGGGATCAAAAGGTTGGGGACCACTGGTTAGGCAGTACCAACGCTCTGCACAGAGTATGGTCCAAATCTCCTCCTCCTCCCCCCCACCCTCCACTCTCACCCCCCCCCCCCCCCCCACTCCACCCCCCCCCACTCCACCCCACCCCCCCCACCCCGAGTCATTAACACTCTCATCACACCACTGTAGAAGGAACCCCCAAAGTACAGAATTAATGTCCAACAAGAACCACGAGTTACTGTAATTTCAATGTTGATTCAACACAATGTTGATTTCTTTTACAAGACGTTGATTTATAATAAAGCCTGGTGTTGGTGCAGTGGTTAGGGCAGTGGCTTGGGACCCAAAAGGTCCTGAGTTCAAGCCCCGTTGGGCCACTGAATATATATATATAATATAGCAAGTCGTATAACACCAGGGGGTTGACTCAGCCTGTCATCCTCCGAGGTCGGCGAAGTGAGTACCAGTGTACTGGGCCGGTGTATACCCCGGTTAGAAATGGTGTACCATATCCCTGTGTCGTAAGAGGCGACCAGGGTTGCGTCAGGAAGGGCATCCGGCGTAAAACCTGTGCCAAATCAGTATGCGGATCATAACGGATGATCCGCTGTGGCGACCCCTAACGGGAGCAGCCGAAAGAAGAAGAAGAAGAGATTCAACACAATCAAATTGGTGAGGAATTGCCAAATGCTAACGGAAGTGAGATCTCGCTCAAAATTAAATTCTCCTAAGAGGTATAGATGCATATAATAAAAAAATAAACAAAGAATCGGGAAAGGGTGACTTTGGATTGAATTTTAAAAACCCGTAAATTGTCGAGATGTCAGTCGACTCGGTTGTATTTATTGATGAGGAAAAAGGTGGAGAACAAAAGGTGCAGTTCAGGTAGTTGTTTCAGTGTTACTAGCGGTAGAGGAAATCAGCCTGTAGATTGGCAGCAATTTCTCCCTCCCACTTGTCCCCATTGGACAGGAGCTTTTCCTTGTTGTACAGCAACTCCTCGTGTGTCTCGGTGGCGAATTCAAAATTTGGTCCCTGGGGAAGGCAGAGAATCGGGAAATGATGATTGGAGAAGGAATGGGGTGGGATGAGAAGGGAGTGGAAATATGAAGGGATTCAATCTCAGAGGTAAGGAGGGCCACAACTGTTACCCACACCTGGGGAGGGCAACAAAAACTGGCAACAGAAAACAGAAAGGGTTGAGGTGGGGGGGGGGAGAAATTGGGGAAAAGGAAGACATGGAGCATGATGATAACAAGGTAGTTAAGTACATGATGTGTGAAATGGGTGGTAAAGGAATGTGGGAGATGTGAGGAGGAAAAAAAAACAAGCAAACAAACAAAAACCTCAACAATGGCGTCCACGGGACACGCTTCTTGGCAGAAGCCACAGTAGATGCATTTTGTCATGTCGATGTCATAACGAGTCGTACGGCGACTCCCGTCACTTCTTGCCTCGGCCTCGATCGTTATGGCCTAGAAATCGGGAGGAGGGTTAGGGTGGTGGTTGGCGAAACGAGGTTCACAAATAGTGGAGACCAGAAAATACAATTCGACACCGCTGCAGTGATGGATATGCCTCCGCCCACATTTGATGTCAACACACTATTATGTTTGATCTCAATCAAAGGTCACGTGTGAAAAATTGAAAAGTACAGATGGGAGAGCTTGGGAGAAAAAAAAAAAAAGAGATACAAGTAGAGGAGAAACAACATCAGATGTTTCTAATTCAAATTACGGTCTGCAACATGATTCTCAAAGAGCAGATGACCTTTGACCTGTTGAACCCAAAAAAATGAATCAGTTCATCTTTATATTACAGTCATACTTACAAGTTTGGTTGAAATACCTTCAGCAGTTCACAAGTTATCATGGTGATAAAAATTTTTTTGGCCAAAACCCCCCTTCACTGGTTCTCAAGTTGTTGTGGCAACAAAAAACCGGCAACACACGAACGCACGGACAGACCCCTGACAACTGTGCAGCCATAAAAATAGAAAGGAAGCAAGTCAGTTTGTGAACGATGATGTCACATTCTCAGCATCATCTACACGACTCAACGCTTGACAGAGCAATTATAAAGAACATTGCTGCATGTTCGTCGGTTTCACTTCCTCGGGCATCATGTTTGGAGCTGAATGACTCTCGTGTTCCATTTCCCTTTTACAAGACGTTGATTTATAATAAAATAAAATAAATCAAACCAGCATCTCACACCATTGTCGTTTTCTGCACAAAGGGTATGTACAGTACATAAGCTGGTGAAGGAAAATACAAATACAAATATACTGTGCTACGAAAAAGACAACAACAAAAAATCATTTAGTTTCTATCACGACCTGTGACCTCTCGGCGGAAATTTTAGGAAAATCTTCACGTATTTTATAATTATTCCATTCTCTAATCACCTCATTCAGTGTTTGACTTGTTACATACATAAACAGCATTTTCCTTTTTAGCAAACTTGGGACTAAAAAAAAATTGGAAGTACCTGCATGAAACAAAGAACAAGTTCTAAAAATTATTAAAATCCAAGAGGTTAAAAAAATATATATATATTTACCACCTACCAACACCAACACCAACACACGTGCACCTTACCAATCCAATAACCAATGCAATCCATCTTCGAAAGCCAATGGGATGTTTCCTGGTGGCATCACAAGCTTGAGGGTGCAATGCTTGCTGGGATTCGTCCACCATTTTGACGCAGGCAAGGAATAATGACATCTTGAAAACAACTCATTCGTCACGAGTCGACCCTTATCACCAGTTAATCCTTATCCCGTCGATTGAGACAACACGATAGGGAGCAATTGTTCAGGAGCTGCAGAAGTGCAGCAACCATGGACCAGAGCATTGAAATCGTCAAAAACGCAATGTATAATGAGGCGGTCAGACATGCATGCATCGGCGACCATGCACGAGGGGGGGTAGAGGCCAAAAATGATGCTGCTCTTTCAATTTATTTCCATGTAGTGATCATAACTACCAGGTTTGGTGAATTTCTACACAACCGTTAAAAGAGGAGATAGACATACAGAAAGACGAACAGAGATGATTATAAGAACCCGGTTTTTTTTCAAAAAGTGTGGGGATAAACATTTTAAATGAAACTTTGTAGAGGCAATCAACATTGGGGTACATATGACATATGAAACGATTGTTTAGGATTTGACCAGGGGGTGGGGACTTGGGTCACAGGGGTCCAAACGGGATTTTTTTTAACGCAAAATTTGATATTGGGTCATTCCTGGTGGAACTCTTTTCCACGTTTCAACTTTGCTTGAGGTGGGAAGCACAGGGATTTGTGATGGCGCGCCATCGACTTTGCTCGAGTGAGTCTCGCCTCGAAGCCTTTGCAAGACTATTGCAATTTGTGTGTGCGCGTGTGTGTGTGTGTGCATATATTTTTGCTTTCAAAATGTTTTTCTCTGCAACCGCTTGTCCGATCAATGCAAAACTTTAAACATCGGAGGCACTCCTCATGGGGAATATTTTATTGCTAACTCTGATGTCATAGGTCTCATTGTATGTCAGTCATATTGGATTAAAGGAGAAAAGAAATTGGATAAGTGGTGGATAAGTTTGTTAGGTGACAAGAACAAGCTGACATCATTTTCTCTGAAACCGATCAACTAAAAAAATTGAAACTTGGCATATGTCATCTACTCCCCATGAAGGGTGTCGCTTCAAGTCCAACTGCGATGTAATTGTCGTGCTCTCCATTTATTCGGTTTGTGATGGTATTATTGTTGTTCTCTAGCTCAAACATACTATTAAACACCATTGCATCACATCACCCATCCTTGGCAGGTATTCCCACTATGATTTAAATACAAAATAAGAATACGAGAAGAACATGAGATCTGTATTAGAATAAGCAGTTGTTCCAAACAAGGTAAAACCTGGTATGATGCCGAACAAGAGAGAGAGGTGAGCTCAACACAGAATCTTTTCAACCTCACCCTCAACTTCAAAACATATCTGTCTACCTCAACATTAAACTTTCAAAACTGTGGAGCTCCTCTAAAACCTGGTAGAGCCTTGTAAATATGTCCCTGGGAAATGCTCCTCTTCATCCCTTCCCTCTCTTAAAATGGAACCACAGCCCACTCCGCTCGTGAGAAGGTCAAATGCCTCAATTCTGTATTTGCTTCAAAATCTTGCGTCCCCAACCCCTCACTCTCTGCTACCACCCTACCCAGTCACACTCAACTGCTCCTGGACTCTGTGTCTTTTGCACCTGAGAAGGAACAGGTTTTTTTCAACCCTCAACTCTGACTCTGCTACTGGACCGGACGGCATCAGCTCACGTGTCCTAAAAACCTGCTCTGCTGGTCTTGCACATCCTCTCTCTCCCCTTCTCACCTTGTCATTTTTGCTAGGTCATCTTCCATCTGCTTGGAAGTCCACCAATATCACTGCATTACATTAAAAAGTACAAAAACAGATCCCCTTAACGACAGACCTATCAGCTTACTTCCAATCATCAGCAAGGTCATGGAATCCATTGTTACAGTTGACATAAAATAATTCCTTTTCTCCAACAACCTCATCTCAGATCACCAATTTGCTTTCAGACCAGGTCACTCCACCTTGGACATGCTGCTTCTACTCTCCCAACAATGGATGGAGGCCCTCAATTTCAGGGGCATCTCTTTGGACATATGTTATGCTTTTGTATTTTTTTAATTTTTATATACAGACAAGACTCGTGGAAGAGATAGAACACAGAATGGATCAGAACACAACAGCACAAAAGGAACAACAGAAAGAGAAGGGGGAAATGCCAACAGCAGGGCCAAGGAACATAATAAACAGAGACGGACTACTAGGGTTGACGGGAAGGATGAGGAGTATGGGAGAATGTAGCGGGTGGATAAGATGGACAGAAGCAAACTCTCAGGAAGGAAAATGGAGGGGGAGTGGGGTGTGTGGTTTAACAGGTGTAGAAAAGATCATGGTTTTGGATGGGGGGGGTGATCTTAGATGTGGTGAACCAGGAACTTCGTCTACAGGTAGGGGGGGAAAAAAAGAGGAACAAATGAGTGGAGGTGAGCAGTGATGCTAGATTTAGAATGTTTCACCAGAAGAGGGTTGATGGTGGACCGTGTGAGCCCTGGAGAAACCTGGGAGGGACAAAGCACGGAAATAGCAGAGAGTGCAGGACCAGAAAGGAGGCAGCAGAAGACAGAGACCACCGACCTGTCTGCAATGTGAATGTGATCGGCCTATCGACTCGGCCTTTGTTCCTCTGTTTTTTTTTCCCCCCCACCTGTGGAACCAACTTTCCACATTCTCTTTAATCTCATTCTTTCCTCCAACAGTGTTGAATGAAGACGTCGATCTCACTCAACTCTTCCAGTTTAAATTTTTTTGTTTTTTTTTTGTTAGTTTTTTTTTTTTTTTTTTTTTGTTTTTTTTGTTGTTTTTTTTTTGTTTTTTTTTTTTTTTTTTTTTTTTTTTTTTTTTTGTTTTTTTTTTTTTTTTTTTTTTGTTTTTTTTTTTTTTTTTTTTTTTTTTTTTTTTTATTTTTTTCTTGTTAAATCTTTTTTCTCAAGTGTTATTTTAGTTTTTTTTTTTAGTCTTCATATACTCTTTATTTAGTTGAAATTGTTTTTTTTTTTTTCCTTCCTGAGAGATTGCTTTTGTATCCATCTTGTCCATCTTGCACAAATACAGAGGCCTGCTCTTTGTGTCCTCCCATACCCAACATTCCTTATTCATCTTCCTCGATTTTGGCCCTCAACCCTGCTGGCTTCTCCATGAGCCTCGACAATGCATACAAAAAAAAAAGCTGATTTTAGAATGTTGCCTCAGATAATAGAGGAAGAATTCTAACACATTTGCATACAGAAAGCAAATGATTTGATGAGCTGAGTTAGGACAGTTACAACCCTGAACAAAAATTGGCAGGAACAAGAGTTTGGATGAAACATCATCGAGCAAACACAGCAGACATCATTATTTATTAATCAAAAGCAGACATCATCCATTTTGAACACCAATATTTGAATGTTCAGCCACCCTAAGTTCATAATCTGTGGGTTCAGGTTTTTATAGTGTGGAAAATACATATAAACGTTTAAGGCAAACTCTGGACAAGTTAGTTTCTGTCTGAGTGCAATCTAACCAAGCGAGGTTTTACGGAATCATGTTGAAAGTTCCCCTGCCAGGATGGAGCTGATTAGCACAAGACCTGCATGTTTGGAATGTAGGATGGCTTCAGGAGGTATACTTCCAGAGGCAGTTTTAAAAGCCAAAGATAAGTTCCAGAAGGAATCAATAAAAATACAGTGGCCCAACAAGTATTCCAAGCTAATCAAATGGAAGAACCAAACACTGCATTATAGTACTAGTACCCTCAAACCCATCCCAGCACAGCCAAGTGAAGCCCGATGGAAAAATTTCTGCAAGCATTCACTTCTCCGAGACAGATAGATAAAGAGAGATAAAGTGTAAAAGAGATTAAAAAAAAAAGAAAAAAAGCAAGAATTCGAATGAATAAAGAGAAATGTGAAAAATCAGAAAGAAGTGTCAAAGGAACAAAGAACAGAGTTGTCAGGAAGAACCCGGACAGATAGATTTCAGCAGTTACTCCCCAGGCTCAAATGCAACATCATGAACAAACTACCAGAGCTCCGTACCAGTTTCATCCCTGTCGGAACATTGTAAGAATCAATCAGAGTAGACGTGAGAGCCCTTTCAGGCCACAAACCTGCCCTGAAGCATTGTACAATTCAAAATGGAGGTAAGGTCCCTTGCACTATGCTTGATTCTTATTTCCACACAAGAGGGCATGGCTTGTGTGCATACGTGAAAATTTTAATAGGAAGCGTTTTTCTGGTAATATGTATCAACACAACTGGGGTATGTATGCGGAGTGTTCAATGTTCTTGAAACAAGATATTGTACAATAATCCAAGATGTATCAACGTTTTTGTTTTATTTTGAATAAAATATTTTTTTAACTACATAGAGGCGTACATGTTGAAAATATCAAACGTTGGCACTCCTTGGACGATTATGAGTGTCTTGTTCTGAAAACTTTGTGAATGCACCATGTCGGTCAGGATTCTACTTAAAATATGTGTTTAAATACAAAATGAACATTTAAGAAGTCTGCATGGAGCATATTTGTCCCATGAAATACTGTCTGTCTGTGGTCACGTTTCATGGGACAAGTATGCAAAATGCAGAATTCTTAAACATGTCATCATCCACCACACACTGGGGTTTCAAAGGGACCAATCGAATGTGAAACATTTTCCTGGTAGCCACAACTCCCATTGGCATTTCAGGAATGTTTATTCCAGGTTCCAGTTGCAGCCAATGAACAGAAGATCGTTTCGGTATTGCGTGGGGACGATGGAAGAGGAAGATGATGGAAAGGGAGGGAGTGTGGGAGTTGTGGAAAAATTTTTGAATGACAAGATTTTTCTGATCCCTTCACGCCGATAAAGCATCAATGGCCGTTACTGTTTACATCCTAACAATCAAGAATAACACGGTGTTTATCTCTCATTTTTTCCCACCACGTATAAGGGGAAATGGTTGTAATCATACAAATTTCAGAAGCCAATGGAAGTGGGGGAAATTGTTTTTTATAAACGACCAAAAGTGTTAATAAAAATCTCCACTTCCATCGCTCTCTGTCTCTGTCTCGCTCTCTGTCTCTGTCTCACTC
>CM068953.1:44365215-44381280 GCA_035128595.1 Eptatretus atami
CGAGTGGCCAGTTCTCGCTCGGTGTCTCTCTTGCTTGTCTCGCTCCTCTCGCCTCTCTCGTCTCGCTCTCGCTCTCTGTTCTCTCGTCTCGTCTCGCTCTCTCTCTCTCTGTCTCGCTCTCGCTCTCTGTCTCGTCTTCTCGCTCTCGTCTCGCTCTCGTCTCTCTCGCTCTCGTCTCTCGCTCTCTCTCTCGCCTCTCGCTCTCTCTCGTCTCTCTCTGTCTCGCTCTCGCTCTCGCTCTCTCGCTCTCTGTCTCGCTCTCGCTCTCTGTCTCGCTCTCGCTCTCTCGTCTCTCTCGTCTCTCGCTCTCGCTCTCGTCTCTCGTCTCTGCTCTCTGTCTCTGCTCTCGTCTCTCTGTCTCTGTCTCTGTCTCGCTCTCTGCTCTCTGTCTCTGTTCTCGGCTCTCTGTCTCTGTCTCTGTCTCGCTCTCTGCTCTCTGTCTCTGTCTCGCGCTCTGTCTCTGTCTCTGTCTCGCTCTCTGTCTCGGTCTCGGTCTTCTCTCGGTCTCGCTGTCTCGCTCTCTGTCTCGCTCTCTGTCTCTCTGTCTCGCTCTCGTCTCTCTGTCTCGCTGTCTCGCTCTCTGTCTCGCTCTCTGCTCTCGCTTCTCTGTCTCGGCTCTCGCTCTCGCTCTCTCGTCTCGCTCTCGCTCTCTGTCTCTCTGTCTCTGTCTCGCTCTCTGTCTCTGTCTTCTCTGTCTCGCTCTCTGTCTCGCGTCTCTGTCTCGCTCTCGCTCTCTGCCTCTGTCTCTGCTCTCTCTGTCTCGCTCTCTGTCTCGTCTCGCTCTCTGTCCGCTCCTCTTGTCTGCTCTCGTCGTCCGTTCGTCTCCTCCCGTCTCTGTCCTTCTGTCTCGTCTCTTCTCGCTCTCTGCTCTCGCTCCTTGTCTCTGCTTCTGTCTCGCTCTCTGTCGTCTGTCTCTGTTCTGCTCTCTGTCTCTGTCTCTGTCTCGCTCTCTCTGTCTCTGTCTCTGTCTCGCTCTCTGTCTCTGTTCTCTCTCTCTCGCTCTCTGTCTCTGTCTCGCTCTCGCTCTCTGTCTCTGTCTCGCCTCTCTGTCTCTGTCTTCTGTCTCTGTCTCTGTCTCGCTCTCTCTGTCCTGTCTCGTGTCGTCCGCTGCGTCTCTGTCTCTGTCTCTGTCTCGCTCTCTGCTCTCTGTCTCGCTCTCTGTCTCTGCTCTCTGTCTCGCTCTCTGGTCTCTGCTGCTCTGTCTCGCTCTCTTGTCTCGGTCTCTGTCTCGCTCTCTGTCTCGCTCTCTGTCTCGCTCTCTGTCTCGCCTCTCGTTCTCGCTCTCTGTCGCGCCTCTTCTGTCTCGCTCTCTGTCTCGCTCTCTGTTCTCGCTCTCTGTCTCTGCTCTGTCTCGCTCTCTGTCTCTGTCTCGTCTTCTCGCTCTCTGTCTCTGTCTCGTGTCTCGCTCTCTGTCTCTGTCTCTGTTCTCGCTCTCTCTGTCTCTGCTCTCTGGTCTCGCTCTCTGTCTCTGTCTCGCTCTCGCTCTCTGTCTCTGTCTGCGTCTCCCTCTCTGTCTTCTGTCTCTGTCTCGCTCTCTGTCTCTGTCTCTGTCTCTGTCTCTGTCTCGCTCTCTGTCTCTGTCTCGCTCTCTGTCTCTGCCTCTCTGTCTCGCTCTCTTGCTCTGTCTCGCTCTCCTCTCTCGCTCTCCTGTCTCTGTCTCGTGTCTCGCTCTCTGTCTCGCTCTCTGTCTCTGTCTCGCCTCTGTCTCTGTCTCTGTCTCGCTCTCGTCCGCTCTCTGTCTCTGTCTCTGTCTCGCTTCTCTGCTCGCTCTCTGTCTCGCTCTTCTGTCTCGCTCTCCGTCTCGCTCTCTGTCTCGCTCTCTGTCTCGTCTCTGTCTCGCCTTCCTGTCTCGCTCTCTGTTCTCGCTCTCGTCTCTCTGTCTCGCTCTCTGTCTCGCTCTCGCTCTCTGTCTCGCTCTCTGTCTCTGTCTCTGTCTCCTGTCTCGCTCTCTGTCTCGCTCTCTGTCGTCGCTCTCTGTCTCGCTCTCTGTCTCGCCTCTCTGTCTCGCTCTCTGTCTCGCTCTCTCGTCTCGCTCTCTGTCTCGCTCTCTGTCTCGCTCTCTGTCTCGCTCTCTGTCTCGCTCTCTCTTGTCTCGCTCTCTGTCTCGCTCTCTGTCTCGCCTCTCTGTCTCGCTCTCTGTCTCGCTCTCTGTCTCGCTCTCTGTCTCGCTCTCTGTCTCGCTCTCTCGTCTCGCTCTCTGTCTCGCTCTCTGTCTCGCTCTCTGTCTCGCTCTCTGTTCTCGCTCTCTGTCTCGCTCTCTGTCTCGCTCTCCTGTCTCGCTCTCTGTCTCGCTCTCTGTCTCGCTCTCTGTCTCGCTCTCTGTCTCGCTCTCTGCTCGCTCTCTGTCTCTGTCTCTGTCTCGTCTCTGTCTCTGTCTCTGTCTCGCTCTCTGTCTCTGTCTCTGTTCTCGCTCTCTGTCTCTCGTCTCTGTCTCGCTCTCTGTCTCTCGTCTCTGTCTCGCTCTCTGTCTCTGTCTCTGTCTCGCTCTCTGTCTCTTGCTCTGTTCTCTGTCTCTGCTCTCTGTCTCTGTCTCTGTCTCTGTTCTCGCTCTCTCTCTTGTCTCTGTCTCGCTCTCTGTCTCTGTCTCTCTCTCGCTCTCTGTCTCTGTCTCTGTCTCTGTCTCTCTGTCTCTGTCTCTGTCTCGCTCTCTGTCTCTGTCTCTGTCTCGCTCTCTGTCTCTGTCTCTGTCTCGCTCTCTGTCTCTCTCTGTCTCGCTCTCTGTCCTCTGTCTCGTCTCGCTCTCTGTCTCTGTCTCTGTCTCGCTCTCTGTCTCTGTCTCTGTCTCGCTCTCTGTCTCTGTCTCTGTCTCGCTCTCTGTCTTCTGTCTCTGCTGTTCCGCTGCTGTCTCTGTCTCTGTCTCGCTCTCTTGTCTCGTCTCTGTCTCGCTCTCTGTCTCTGTCTCTGTCTCGTCTCTGTCTTCTCGTCCTTCTCTGTCTCTGCTCTCTGTCTCCGCTCTCTGTCCGCTCTCTGTCTCGCTCTCTGTCTCGCTCTCTGTCTCGCTCTCTGTCTCGCTCTCGCTGTTCTCGCTCTCTGTCTCTCGCTCTGTCTCGCCCTCTCTGTCTCGCTCTCTGTCTCGCTCTCTGTCTCGCTCTTCTGTCTCGCTCTCTGTCTCGCTCTCGTCTCGCTCTCGTCTCGCTCTCTTCTCGCTCTCTGTTCTCCGTCTCTGTCTCTGCTCTCTGTCTCGCTCTCTGTCTCGCTCTCTGTCTCGCTCTCTGTCTCGCTCTCTGTCTCGCTCTCTGTCTCGCTCTCGTCTCGCTCTCTGTCTCGCTCTCTGTCTCGCTCTCTTGTCTCGCTCTCTGTCTCGCTCTCTGTCTCGCTCTCTGTCTCGCTCTCTGTCTCGCTCTCTGTCTCTCTCTCTGTCTCGCTTCTCTGTCTCGCTCTCTGTCTCGCTCTCTGTCCTCTTCTCTTCTGTCCCTCTCTGTCTCTGTCTCTGTCTCGCTCTCTGTCTCTGTCTCTGTCTCTGTCTCTGTCTCGCCTCTCGTGTCTCTGTCTCTGTCTCGCTCCTCCTGTCTCTGTTCTCTGTCTCGCTCTCTGTCTCTGTCTCTGTCTCTGTCTCGCTCTCTGTCTCTGTCTCTGTCTCGCTCTCTGTCTCTGCTCTCTGTCTCGCTCTCGTCTTCTGTCTCTGTCTCGCTCTCTGTCTCTGTTCTCTGTCTCGCTCTCTGTCTCTGTCTCTGTCTCGCTCTCTGTCTCTGTCTCTGTCTTCTCGCTCTCTGTTTCTGTCTCTGTCTCGCTCTCTGTCTCTGTCTCTGTCTCGCTCTCTGTCCTGTCCTTGTCTCGCTCTCTGTCTCTGTCTCTGTCTCGCTCTGTCTCTGTCTCGTGCTTCTTCGTCGCGTCTCTGTCTCTGTCTCTGTCTCGCTCTCTGTTCTCTGTCTCTGTCTCGCTCTTCTGTCTCTGTCTCTGTCTCGCTCTCTGTCTCTGTCTCTGTCTCGCTCTCTGTCTCTGTCTCTGTCTCGCTCTCTTCTCTGTCTCGCTCTCTGGCTCTGTCTCGCTCTCTGTCTCTGTCTCGCTGTCTCTGTCTCCCTCTCTGTCTCTGTCTCTGTCTCGCTCTCTGTCTCTGTCTCGCTCTGCTGTCTCTGCTTCTCGCTCTCTTCTCTGTCTCGCTGTCTCTGTCTCGCTCTCTGTCTCTGTCTCGCTCTCTTCTCTGCTCTGTCTCGCTCTCTGTCTCTTGTCTCGCTCTCTGTCTCTGTTCTCGTCTCGCTGTCTCTGTCTCGCTCTCTGTCTCTGTCTCGCCTCTCTGTCTCGCTCTCTGTCTCTGTCTCGCTCTCTGTCTCTGTCTCGCTCTCTGTCTCTGTCTCCTCTCTGTCCTGTCTCGCTCTCTGTCTCTGTCTCTGTCTCGCTCTCTGTCTTCTGGCTCTCTGTCTCTGTCTCTTCTCGCTGTCTCTGTCTCTGTCTCGCTCTCTGTCTTCGTCTCTGTCTCGCTCGTCTCTGTCTCTGTCTCGCTCTCTGTCTCTGTCTCGTCTCGCTCTCTGTCTCTGTCGTCTGTCTCGCTCTCTGTCTCTGTCTCGCTCTCTCTCTGTCTCGCTCTCTGTCTCTGTCTCGCCTCTCGTGTCTCTGTCTCGCTCTCTGTCTCTGTCTCGCTCTCTGTCTCTGTCTCGCGTCTCTGTCTCTGTCTCGCTCTCGTCTCTGTCTCGCTCTCTGTCTTCTGTCTCTGTCTCGCTCTCTGTCTCTGTTCTCTGTCTCCTCTCTGTCTCTCTCTCTGTCTCGTCCTCTCTCTGTCTCGCTCCTCTGTCTCGCTCTCCTGTCTCTGCTCTCTGTCTCGCTCTCTGTCTCTCTCTCTGTCTCGCTCTCTGTCTCTGTCTCTGTCTCGCTCTCTGCTCTGCTCTCTGTCTCCTCTCTGTCTCGCCTCTCTGTCTCTGTCTCTGTCTCGCTCTCTGCTCTCTGCTTGTTCTCGCTCTCTGTCTCGCTCTCTGTCTCGCTCTCTGTCTCTGCTCTCTGTCTCTGTCTCTGTCTCGTCTCTTCTGTCTCTGTCTTCGTGTCTCGCTCTCTGTCTCTGTCTTTCTGTCTCGCCTCTCTGTCTCTGCTCTCTGTCTCGCTCTCTGTCTCGTGTCTCGCTCTCTGTTCTGCTCTCTGTCTCGCTCTCTGTCTCGCTCTCTGTCTCTGTCTCTTCTCTCTCTGTCTCGCTTCTCTGTGCTCGGCTCTGTCTCTGTCTCGCTCTCTGTCTTCGCTCTCTCTGTCTCTGTCTCTGCCTCTCTGTCTCTGCTCTCTGTCTCGCTCTCTGTCTCTGTCTCTGTCGCGCTCTCTGCTCTCTGTCTCTGTCTCGCTCTCTGTCTCTGTCTCTGTCTCGCTCTCTGTCTCTGTCTCGCTCTCTGCTCTCTGTCTCTGTCTCTGTCTCGTCTCTCGCTCTCTGTCTCGCTCTCTGTCTCGCTCTCTGTCTCGCTCTCTCTGTCTCGCTCTCTGTCTCGCTCTCTGTCTCGCTCTCTGTCTCGCTCTCTGTCTCGCTCCCTCCTGTCTCGCCCTCTGTCTCGCCCTCTGTCTCGCCCTCTGTCTCGCCCTCTGTCTCGCCCTCTGTGTCTCGCGCTCTGTCTCGCTCTCGCTCCGCTCTCTGTCTCGCTCTCTGTCTCCTCTCTGTCTCGCCTCGTCGCTCTCTGCTCTCTGTCTCGCTCCTCGCTCTCTGTCTCTGTCTTGTCTTCTCTCTGTCTGTCTCACTTTATTTATCTCTTCTCTGTCTCTATCATGTGCAGCACAAGGCTGATGGTTGCATCATTGGCTACTTCATCAGTAAAACTAGCATTAATTTATTGTAAAAATAGGTTGTCAAGAAGAAATTTTTTTAATTTATATTTTTTTAGCATATGAGGCTTGTAATGGAGCTGACACACCAAACACCACACACAACTTGGGGAAAGTGCCGTCACTTCCCAGGCCACTCTGGGTACTGACGTCACAACAATGGCGTCACCTTTCTCACCACACCTCGCGGGGAATTACCAAGGAAGGAATCTCCTCCACCCCATGTATGCCAACCTATCCAGAAATGCACGTTTTTATTTTTTTATTTTGGCTCAGATGGTCGATGGAGAAACAATGAGCCAAGTGGCCATTAATCGTGTTTTTCCTTTCCTCTGAAAATCAAGATAGCCCAGAACAGTGAATTAAATAAATTCAGATTTATGTACCAGCCGTTTCCAATTTGTACATCTGTACAACAGCATAACATGTGATGTGTCTATTGCATTTGAATGGAAGAGAGAGATCTTGACAATATAAACAATGAGAAAAATGAAAATATTCCAACATTAAAGTATTGTTGTGATGCGCACGTGCGCTGTTACCTGAGCCGGGCAAACAGCTTCACAGAGCTTGCATGCAATGCACCGTTCCTCTCCGGATGGATACCGACGTAATGCATGTTCTCCGCGGAAGCGAGGAGAGAGCGGACCCTTTTCAAAGGGGTAGTTTATGGTGGCGGGTTCACGGAACATGTAACTGAGGGTCATTGCCAGGCCTGCGAGTAAGGTTGAAGTTTCAGGGTTTAAGAAGATGGTCATACGAACACCTCCTTAACTAAACATAAAAATCCATGCATATATATTGTTAATACAGCAATCTACAGATAAATATCCAAGTGCTGATTTTTCTTAACAAGCTATTACACAAGCTTTTATACCTCCATTTATATTAAAAGACCTAATGTCTGATTGAGCAATGAAAGGTGACATTTTAATTCAGAATTGATGAATGGAAGGGACAGTACAGAACAACAATACATTAAACTCAGATTTAAAACTATAACGGCACTCGGTGGAGTGCATACCTCTGCTAGGCGGTACAGTTTACGTTTTGCATCCCACCGATAGGCCGGATCTGAATCCGGACATGAACCGAAATCGAATCGGCTTGTTCTCGTCACCAACCCAATTCATCCACCAAGTTTTTTTTATAACTAGTCCATAACTTTTTGAGATATCATGCAACATATCGTTTTGGCTGCATCTCTCAATGGTGAAGAATCACTTTAAAAATTATTGTATCCATATCTGGATCTCCACCAAAAGCTAATCAATTCATCCTTGTCACACACCCAACATGTCCACAAAGTGTCGTTCAAAATCATCGATAACTTTTTGATATCCTGCTCACAGACAAAAACATCTCTCTGGCTATTCTCAGAGCTGCCCCAATGCCAGCGAGTAGTAGATTTCACTCAAGTAGATTGGCAGAGACTGCAAGCAGCAATCTCTCTTCAGAACTGGTCTCCAATATCTACTGCCCCTGATGTTAACTCAGCCTGGGAATTCTTCTGCAGACACCTGCTCTCTCAAATGTACAGATTCATCCCATCTCATCTTCAATGATCCAACACTTCTTCGCACCCATGGTACACTCAATCCTGTGGTGAGGCTGTTGCTCTGAAACAACTTTTCTTCCCTGGAAGGGAAATCCGACCGAAGGCAATCTCAGTGCAATCAAAAAAGTTCGGAACAAATGCGTCCACTCTCAGGAGAGCCAGAAAATAGCATCTGTCAAAACCTCAAGAATAAATCTTCAAACTTGTCTCCCTCCTCTAAAACCTGGTTTCACCTTGTTAAGTCTGTCTCTGGTGTATGCTCCCCTTCTATCCCCTCCCTCTCTTCAAATGGCACCTATGCAGACTCTGCTCGTAAGAAGGCTGAATGTCTCAATTCTGTGTTTGCTTCAAAATCTTGTCTCCCCAACCATTCACTCTTGGTATCCATCGTTCCCGGTTGTGCTCAACTGCTCATGGCCTGTGTCTTTTGCACCTGAGAAGGTGGAGAAGTATCTGTCAACCCTCGACTCTGACTCTGCAACTGGACCGGATGGCATCAGCTCACGTGTCCTAAAACCCAGCTGCTACTTTCTTCACAATCCTCTTGGGGAAGTTCAGCCACTTAAAACTCCTGGGTCTCACCATCAGCCGTGATCTTTTTTGGGCAAGCCACATTTCAAATTTGGCTTCCAAAGCCAGTCGGCGACTGGGCATTCTCTGTTGTACAAAATCTTTCCTTGGCACACCTGAACTACTATCCACCGATAAGGTCATCATCTGCAACTTGATAGAATACTGCCCCCGCTTTGGGCTGACACTCCTGCATCACACCTTGCTCTGCTTGACACCATGGAAACCAAGGCCTTCAAGATTATTTGAATCTTCCACGATGAAGCTGAGTCCAAGGGCCTATCACTTTCCCATTGCAGACAGGTCGGTAGTCTCTCTATCTTAGATGGCCTCCTTGATGGTCTTGCACCCTCCCTCTGCTCTTTCCTTGCTTTGTCCCCCCCCCCCCCACCATCCCCCAACCAGGTTTCTGCAGGGTGCACACAATCTACCATCAACCCCCGTCTGGTGAAACTCCCATAATCTAGAATCAATGCTCACCATCATTTGATCCTCTTTTTATTCCCCACCTGTGGAACCAACTTCCACATTCTCTTCAATCTCATTCTTCCCCCTCGAAGTCTTCAAGCCAGCTGTTCATCACCATCTTAGTTGTAATCCCATCCAAAACCATGATATTCTAACGCTCGTCCCCCCCCTCCCTCGTCCACCCCCACCACTCCTCGTCCCACCCCCCCCCACCACTCCCTCGTCCCCACATCCTCCTCCCCCCCCACCACTCCCTCGTCCCCCCCCACCACATTTCCATTTTTATTTTCCTCCCGAGTCCACCCTGTCTATGCATCTTTCCTGCCAACACCCATTGTTTGTCCAAGTCTCCTCTATCTTGTAAGTTCGATTACACTGTTGGTGTCAACCTTCCCCCCCCCTCTGTAATGCTCCTTTTGTCCTGTTGCATCCTGATCCATATATTCCAATGTATACTCATATCCATCACAAAGTTAAACTCTCCTCTTTTATATCAGAAATTAGACAGGGTGTTTTTTTGTAATCACTTCTTGCTGTGTATAATAAACAAATCAATCCGTGAATCATCTTCAAATTGCCATGCGTGTCCTGGCATAATGCTCTATCAATTAATCTTGGGTGTTTGCAGTTATACAAACAAAGATGGCTTTCTGTTGTACAATTGTGCACATGACCCCAAAAAGGTAAGCACTTTGACAAAATCTGTTAAGTTTACATGAGCCGGCCGACTAAATGGTCGCACATGCATTCTGCACACTTCAAGGAGCACTGTTACCAGATGAGAGAGATGGTTTGATCTTGCAGATACCGACCCCACTTGAAAAATAATGCAGTAGCAACAATTCGATGAAAATAACTATACAAAAAGTTTTAAAAAAAAAACACCATCGATTCCTAAATGAGATAGCTTTGTGGCAAGAGAGGGAGAGAGGAAGAGCGTAAGAGAGAGACAGAGATGAGACATGATGAGGAGTTTCAGCGAGAGAGACCAACGTATCGGAAAATTGGCCACCAAAGGTTGTGGTCTGTTTGACCTTGCCATTTGGTAAGGTATCCATCCTTCCTGGTTGTGATACTCTACGTCAAACATTGAGGAAAATGAAAAAAAATAAAACTTCATCACCTCAGTTTCTCATAGAAATGGAAAGTTCAACTTCAAAATCGAAGAAAATAATTTTGATTCTCACAAAAAACAAACAAATAAACAAAAAATCACCATAAATGAAATTAAATACAGTATTGACAAATTTTCATTTTAATTATATAGTTTTAATTACCTGAATCCATTTTTAAATTAAGCCTCCCCCTATAGAAAAGGGGAAGGTTTATTGCTGTTGTGGGGTTTGTTTCTACAATTGGTGCCCCCAATTTTTAATTGTACCTCAGAGTTTCTTTGACCCCTTGGAGTACTAAACTTGGATTTAGCAATTTTTTTTTTCTTCCTGCATTCCCAGTACTCCCAATTTCTGAGCTGTATCTTGAATCCAGCTAGGACTTTATGAATTAAAGTTTGCATCAATAATGCAAATAGAAAGTTTGGAGGGAGAAAGTTGACCTAATTTTTAAGGTCATGACCTAATTATAGACATTTTAACATTTTCCACCACAACTCGACTTAGGTTTGTTCGATCAAATCAAAATTGCCCCCCTCTCCAGATATACCCGTAGCAAGGCGCATTTACACTTAATTTACATCATACCTCTCCAGGTTAAATGTCAAGGTCAAATGGTGGTCTGAAAAAATAACGAGTTTTTTTGTCATCGCTCAATTTTGACTGCTTGGCCATCAAAGATGTTCTTGCATCCTAATGGTGTACCTGCACTGAGGTTGTGTACTTGATATTTTATGAGTGCCCTTGACCTACTTTTTCAGATTGTGACCTAATTCACTAAAATAAAAAACTTTTTGCTCATAACTTGAATGATTTTCTTCCGATTTTCATGATGTTGAGTTTCTTGGATAAACTGTAGATGGGGACACATTTTCTTAATTTACACTATGTCCCTAAATGTTGAAGGTCAAGGTCATATGGTGGTCCGAAAAAGCATATGGCCATCATTGGATCACGCGCCAAGGGTAAGTCGCGGGCAATCACCACCCCCTCACCCACTACCAATGCTACAAATTGGATGCCAACCCATTGGCTTTGTTTGTCCATGCTCCAACCTATAAATTCTGAGCGTCAAGTGAGGAAACGGCACGTGCCATTTTTAAAGTCTTATGTATGGCCCGACAAGGGCATCCCAGAATCGCAGACCTCCCAGACTCAAAGCAGATGCTCCAACCACAACGCCACAGAGTTCTTGTAATATAGTCAGATTTTGATACCAATTCACCAATTATTTTACTTTTAACAATAACATTCAAATTATCATGAATGAAAAGGTCTCAAATCACTAATCATGTGGAAAAGTAATTTCCATTAAACAAGTGAACTTCACTTCTCAAGTTGGGGAACTTGAGAAAGACACAGAGACAGAGACAGACAGAGAGACAGAGAGGCAGATATAAGAAGCTGACATTATAAATCTCACAAATTGACAAAACAGCACAGCAGTGAGAAAATCAGGGCACTGGAGAGACTTTTGCTGATATTTACATGGATATTGTTACATATAAATAACACTGCTAAAGAGCTTAAGTTGGGAAACCCGAAAATCAGTGGTTTGTCGCTGAAAAAGTCACTTCCTTGCAAATAAATGACATATTTTAAATAAATTTTAAAAAGCACAAGTGTAATGTATCAGACAAGACCGTGCAGCCGGAAGTGGTGCAGAGACCACCAAATGAAGCATTGTGGGTTCCTCCACAAAAGTTACCTCTGTAAAGCTCTGTCCAAAACAGGGTCTGCGCAGTACGATCTGCAATCGCCGTGAAGTTCTGACTTGGTTCCCTGGCGTTGACATATTCTTGGAACATGGAGAGGACACAAATGAGGGGGAAAAAAAATTGGGAATGCGAAAGTGTGTGCTCGAGATCATCTTATCCCTCCTTAATTCTCCCGACAAGCCCTTCCATCATCATATCTTCAAATTGTCATCACGACGACATTATCCATAAACAAGGCTGAAAAATATCCGGCAAGAATTGACATCCCCAGCATGTGTCTTCAACACTGCTATGGTAAGCTAGCACGTCAACCTCGGTTTATCGCTATGTCTTCATGTACAACGGCTGTCTTTCCTATTTTACAAAATGTTTCCACCATCATTTCAACCCTTAATAAATGCATACATCCTGGAGGACCTGGGGAGGGGCAGAGGGCTGAGATTGGGTTTGTGATCGAAGGTTGCAAGACCAGAGAAGAGGTAAAAGAAAAAAAAAAACAGAGGCCATCAACGTGTTTGTGGTGAGAACCTTGTGCTTCTGCCTCATTATGGGTGATGTTTACAATGTTGAGAGCTGGAGACTCTACAAAATCCCAGGAGTGACAGATATTAAGTCAGGGCAGAACAGAATCCACCATGCATAGTCACAAAACCAACTAAAGAGTTCATAGAACACAATACCCACGCAGTATTCAAATATATACTTCAATTTTCATAAAATAATGGGGATTTCAAAGGTTGTTATAAAATAAAATTCTAGAAGTTTAGCACTATTGAAGCAGTTTTTATACATCACCCTTCTGTACCACCCTGTAGAACATGTCCAAGTCCTGCAAAACTGGAGGTTCGTGGAAGTGTGATGAAGGCGATTTGTGTTCTCGACTATAATTAAATTTAAATACAGGTTTAAAGAAGTTTAAAAGGCATATAAATAAATTAATTCTGGGTTTCTAACCTCCGTTTTACTGTCTCTATTACCCCAACCCTATCTCACAAGTTACATTCGTTCTTCTTGCCTGTCATATGTGTGCATTATGACATCCTTAAAAACAGTAAGTTTCCCGTTTGAATGATTTTCATTTTTGTTTGACCGTCAGGCAGGCAGATAGAGTAAAAATATTATATCTCACTCCTCTCTACGCATGTGTGATCGGGACAAATAGAGACAGAGTATGGTAAAATGGCAGACTTGTCTTCCTAATGATGTTCAAAATATAACATTCAAATAAAATAAGTTGTTCCTCGATCATAAACTGATGATTATAAACCGATACGACAGACGGACGGATGGATGAAAAGATGGACATGAACCAATTGCTTAACCCTGCTTTTCACTTCGCCTGTGCGGGGTAATTACATGATATAAATAGGGATGCAAGACCTTCTTAGGTGGACATTAACAGGCAGCCCTTCACTGTGGTGATTACTTATACCATAAGACTAAAAGTCCAATTTACTTTCCACAGCCTTGCAACGAGCAAACAAATGTATGCTTCATGTATCGGCCCCATGGTTGAACACAAAAAGCAAACAGGAGCTGAGCTAAATGTTATGTTTGCCATCACTCTTATCAATCCATACTGCACATTCCCTTTACCTTCAGCCTCACTTGAAAAGCGAGGCCAGTATGACGAGAAGGCGACACGACAGTGCCGGCATCCCACGAAGTAAACAGACAGAACAGTCGAGCAAACAGACTGCGTGAGCTCATGCATCAGGAAACCAGAATGGAAGCAAAAGAGTGAGCCCTTGTGCATTTGGAAATTTTAATGGGCAGCACAAGAGGCAATATAAATAAAATGCAGCCGGGGACAACGTTACACAGGTTACGCCATCTTAGACAATAAATTGCCAATCTTTGTGACTGGTATCACAATCGGAGAGTGGGGCTATTTTGGGGACAATTTGCATGAACTTACTTTCAGCATTTTTTTTTACTGATCGACTTAAAACTATATGGTGATTCTTAAATATTTACTTACTGGATATTAATAGCATCAATTTGGCTTCGCAATTACATGGCAAAAGGACTGTATGAGCACTTGAAACTTACAATTACTTTCTGTGATCAGCCAATGGCAGAGAACTACGGGCAATGCATTATTAGCAGCAGTGACCAATCAAGCAAACCAATCAGAATCTGCCATGCTACAACCTTCCTCGATGTTCAACACCTCACTGTAGGCAAAGCTTTGATAGATCGTCGCATGGAGTTCCGAATTTCCATCCAGGTGCTCTCCGATCAAACACCTTACGTCAAAATAAAATGGCCATTAACAATCTCCTCTCCGCACTGTTATGATATTAATGCACTGCATGCCCCCTCCTACAAACAGTACGGTCTGCATACGTTTCTAAAGCTTGAACGTGCAACAAGGCATTTGATACAGTGCATAAGAGGCACGTTCAGGCCAGGAGGTTGAAACGCGGTGAAAATGGATAACCGACGAGGGGAAGAACGAATGAATTATCCTGATACAAATGAAGAGAGGATCACAGCTTGAAAATGATATTGGGATGAGAAATCAGAGAAGGTGAAGAACTCACTGTAACAGCTACGATGCGCTGAGATTGACAAAGGTCGGGCAATGAACACGTGCGCTGTGAAGAAGAAGAATATTATCATTCATGGCATACAGGAAAAGGGAAACTGACGCAGAGGGAAGATACATGGCTCACCAAGCCCGTGTTGTCTCCACATTTCAGCACACCTGCCAAATGCAGGTAGTGCTAACTATACTGTACAAATAACCCCAAGCATGGAACATGGCCAGATTACCTGCACACAATGGCCTACTCCTTTTTGAAGATGCTGATTGACTTTTAGCATACACAATGTAAATACAAATGGGGGAATTGGCTTTACATCCCCATTAGAGGATGGCATGTTCCAGCATGTAGTGCACTCTGCTGGCACGGTACCCAAAAAGCTGACAACACCAACGGTCAAACCAACACTAGCTGCAAGCAAGAGCCATCATGGTCATTATTGTAGAAAGATCAATGTCGGGATTGTTTTGCCCAACCAATGATGATAAAACGGCCAAAGAGGGACTGTGATCAATTAATAAACATCGAGATCGTGATAATTAGCAATTACCGAGACTCGACAATCGGGAACACGGTTTTGGTTCCTCTGCAGCACAATTAAGAGCGAATAGTGATTCACGTATTACAATACGATATTATGACTGTGCTGTCATTATATTACATTCAATGATCTACACAACTATAATTAGCAACAGAAACTGATGCTATAGAGAAAATAACAAATTGAACGATAATGTAGAATTCGTTTGTTTCCCAACCAGCTTCACCTCACCTGTGCGTGGAAGAGCGAGGATCGAACGTACAGCCATTTCACCTCAGCACAAACACCCGTTCTGTACAGGTGCACTGTGGGGCACAAAAATCAAAACGGTCACCACTCACAACTCCCAAATTCACTGATAAACTTGGTGTGGAACAAGAACATATCACACTTGAGGTTTAATTCACAAACTAGAAATGAGACTGCAAAGATAAGCAACAAAGAGATAATAGAAGAAAAAAAAAAATAGAATAAAATAAAATAAAATCAGGGACATACAATATCATAAACAAAATATTCATAACTACAGAATAACCTATGGAAGTGAGCAAACGATACACCAGAAACTTTTGCACAGGAGGCCATTCGGCCCATCATGCCCGTCCTGCACCAACCGCAGTATCATCCATCCATCCATGCACATACAAGCTACCCAACATCCTCACAAGCCAGCATCCCTATACCCCTCTATCTCCAATCTATCCAGGTATCGACCTCAATCCCATTTAAACTTACCCACCATCTCCATTGCCACCACCTTTCCAGGGAGACCATTCCATGCATTAACTACTCTCTGAGTAAAAGACCCCTACCTTACTATCATCTTAACTCTCCTCTTCTTTACTCTCAGGCTATAGCCCCTGGTTCTATCACCGTCTACTCTGTTGAATAATTATTCATCTGCACTTATTTTATCCATACCTTTCATTATCTTCAACATCTCTATCATATCTCCTCGTAACCGCCTCCTTTCTAGTGTATAAAGCCCTGTCTCCTTCAGCCGCTCCTCAAAGCTGAGTCTATCTCAGCCTGGAATCAATCTAGTAGCCCTGTGCTGAGCCCTCTCTATGGCATCTATGTCCTTCCTGAGTTGTGGTGACCAAAACTGCACACAATATTCTAGATGTGGCCCTCACTAAATTCCTGTATAATGTTAACACCACCTCTTTTGATTTATGAATGATACCCCGCCGAATACAACCTAAAACCCTAGTTGATTTACTGATGAGGAAAAGGTCATTTGGCCCAACCATGCCAGTTCAGTTTCAAACTAGACACCTGAAGATGGCACACAATTAAACCGTTTATCAATTAACGCTCTTGTTAAAGTTTATGTTCACACTCTTGTGGGTAATAATAATAATAAAAATAATGACACCAACAATAATAATATTTATTTATAGTACTTTATTGCGCTCTTTGCCGATGGATACAATACAAGGCGTTGAATTAACGATGAACTATCTGTACGAGGTATGTGAACAGTCTTTCTACTATGCTACCACTTTAAAATTTCTCTACCAACCTCGTTCATTCTGAATTTTCTTGAATCATGCATTTGCATTCCTCACAACTTGTTGAGATGTTCTCACAAACGTTCTTATATATGGCATACGAGCAGGGGTACCCAGCGTTGCCCGGTGCTGTTCTAATCCTGATGTCATTTTGAAGAAATCAAATTTATTTTTCTATTTTTTTTTGTGGGGGCTAAACACTTCCCTACACCCACTAAGGAATGGGGTCAGGGATCATTTAATACTGTATTACCTTTCACATAGCTACAAAGGCTTAGACACTGTAAACTCATAGAGCGATAAAA
>CM068953.1:44394739-44455681 GCA_035128595.1 Eptatretus atami
TTATTCTATGCTGTTTTTTTTTTTTTTTTTTTTTTTTTTAATCTTTATTATTTTTTATTTATTTTATTTATTTTTTTTTTATTTATTTTTTAATTTTTTTTTTTATTTAAATTTTCTTTTCTTACATTATTTTAAAGTTTTTTTATTCATTTTTAATTTTTTATTTTTGTTTTTTTTTTTTTTTTGTTTATGGTTTTCTTGAATTTTTTTTTTTTTTTTTTTTTTTTGTAACCCTACGGCCGCCATGCCAAATAGTGAGTTAGGCCTGAATACTGTCTTGAAGAACTGTGGATAAGAATGACATTGAAAAATTGTTGGAAGGCGATTCCATAGGTGGGGAAAAAGAGGATCAAATGAGTGGAGGTGAGCAGTGCATCTGGATTTTGGTAGTTTAGACAAAGAGGGTTAATGGTGGACATGGTGACCTGTGGGGAGGGGGGACAAAGTATGCGGAAAGAGCGGAGGGCGTTCAAGACCAGAAGGAAAAGTGGTTAAAAGCTTGGTAGTCTCTTGTCTGTCTGTTTGATGGTGAAGTGAATTAGCCATAGACTTCAGCCTTCCAGCACAGGAGATTCCAATGAGTCTTGAAGGCCTTGTTTCCAACAAGTATCATGAGCAATGATGGAGGCACAGGAGCCAAGCCCAAAAGGGTGGAGGCAGATACTCCATCAAAGGCCTGCGGTATGAAGGCCTCTCGGTTAGACGTGGATAGGCTTTCAGGGTGTGCCAAGAAAGGATTCATGCAACATGAGGACCCCATTCTGGGACGTTGCGGCTTTGGAGGCCATGTAAAATGTGGTTGGCTTATGGTTAAAAACAAACAAACAAAGAATCATGCTGCTATCGATGAGATCCAGGAGTTTGCCGACTTGTAAGGAAAGACGAATTGTTGAAAGGTGATGAGTGGGTGGGGGGAGAGGGGTTGCCAGACGGCCTTTCGAGAGAGATAGTGAGCGTGTGAGATTGGTTTCGGATTTGCATACAGCACACCAAGTGTTGACTAGCTTGTGGTTTGTCATGGTCTGAAAAAGGGAAAGAAGCAGTTGACCTGCCTGTCTGAGGATGAGGCGATGTCACGACCAGAGGGAGGAGTCGTCAGCAAATAGATAAAGGGGGATTTTCCAGAGAGTTAGAGAGATCATGATGTAAGTCAGGAATTGGATTGAAGCCCAGACACTCCTTGTTGAGTTTACAGCTTCGGGAGAAGGAAATGAAAAGGATTCCATTGAGAGCCACACATTGGATGAAAGAACAGTGGGGAAGGTTAGGACGCCCATGTCTGAAGTTGCCTCTTGGTGCCATTAAGCAGAGGTTTGGAGAGTAAAGGCGGGATGCCAGAACTGTATCAAAAGCCACTTGAGATATGGCCCTGATTATCATGTCTGATTTATTGAGGCCTCCATGATTATAGTTGAGTGAGTAGAAGAAGAATGTACAAGAGGAGTGACCTAGGTCTGAAACCAATTGGTGATCTCAGGTGACGAAAGTTTGTTGGAGAAGAGGAGGATTTCATATAAACTGCGATGATGTGATTCCATGACCATTTTGGCTGATTGGATGCAAGCCAATGTCTGGTGAGTTGAGTAGATCAGATTTTTGTAGCTATTTTTTTGAATGTAATGCATGATGTTGAGTGGGTGTATATAAGCAGGTGGAAGAATTGACCTAGCCGGCCAATGACAGTACAGAGAGAGGAGTGAAGTGGAGCAGCAGAGCGCGATTTTAGGGCAAGTGACCCGTCCGTCAGCAGCAGAGACAGGACTAAGGGTTGAACAAGCGTTTCATCTTATTCAGTGAAAAAGAACACAGAGTGACAGAGCAGTTTGTACAGCAGGGAAGGAGAGAGAGAGAGAGATCGGATGGGAAATAATGGAGAGAGAGAGAGATGAGAGGAGAGGAGAGAGAGGAGAAGGGGGGAGAGAGAAGAGAGGCGGGGAGAGGAAGGAAAGGGCGGGGGGGAGAGAGAAGAGAAGGGGGGAGAGAAGAGAGGGGGGGAGAGAGAGAAGAGAAGGGGGGGGAGAGGAAGAGAAGGGGGGGGAGAGAGAAGAGAAGGGGGGGGAAGGAAGAGAAGGGGGGAGAGAGAAGAGAAGGGGGGGGGGTGGAAGGGGGTGAGAGAAAGGGGGGGAGAGAAAAGGGGGAAGAGAGAGGAGGAGCGGTTGGGGACAGGATTTGGAAGAAACACAAAATTGAGGCATTCGCTTTTCACGAGCAGAGTCAGCTGTGGTGCATGAAAGAGGGATGCGTGGAGGAGACCATACACCAGAGACAGACTTACCAACGGCACCACCAGGTTTCAGGGAGGAGACAAGTTTGAAATAAAGGTTTCATTATTGCGGTTGAACAGATGTTATTTTCTGGGCCTCCTGGTTTATAGATATCTGCATGCATCGGAGTGCTCAGGTGGTTGGCAGTGAGCACAGGCACGGGGTTAAAATGCCGTTTGAAAGCTACACTCATTTACCAACATGAGAGTACGTACACCAATAAACGCTAATCGTTTTTTTAAAAGGTCCCGCATTGTACATAACAATTATATAATTACTGTGTAGCTACAGTACACACTTGTACCGTTAATGCTTTCAATATATAATTTGGAATTGTACATTCGTAATCGGTCAGATATAACACAGCCAAAACTAATAGTGACAAATATAAGACCGCTTACGCATTTATAATATACAACTACAGGAATAGGAGTAATACAACGCATTGTAAATAAATAATAATGTAAAAATAGCAACACGTTCCATACCGAAAGGCACGATTCGAGAAAATTTGTTTATTCGACAGAAATTAATTTAAAATTTCACGAACGAATACAAATCAACCATCAAGTCGAATGGAAAGCGTCGACCATGACCTTCCATTAGGCGTGCTGTTGATTGCTACATAACAACGGGTCGTGAAGGACCCATAAACGCGGAAATTTCCGTAATTTAATTCTCCTTTCTTCACAGTGGTTTCCTTTTACATGACGTACATCGGATTCGTTGCGGAGTATTGTATCCCGCTTCGTGGTAATTGAATCCACGTTGTTTTAAAATTAAAACAGCTAGTCAGATAGGGAATCGTAGACCGGCTGAGGCGGGCAGCACAAATCGATATACCACCGCTTATTTAGGCGTCACTACCATCGTCGGGACCAAAGCGGGCAACAAAATGATGAGTAAAAAATGACAGGTGGACGTTGATGAAACGACAAAAATTTAAATATATAGTGACCGCATCATAGTATGTTTAATTTTAAAATCTTAGGACGAGGTGGTAAAAAATAGTCTTTGCACTCCATATGTCCGTGCATTGTTACCTCCACCACCGAAAGTGAAGGACGTGTTTTCCCCCTTTCTGGTTGTTGTGTGTCTGTTGTCTGCTGTGTACAAGATTATCTCAAAAATTATGAATGGATTCAGACGAAGTTTGGTTGGACACGTTGGGTGTGTGACAAGGACTAATTGATTCGACTTTTGGTGAAGATGAAAAGTTAGATTAAAATAAGTGAAGATAATTATTCAACCAGAGTAGACAGTCATCGATCAGGGGCACAGCCTGAGAGTAAAGAAGAGGAGATAAGATCGTAGTAGTAGGGGTCTTTTAACTCGAGAGTGGTTAATGCATGGATGTCTCCTGGAAAGGTAGTGCAGCAGAAACATAGATAAGTTTAAATAGAAATAGATAGGGACCTGGAAGTATGGAGAGAGAGAGAGAGAGAGGGGAGTTACTACAGGGGTGTTGCAGGACTTTTGCTAGCTCGGTATGGATGGAGTGATTGGGGCACACTGTGCGAGTGTCGTGTCGTGTGAGAGTCTCATCAAGAGGTGATGGTTGTCGTGTGTGGGTTTTCACCAAGACCGCTTCGCCCATTCTCACCCCCCTGGTATAACACATTTACATTGAAATATTGCAATCCTCCCCGCATTTCCCCACCCCACGACCACCAGCAATGATTGAAAAAACCCACCCCTTACACGAATTGGGTACATGCTAATCCTCTGCAGGCAAGTCTGCATTGCAACGTCAGCCCAGAACTGTAGGAGTCAGTAGCATGACAAAACCACACAAACGCACAACAAGCAAACCAATACCCTCCGTGAATTACGTTAACTAGCTACGTGGCCGTACATGCAAAAAAAAAAAAAGAAGATTGTGGCGTCAATTGTGACGTCATAGCATCCGTGTCCTGTCATTGGTTTGATAAATAATGGCCATAACGTTGGGAACCACTTGTCCAATTAATATCAAACCTTTGAAAAGGCACAATCCTAGGTCCCCAGCAATAGCCTGACAAGTTTCAATCTATGATCGGTTACCAGTGGTTGTCGAGAGTATAGCTCGGTCGCAGACACACAGGATCACACAGACACACAGACAACAGCCAAAGACACAGACACACAGACACACAAGTTATGCTGAATGTATAGTAGAATTATAACATTATACATATATACACATATTATAGTAGTATATAGTATATATTATATATGATATTACATCTTATATATATTATATTAGATAGTATGCGTCAATTATATTACGTGCGTAGTGTTGGTGCGTGGCCCGTAGGTGCGTGCCGCGTACCATGGTGGCCGTTACGGCAAAAAATTTTTTTTAACTTGTGACGTCATAGCATCCGTGTCCTGTCACTTGGTTTTGAGTAAATAAATGGCCGTACACTTGGGAACCGCTTGTCGATTAATACAACCTTGAAAGGCAACATCACACGGTTCACCCAGCAATATTCCTGGCCGAGTTTCAATTAGAATCGGACCAGGGGTTGTCGTAGAAACGGCGGTCGCAGACACACATACAGACAGACACGGACAGACAGACACACAGAGATTGTGCTTGGAATTATTAGATAGAAAGATTATAAGGAAATTAAAATGATATATTTCCCCATTTTATCTTGGCACCCTTCGGTATGATCCTGGGCATGCCACGATGAATCTCACCACATTTTCCCTCATTCCCCCAATGATTTGTCGTTTTGACAGGTGAAATCTGGGCCGGTATTGATGTCCACAGCATATATGAGCAAATAGCTCCTTACACGTCTACTTTCCTTGTTATCCTTGTATGTTTCCTGTAGTTTTAGCAGTACTTTGGCTCTGAATTTGTCCAATTGCGCATGCCAGAGAGAAGTGAAAATTTTCTTCCTCTTTCTGCCTTCCTGGCATCAAACGAAATTGAAAAACGTTTCAAACAGGAAACTATACTGGTTTTTAGGGTGTCAGCGAATGACCAAGGGATACAAACAAAAGGCACGGAGAACTCTTGTAACATGTTAAACTAGAACAGCACTCAGGAGAGTGCATACGTCGCCGTGGGTGATCAGTTTTACGTGTTGGATCCCACTTGATAGGCCGGATCTGGAAGTTCGGAACCTGAACCAAAGTCAAACTGGCTTGCTGTTTCACCGAACCATCTCATGCACTAAGTTTTTGTGTCACGAATCCATCCATAACTTTTTGAGATTCCTGTTACAGACAGACAGGGGGGAAAACATAGCCTGCCGCCCACCTTTCATAAATGACGGGTATACGTCGTCGTAAAAGACGGTTAGACTTCCGAAATGGTTTTTTGCTACAACTAGTAAACTTAATTTTATTTAAATTGACTTTTATACATGAACAATGCAGAACACAAATCACCTTATTTGGCATTTTCAAACCTTTCAGTTTGCAGTACTTGGACAAATTTACGACATTTTACGTCATCGTCGACCAATTAAATTTGCCACCGCAGACCCTCACATGTCCTTTTTTCTCAAGACTCCATGGAGTGTTATTCTACAAACTCTCTTAGTCCATGAGCAGACCCGAATTTTGGGATATCGGTACACCCGGGGTATGACTAATTCCTCTTAGGTGTGTTTTAGCGGTGTGCTACTGTCTCTAGTTTATGTTTTGATATGATCCCTTGCACACTGGTAGCTTAATGTCGTTAGTCACTTCTTGAATAGACACACCCTACCGAAAATTTCAGAAAAAATTTTAAAGTCAAATTTGGGGACTCGAATTGCTCTAAATGTCCACTTAAAATGAAAGTTTGTCACATTGTATACAAGTCCTGTAATACACACTAAGGCATTGCCATGGGATTGTACTTACTATATAGCAAATTACTCGTCCTCAATATCATTCTACGTCAGACTCGGATCTGTACTGCTTGTGCTACCGGCTCGTCTTCATAGCCTTGTTCTGGCATGGTCTAGTAACCTGCACAATGTCCGTACCTTCAGCATGCTGAGGCAAGAGCACTTAGGAGTTCGCATGACCGCACCACTGCGGACAGGTTAGCTGCATAACGCCATCTGGTGCTGGTGAGCCTCGCATCCAGTTGACAGCAAGCTTGCCCTTCCTCATCTGTCATCCAGCCGCGGTTCTGTTGGGTTCGCAACAAATGGGCTGGTCGTCTGCAGACTTCTCCTCCAGATCGCGCCTGGTAGTTAGTGCGGCACGTAGGCATGCATTGAAGAGGCGAGTCCTCACAAGGAGGGAGTTGACTTGACTCCACCTCTTCCACGTCTCGCAATCAGAACAGCTTCATACCGAGCTTGTTCACCTCAGTATCGTGTGGTAGATGGCAGGTACATTGTTGGCAGCGTGATTTTCCGTAGCTTCTCAAATGTTCACGGAGACACTTCCCATGGCGCCCAGTTCTGATGGACCATCTGATATGTCTTGATCCATCTTCACCTGCTTTGAAGTGTCGTCATCTTCCCCCGGCCAGCGAATGCTACTGACGGTATCACGGAGCCTGTATAAGGCATGCATTTACCAGATCAATGAATCACCCACGCTTGCCTCCAGTGTCGGCTCAGTGTTGGTGATATCCAGGAATCTGTCGTTTTCGTCCCGCACTTCTGGGAACAGGTGGGATGGGATCTTGTGGCACATGCCAGCACACAAGGAACCATACATTCTGTATCCTCTGCCGTCGACGTTGGGATGAGACAGACTTGTTCTACCCAGTTTGCTTGCCATGAAGTGCATGGAGAAGGAAGGCGTGTGTCTGTTCTTCTTGACTTGGACTTTAGCTCAGGGAGCCTCTTCCCACTTGCTCTTTGGTGATCTGAAGCAGAGTGCTCACATGTGACAGTACAGCTCCGTTGCCCTCGAGCTTGTTGCCTGTGCTGTGGTTTTTTTCCATTCTCTACCAGGAACTTGATGCAGACTTGCCCTTGTATGGCAGGAAACTACCGAGTAACTTTCTCCCTGCTTGGATGTTGTGCCCAGGATTGAATGTTTCTTGAAATGTTCTAACAGCAAGACCAAGTCACTGCCGAAAAGGATGTGCAAGACGTTGAGCTCTTTCAGAGGGAGTTTTGACACTCACACTCTCCTGTCAGCAGGGTGTGCAGGAATTAGTGACTGCTGAGAATGACGACTCTGTCGTATCGGAGGCCTGGCTGACTCACATCTTGCTTATTGATCTCATCCTCAGCTGTTAGGGTTAGCATTCTGCCTTTGGTTAAAGAATATCTTCAGAGTTAGCTGCTCTTGCTTCTTGCAGATCTTTTTCATTTTCTGTGCTTGTCGGGCAAGGTCGTTGGGGCTTGAGGGGCTGCGTTGGATAGATTAGAAGCTTTCCTTTCTCATCGGGACAAGCGTAGTGATTCCCCAAAAACTCGGATCAATCTCTTCAGCGAACATTGTTTTTGTCGCGTGGTTTCAGTTGGATAATACACGAACATCATGGATCTCTCAAGCTAGATGGAGGTTTTTTATCATAGCTCCAAAAACAGTACCTCATGGGTTGGGAAATAATTCAGTCCTTATCATACGATAGAAGAGGTTCCTCGAGGGCTTCTATCGTCAGCTCTTCGTTAGCTGCTCCCTCGCTTTCTTCCTGATATTTCACCTGCACCAGACCTGGCCCGACTGGGGAATCATTCTTTTGAAGAGTTGTAGCACACTGATTGTAGGTTAGTGACCTCTGCAGCAACAAGGTCTCTGCTAAGTAAACAAAGGATTCTCTGTTGAAGTTTCCTTGTGCTGCTCTGCGGATCTTACTCATGCTGCTCGTTAGACTAACACACTGGGACATGAGTGCTCCCTTGTCTCGTTGCTGCGTTTCATGTACTGCTTTGACTTCTCGCAGAAGGAGACTACTTTGGCATACACCCTTGCTATACTAGGGGCTCCCTTGATCCCTCCTCCTTGGGGTCGACGCGTTGCTTGATCTCTAATCTTGACCACCCTTGGCAAGGATAGAATCCAGTGACTTCTTCATTTCTTTAAGAGACTCGACTTTACTGGTGATAATTGTATGTGTGGTAGTTCCTCCTCTTCAGGCCTTGGCTGCTTCAGGGACGTGGATCATGCTGCCTGATCTCTGCAGCCCTGAGCAATGTGTTCCAGGAGTCCAAATCTGTGGTGACACCAGAGCATCGCTGTCATCATCGAGCAGTGGACGATACAGGCTCGATCCTGTGCTCTTCTTCCTCGCTGATGGTTGCCATCATGCCGTGTCAGACATCAGCGCACACCTGCAAAAAAATTTCACCACTTAAACATTACAGAAGCAAACAAACAAACACATTTTACATGGAAAACCATTTACATATGTTTGCTCCTTCCAATAATAAATTTACCCCAAAATATCACAAAAAAATCACCAAATATGGAAATAACCCCTAAATATGGGGAAACTTGATATATACATCAGAATACTCTTGAATCAATTAGCTACAAGGCTGTTACGAATATATTTTTCAATTTCTCCAATATTTAGGGATTTATTCCAGATTTTATGGGAAAAAACCCAAAATTAATTTTTTTAGGGCTAGCTTTTAACCCAAAATATGAGGAATTTGAAAATACCTGGAAACCTCTGTAGAGAATCAAATCTAATTAGGTCGTCAAAGCTTTCGCGTGATCGACTGTGATTTTTTAAGAAAACTGAGGAAACCCAGACGCACGCTTGAAAATTCTGTTTTATTGGTGGTAGCACCCCCATTGGCATCACAAAATCAGGACTAAGCTACCAGGTGCGGAAGGCTATCATTCTTAATGATATTTACAGTTTGTCTTTCCCCCCATAAAACCCTTCTAATAAAACATTTTTATACCATTCGTGTTTAGCTCACCCCAGGTGGTACCGATATCTGCCTGGCTCATTGGACTAATACCAAAAGTCTTAAACCAAAAAAGTCGGAGGATGTTCACCACATCTCACAGCCTCTCGTACCAGAATACGTTTTCGACATTCAGATTTGATGTCAGTTTTGGTGGCACCCACAAAGACAGAATCCTCCAGAGGGCATCTCAATTCAATGAATCCAATACGGTTTAAAGAGATTAACATCGGCTGTAATCAGCACTTCAGAAACTCTTGTCACGTTCGGTGGAGGATCCGAAGAGCAAGGAACGGTCAATCGTTGACATTATTGGTTGTAAAGCTTTGACTGCTCTGATGCTGGTGCTCAAGCAAAGTGGTACCCTATCAATATACTCCGAGCAAAGACCTTCCCGGCACTGAGAGCAGCAGTCACCCTCGGTAGTGCCTGCAGTCTTTGGCGATCACTCTTCCCGTCCAGGAAGGGACAAAACAAGGGCCCCTCTGCCATCTGTGGGATTTGCCTGTGCTCCAACAGAGAGCACAGAAACTGCATGCAATGGACATTTGAGCTACAGCATTCCATGCGTCTTGAGAATTCAGATGGGTGCCACAGATCCAGGAGCTTTGTACTCCATTTCAACTGGTTCACCGCAGCCATGTGTTTCCACAACAAAGTGGTTCACCAGTTGATTGGAGGGATGTGTTGTGCTTGCATCTTGAGCACCATGCAATGGAGGCCATGATAAGTTAAAACAATTGAAACTTACAATTGAACGTAGAAAGATGTCCAATTTAAACGAGACTGAATGACATTGCAGCACTTCCAAATCATGCGTTCGGGTCTTTGCCATTCCAGAATAAGTATGGTTAACAAAAGTCCCTTACAAGGAAGAACCAGATTCAATGAAGGATTGAATTAGGGACCTTCCTTTGGTTAGTCATGATGGAACAGCTGTTGTAAAGAACAGGTTCACACATACAGACTACAAAATTTTGAGTCCTTGTTTTCATGTACTGGATGACACCACATGACTGGCATTCAGGAGGCTTTTGATAAAGGAGGGCAGTAGTGAGGCGTCGATTATGCCGACAAGTCAGTAGGAAGAGCTCGATGGCCATCACTAGCGTACCGGGGGGCTCTTTTTGTGGGGGGGCTTTGCAGCCCGCAGTAAGGCCAAACGGGGAATATACCCAAAGGGGGCCGCCAAGACAGTGACTTCCTTGTACAGAAGCTGAATAGCAAGGTAGTCAGCCGGTTAAGGCACAGTATTTGCTTGGTAATGTCCACAAGCCCTTGACCGCCTTTTGCTGGTGGAAACTCGAAGATCCCTGCTCGAAGCCGGTTCTGCATTGCCATTCCAGAAAAATCCACAAGATTCGTTGCTAATAATGATATGTGATTTGGGGGGGGGGTCGCGGTGTAAGACAGTATCTCTCGTATTTCCATATGAGCTGTGTCAAGTTGTTAATTATCAAGCACTCTACCTTCTATTAAGACAGGAGGGCTGACAATCTTTTCCAACGATTAAGGGTGTGAATATTTTGATTCAACCAGTTGATACCATTTCTTTAATGAAGAAGGTCTCATTCTTCAAGGGCACCCCCAAGATGCTTAACACCATCATACCCTCACTGCAACGCTTTAGGCAGAGAAGGTGGGATAATAACTCGTGAAAGGACCAAGAACAAGGCTTACTCGTTGCTCCAATTAACAGAATAGCAGAAGTTGCAGATTAATTATGGCAGGCACTGTAAAGACGCAACTGTCAGACTGAGAAGTGTTTGACAAATCCACACACATCATCAGCATATGCAAGCACCTTGACAGGATTAACAAGAGGTGCCACCGGAAAACAGAAGCTTTAACGTAAGTGAATCAGCAGGGTTCAGATAGCCAAGGGATACAGACACCCAGAGATGAGGCAACCTTGTCTAATACCAAGCTGACTGGAAAAGTGAAAACATAACTGTATTGATGTTTATTAAACTGAAGTGTTTGTGATACGTAATTTAATACAAGAAATAACGGAACGGACAACCCCAATCCCTTAAATAACTTCAAAGTAAATTAGGATGGTCAACACTATCAAAAGCCTTTTCTTGATCCAAGAAAGCATCATGCCTGTGTTCAACATTCTGACAATAACAATAGAAATCAAATCAACGACAGAAAAATATTGGTAATATCGAATTCTACCGGGAATACAATAGACTGGTCAGAAGATACAATGTGTCCAATTTAAAAGTTCTTTAAGTGATGGCAATGTACTTGGACAGTATTTTATAGTTCGACACAAAGTCGAGAGATCGGTGCGGCATCTTAACAGTTGAAGATCTCCTTTTGTCAGAATTAATGAAATGATAAGCACTAATCGGGCCAGCTTTAAAGAAGTTCACATTCTGTATACTTTCTAAAAGTACCAATTATAGGGGATGGTCCCAGCAGATCTCAGAAGGTGTTGTCGCAATTCAACGGCAAACCCATTCAGCCACATAAGTTTCATCAAAAGGCTTTCTTTTCGTACACATTTGTCGCTGGCCCATTATATTAGAACGAGGATCTTGTTTTGCAAGTGAGAATCTTGTGTCTTCACGCTGGTTCTATATCGATGTCACGATCTCGAGTACTGCTGTTGTGAGAATTTTGACAAAAGACTCTAATTGAGCTGTTAGTTTCCCACACTGAGCGTAAAGCAAGAGTAAGTCCTGATCCATTGCGAATGTCTAATGTGCCAATAAAAAAGTCCGTAAAGGAAGAAACAAGAAACTTAGTTTGAAAGGAGTGCTTTGGTTTGAACTTCCGAGTATGGCCACGCCACCTTAATAAATGGAATTGAAGCCGCATTACAACTACATGGTGATCAAACCCGATGGGAAATAAAAGTGTTTAAGACGAAGGTTAAGGAAGTGATCGGAAAATAGAATTTATTCAAGTCGAGCTAGGGACACTAAATTGTTCTGAGCAGCGACACCAAGTTAAATTGCTAGCTGCGTCGAGATCTGTTGCAACTCCAAAATGTCAGTCACTTGAATCTGTTGAGATGGACGTGAACAAGAGATCTCTGCTGGCTACATGCGGCTCAGCTCATTCCTATCAAGGGAGGGAATTTGTGTGCAATTAAAATCTCCTCCGAAGGACATAGCGAATGATCAGAGGAACACTGCAAGATATGAAGTCAAGACGGCCAAGAAGAAGATCTTTCAGCATTTGTAATGGAGTACACATTGACTACTGTAAAAGGTGTTACTAACTGGAGAAGGTCCGGTAAGCTAATATCCCTCACAATTTCGTTAAAGAAAGTAAAGTTAAAGGAAGAGTTTGCCGAAAAAAAAGATGGCCTTCAGCAATCGGACTTGAAAGGGGCACTACGAAGAACCCAATTCTTTAACAAACAGTTCCCACTCAGATTAAGAATTATCAGTTGAGTGAGTTTTTTTTGTCAGGTTAGCGTGTCAGGTTAGATCTGTTGACCTGCTACAGGTACCATGCTAAACCTGTACTTAACCTGTTTCCATGGTCGGGTTGTCGGCGACTAACCGTCTCCCCCACCAGGTTTTCTGGTGAGGAGGTTGTTTGGATATGGACACCAGCAGGATTAACAAACAAACCTGTCAAAGGGCGGAGGAGACTCCTTAGTGAGCCAACGCCATCCATATCTAGTGCCAACTTGTGTCTGCCGACGTACCTCCTGCAGTTGGGTTACTTTTTATTAGGAAGGTTGGTGGCAGGATTTGCACTCCGGCCACCGTAAAAACCCTTCATTCCGCAAAACATATAAAAACGCAAAAAAAATCTGAAAACCCCACTCCTGGGAGTACCTCCTGTGCAGCTTCCCTTCGCGGGCAGCGTCACCGGATGACGGTGAATTGGGGCAAAGCCTTCGGACCCATCTGTGATGATAGGAGGGAAAACCCGGGGAACATCCCTGGTTCAGATTGCGGGAGAGGTGTCGGAGTGGTGCTGAGTGTTTCGTTCTATCCACCGACGCGCGGTCTCCTTGGGTTAACCTTGAGGCGTCCCTTCGGGTGGGTGCCCTGGAATGTCCTATCCCTAAGAGAGGATGATCACCTGCTCTGTTATCATCTGAGTCAAGCGTTTTGGACATCGGGATTGCAGCTACTCTCTGAGGTTCGGAGCCGGATTAGCGGCGAGATAATGTGGCGTGGTACACCTACTATTGGTCTGGTCCGCTCTGATGGTACCATACCCAATTGAGTTTGTGTAGCTGTGTTCAATAAGCTGACCCAATGATTAATTGAGGTAACACCGGTCAACGAGCGTATTATGAGATTAAGGATTTCGTCACTCCTTAGGTTGTCGTTTCCCTGGTCTTCTGTTTATGCTCACGACGTGAGCGAGTGATCCTCACGTGACAGGATGCATTCTACGCCACGCTCGGTCTGTGGTTGATGCAGTGCCCCAGACGAGATACACTCTAGTCTTGGGGGATTTCAATGCATCGATGAACTGATAGCGGAGTGGTTTCATGAGGTGTGTGTTGGTCCCCATGGGTCAGGACTATGAACCAGAATAGCCACTAGTCCTTGACTTGCCAAGAAGTCATGGACTTAGGGTGGGCTGGTTCATGTTCAGCGCCCACAAGCTCAGTCGCTGGACTTGGTTTCAACCGCTGGCGAGTGTGGCAAAGGAGATTGACCCATGTTCCTCATTGACAGATCGTTTGGGAGAGCTGATCCAGAACTGCAGGGTCTACCGAAGCTGCTCAGTTCTCAATACTCGACCACAGGCTTGTTGTAGCAGCCCTAAAGCTGACCTTAAATCCTGAGAATGGTACCATCCCCAGCTAGGCTGGATGTTGGCAGACTCAGGGATGAGAGATAGCTAAGGAGTTGCGACAGGCGTTGAGGGACACTGGGGGGTCTGACGGGTGCTTTGGGGGGTCACTGAAGAGTTGTGGAGGTGCCGTCAGACCACCGTCCTTGATGTTGCCGGTGGAATGTCTTGGGGACTCACCGCAGGCGAAGAGAATTTGTCTTTCAAGGGACACTGGATACCATTGACCAGAAGTCGCAGGGCAGGGCTGAATGGCAGAGCTTGAGCTGTTAGGAGCTGAGGCGTAAACTGTACGTGCACTGAGGTGGACAAGGAGGCCTTATGTGCGAGGAATCTTGAGGAGGTTAGCAGCAGCACCTGTGGACAGGTGATTCTCGTCCCGCTGACAGGGGAATTCGCAGGATTACGTTTCATCCAGCCCAGCCCTCGGAGCACTGCAGTTAGAGCAGGAGGGTAGGCTCTTGACAGAGGAGTCTTGAGTGGAAGGCCCGGCTGGGCGCTTACTTTGAGCGTTGTACCAGGCTGATCCCCCAGTACTGTCGAGTTGGACGTCAAGGTGTTACAATCCTGTTGCTGACCTCGAATTCAACGTGTGGGTCCACCGTTCGCTTGTTTGGGAAACACGGGCTGCGAGTGACCGGGCTTGAAACGGGGCAAAGCTCCGGGATCTGTGGATCCATGCTGAAACTTCTCAAGGCTGGGTGAAATGCTGCACTCGTGTCGTTGCATGCAGTTTGTGCTCTGCCTGGACACAGGCATATCCCAACATTGTAAGAGGGGCCTTGTTTGTTGGTTTTTGTTTTTTTGTTTTCCTCTCTGAAAGGGAAGGTTGATCAGCCAAGACTGCAACAACGTACCGAGGGGTGACGCTGCTCTCAGTGCCGGGCAGGTCTTTGCTCGAATCTTGATTAGGGTGTCGCCACCATCTCCTTGGAGCACCAGCGGTCAGAGCAAGTCAGGCTTACACCAGAGTCAGCGATTGACCGTATCCTTTGCTCTTCGGCCTCACCGGAAACGCAGACGAGGTTTCGGCAGGGGCTGCTTCAGCTATGTTGATCTCTGTAAAGCGTTCGATTCAGTGAATCGGGTATGCCCTCATGGAGGATTCTTCGTCTTCGTGGGTGCCACCAAAACTGATCGATCTGATGTCTAAAACTCTACTCTGTGTACTGAGCTGCTGTGAGTGTGGTGGCCAGCTCTGACTTATTTCCAGTTATTATGGAGTTCTTCAGGGGTGTGACTGGCCCCCACACTTTTTCAGCATTGTATCTTGGACTGATTTTAGGAGATGTCGGAGAAGATCAAGCTTGCGGTTGCATGTTTGGTAATGTCAAGATTCTCAGGACCTTTGATTTTGCAGATGATGCAGTCATCTTTGCGGAGACTTTAGATCATCCTTTTGGGAGGGCCCGAGTGCTGAATGAGAGTCTGAGCCGCTGGGATTACGGGTTCTTGGGTCAAACTTTTTAAGTCCAGCTTCGGTGACATTCTTTGTGCTGCTGTCCTGTCTTGGTCGGTTTGTTAGTGGGTGATTTGAGCGTCGTGGAGAGATTCACTTACCTCGGCAGCGAACTTTCATGTCTCTGCTGGCTGTGAGTCAGGAGGTCATAGACGTCTGGTCGGGCCTGGGGAGTCTTGATTCACTGGATCATTGGGGTTGTGGCGCTGCGGTACTGTGCCGCAGAGGACGAAGTGCGCGAGTCTTCAGGTCCTGGTTACTTCCGTCTTGCTCTATGATGGCGAGACTTGGCTTCTGACAAGATCTGAGACGCGAGACTTAAATTCCTTTGGTGCCAGGTCTCTCCGGAGAATCCTGGCTATCGCTGTCGGATTTGTGTCACACGAGCGGTTCTGAGAGAGACTCGGATGAGATTTATTCCTGCCTAGTCCGGTGAGCGTTCAGTTGCGGCTGCTATGGACATGTGGCTCGTTTTCTGACTGCTGATCCTGCTCACGATCTCTCAGCTGAGGAGTCTCTATGAGTGGAGGGAGCCAGTGGGCGACCCGTGGCCTCGTGGTGCAGAGGTTGACATTCTCAAGGAGATGGGGATGGGCCTGGCATCTGCTGGGGGATGGCAGACGGAGGCCCCTGGAGTACCGGCGGAAGTGGACCGAGCGACGCGCTCCGTTCTGGCACATTGCTCCATCACCTGAACCTGACCTGAGTTTTTTGTAGGAGAAGATTCACCTTGTTTGCGCTTAACTAGCTGTTTAACTTGCACTTTTAGCGAGCAGAATGTGCAACTACCATTGATATTTAGGCGAGCAATGGTAGTTTATCTCGAAGAGTGCCAGCAAAGATAGATCAGCAATGATCTTTAAGTTCACTGAGCGTTAACTCAGATTTCTTACCCGTGACGTTGCAGTCTGTACGTTATATCTATTTCAGGTCGGAGAAATCATTAGTTCGAGCCACTTGAATAAAATTCCTCTGAGAACTGGAAAAATATCCCTTAATTTTGACCCCATTTTTTCCGAAAACTTTTGTGCAAGAAAGCTGAATGGCATTCGGAGAAACTGAGAATCAAATCAGGGTTTTGGAAAGCATATTGCCGCTCGCATCCACTTAAGGTCGAGACACAAAGCGATGTCCATCAAGATTGCAATCCCATGCTAGGACTACTGCAAGCCCGCCTGCTGTTTTTTCGAGTAGCAACTGATAGGTCCACAGGTGCACCCACCTCTACATTAACAATCATTGTGTACATCCGGTGTATCAATTTCACAACCCTTAGCAACTGGCATATGGGGGGAGGGTCATCAGTTTCACAAGAGATCTCAGGTCATTGGGCCACTGGTACAGTCCATTTTTCACATGTACTAACAATTATGATACAAGTGACTTCTCTTTATATTATTTCTTCTTTCTTTTTTTTTTTTCATATTATGGTCTACAGAAATATATGGTGTAATATATTTCCCTGCTGTTACCTTTGCTCTTATACAACGGCCGGTTAACCTATTACGTCTTTATAAGTGCATTTCTTGTATCTCTTAATACCTGCTCCGGGATGTCTCAAAACGAGACACGACAGAAGCTAAATACGAAAAAACTCGGCTGACGACAAGTAACACAACACGGTAAACAGCAGTCTAACGAGAAAAGACACAACGGTCGTAACGGAAAACGAGAACAAAAAACACGGAAACAAACGAGTCTGAAAAAACTAGAGAACGAAAACGAGAACAAAACGAACGAGTCGTTTAAAAAGGAGGTAGTTACGCTGAAATTCCAACATCATTAAAAGTCCATAGTGAGATTCAATACGATGAGTTAGCCCAAACCCGTTAAGGGAAATGTTCATCGGCTGCATACTTAGTAGGTTTTCTTTCTGCTATTTCGAACCACCACACTCACGCAACAACGCCACCAACAACAACGCTAACCACCCACACTCTAAACAACGCGCCCCTCCACCCTCACAACCACCACCATCCAACCACTCTACCACACCAACGAACGCCTCCTCACGTCTATTCTACGTACGACGGTTTCGCTTAAGCCCGAAGGCTTCCCTGTCCCCCACAACGACAGGTGAAGAACGGAAACGCCCCCTTCAGCGCTCGAAGAAGTGAGCCGAAAACGGCGTCGCGGCGTTATAAGAAGCGAGCGTAGGCTTCTCTCTCTTCTTCCATCTTCTCTTGGAGTCTTTGTCTCTAATCGAGAGCCTACGGCAGGCAGGCGCGGCGAAGAACCGCGACCACGCGAGTGACGGTCGCCAAACTTAAAACACCACAAAGTCGCTTCCATTTCTTTGGTTTTGATGGGTGCGCGTGGTTCTCGTGAAGTAGAATGTTTAAATTCGTTGTGTCCTTACGTCTACTCTGCGTCATGTCTGTGCCTTTCTTTTATTGATATGTCATATGAATACTGGTTGCTATAGTGCTTCTATTGTCGTCTTATTTTAAACTGTTTGTTGTTATTCTTCCCCCTTCGCTGCTCTTCCTTCTTGGTTCCTTCTTTTTCACTAAAGTTCTCGGGCCGGCCTCGCCATATAATCTGAACCGTCAAGGCCGACAAACACCGCTGATCCCGTTAGCGGAACGAGCCGCTTTAACGATTCGTCCAGCGCCGGCGAGTTACAAACCCGCGCTAGACCCTCGTATAGTAATTCACTGCGGATTTCACCCATCGCCGGTTAGAATGGGACGGGTGGTAGCCGAAAGCCACCGACTGATCCGGAGCGGGGGCACGACGAATGGCGTCGGCGACGGCGCAGCGAGCCACTGGCCAGCCCGCGACGCGGAAGGCACCAAGAAGTAGATAGGTATTAGAAAGGTGGGTGGGGGGAACCCCATGGATGAGCGGGTCCACGCAAATGGGCAGCCGACGAGTTTGGCCACCCGCCGGTGAGACGGCTGGGAGGAAGCCCGAGGAACACGAACCAATGGACAACGCCACGCTCAGGCCAACACCCGTCCGAATACGACCGAAACGGCACAGCGGAGCACAACGCAGTCGGGGCACAAGCACCAATTGAAGCCCCAGCGACAGATATAGTTGAGTAGGGAGAGAACCTTCCAAAAAGCCGCGAACCAAAGGTCGTTAAATTGGAGGAGAGAAACAACAGGGAAACAAGGGAAGCCAAGACAAAGAAACAAGACAAAAGAGCAATGAAAGGCAACCCGGCCAGACCGGGAGGGCATGGCACTAGTACAGCAGTAAAGAACAACAGAAGAGAGCGCCACGTAAACGCCGCAGGAACCGAGGACCAACGTCCGCTGTGAGGCCCCGGCGGGACGACACCGACCCGCCCAGACGGTAAAAGAAGAGATGCAATTCATGGAATGCGAAGAAAAAATAAAGGAAAGGCAAAGTCAAATGGAAACCAAGATGGCAGCCTCAGGACAACAGAGAACCAACAGCAAAAGCAAAGATTGAAGGCAGGAAACCGAGAGAGGCGCATGTTCAGCTGCACTCGCACCCAGCAGCAAGCGGAAACCAGCCAGAGGGAAGGAGCCCCAGCAAGCTCAGAGGACGTGGTAAGCAGGCAAAACATAGAGAGAGGGGAGAAGAGGAGGGAGACAGCGAAGGAGTGACAGAACTGACAAAGAACAAACAGAAATAAAAAACGGAACGAGGGAGAAAAAGGAGCAAGCAAGAGCAAATAAAGGAGTCAAAAAGCGAGCGGACGCCAACCAGACAGACAGCCCCAAGGGCCGAAAAAAAAAAGATAAGGGAAACAAAAAACAAAAAGTCAGACCCAGACATAGAAATAAGGGCTCCAACGGCGCGCAGCAAGGAAAGGGAAGAAAGTGATCCAGCACACGAAGAGAAAGGAACACCGGGAAGACGCAAGAAACAGAGGAATAGTTCTCAAGCGGAGGGGGCGGCCAAACCATGAGGACTGCAGTCCGCACACTGGACGAGAGGGATGGAAACAGAGGAAGGCCCCGCTGCAGCCATGCGGAGAAAGATGAGAGGTGAGGAAACCAATAGGGCGCAAACGATGACAGGAAGCATACGGGTAACGTGGGCCAAGCGCAGACAGAAAGGTGCCAGGAGTCGGGCCCACGCAGAGAAGAGAGGGAAGTTGCGGTGGTCACAGGGAAAACAAGAGCGGCGTGAAGACGGGACCAGAAGCACCAAAAGAGGGGCTGTGGGACGCAGAGTAGCCCGAAGAACGCGCAAAAAGGCACGAGCAGGCGCACATAGGCAGTAGAGGGCAGAACAAAGCCACCAACAGGAAAAACAAACGGACACTAGCCGCAGAGAGACGCCAGTGGCCAAAGGCACTTGCGATGGCGAGGAGAGAACAGTGCAATGGGCAAGGGCCAACAGGCACACACGACGGAACCGTGAGGAAGATGAGTCAGAAAACAGGACAGAGGTGCCGAAAAAAGAGAGCTCATACCGACACAGGGGCGACGGAAACACAAAGGCGGACAAACAAACAGAAGACAGACAAACAACAAAGAAAACGACACTACCAATCCGCCCGGGGCGAGGAACAAAAGGACTAATATTACACCGCCCGCCAACTTAACGAAAAAATCCGCGGCGCCACATGGCGGGGGCACGGGGCCCGCGAGGCGGGCGCAGCACAGGGAAACAGAAGGAAGCAGGAGGGCGGAGGAGGAGGGACAAACGGAAGTAGAGTGGACAAAACAGCGAGGGAAGGGCAAAAGAAGCGGCCAGCACGAAAAAGAAAGAAAAGAAAGAGAAGAGAGAAGAACGGGGATGGGTTTCAGGTAATTTTTTTTAACAGGTGCTGTGACGCTTGCGCATAGAGGAGCTGGTTCGTTCCACCAGACTATTTATTTTATTATGAAATTCACGCTTCTGTGCTTTATTCCAGGTAACAACGGTGAAACCAGCATCAGCATCACTTGTTTCTGCTGGATGGGAATGCTGTGAAGGAAGGGATTGCTGTCCTTCAGGTGAAGGAAGAGACTCCAGTCCTTCAGGTAGCACGTTACTCTCATTTGATGCTGAATTAGTCTCTCGGGGATTACCTGGGGCTGGGCAATCCCTTCGCAGATGTCCGTGCTGATTACAGGCGTAACACGTGTATCGTTGCGTACATTTGATAATTGTAATTATCATGTTTTATTGTGAAACTGACCTCAAGATCATGACAGTTCTGTTCAAAACCATGAAGAGTTGACGTCTGAAGGAATAAACGTGTTCAAAATGATCATTGCGACACCGTCAGGGAACCATTGAAATGCGAGACATGACTGTACCAAAAGGGCGAAAGGCAAATTGTATTTTTTCATTCTCCGGGTAGGGTGGAATATTGGAAATAATAACCTTTACTAACGGAGAATCGAGCGGAGAAACTGGAATGAAAATGTCGGGCTCGATGGATAAGCCCAATTCCACAACACTCGCCACCATACTTTCTTGAAGAACAAAAACAACAACTTTCTTGTTCATTTTTGATGCTGTGAGGATATTCTCAGCGTCGATAATTCCACCAACGGCAATAATAATCGCTTCAACCACCACGTGGGCCGGAGGGACACACATGAGGCCATGCTTCCGACTTAACGAGCTCAATACGGTGCCGCGAGAACGAACGCTCGTCGTGCCGGCCGTGCTAACAATAACAACGGTAGAGGGAAATTTACATAACTGAAAACAGCTCTCAGCACATGAAACGAAGCGATATATAAACATGTGGAAACAATGGGGAGCAAATAATTCACTCACTATCACACCATATGCGCTCTGTCTCTCTCTCTCCCTCTCCTTCAAATCTATGAAGGGAAGAATAACACAGGGATATGAATAATAACGATATGAACCTAACAAACAAGGGGGCGGGGGTGTGAGAACGATATGAAAAGGGTAATAACCAACAGCAAAGACACCTCCCAGCTCACCAAAACAACGCAGCCACATGATGCCACACCCAGCTCAAGATGCACAGTAGGGGGCAAGAGAGAGAACAAGAGAGAGAGAGAGAGAGAGAGAGAGAAGAGAGAGAGAGAGAGAGAGATATGGATGTATGAATGTATGGATGTATGGATGTATGGATGTATGGATGTATGGATGTATGGATGTTTGGATGTATGGATGTATGGATGTATGGATGTATGGATGTATGGATGTATGGATGTATGGATTGTATGGAATGTATGTGTGGATGTATGGATGTTGGATGTATGGATGTATGGATGTATGGATGTATGGATGTATGGATATATGGATATATAGATATATGGATTATGGAGATGGAGATGGAGATGGAGATGGAGATAAGAATAGAGAAACATAAATCTCCTTCACCTTCGGTGGCAGAGGTAACAAGAAAGAGCAATTAGAGTTGCAGGCCCCTCGCAGGACTTTTTTTTGTTGCGTTTGTGTAGTTTTTGTGTGGTGTATTTTGTGTGGTGTTTGTGTAGTTTGTGTGGTGTTTGTGTACTGGTGTTTTACGTAATTAAGAGGAGACATTATTAGAACTGCCACTTTATTACTGCTGGTAGTGATGACGGTACCAAGACGTCCCGCTTTGATGCAACCCTGCTTTGATCGGACACCTGACCCTGGCCAAGACGTTTTTTACCCTTCCTGAAGGAGAGGGCATTGCATTTGCGTCCGTTTGCTACTTGTAAAATCGAAGATTTTTTAAGTATATTGGTCAGTCTAATTTGTTATTCTGTCTGTTTGTTAATTGCCTACAGGACCAAATTAAAACCAATCTTCACGAAACTTCACCATTTGTAGAGGTAGTCTCAACTGAGAAAGCCTATTGATTTGAGGTCAAAGATCAAGGTGATCTTGAGGTGAAATTTCTAAAATCGTCATTTTTCATCCGATTGACTTGGAATTTGAACAAGATTTGCATATGCATCACTGAATTGGAACCAACTATTTTTGAGGTCAAAGGTCAACTCAAGGTCAAACTTCTCAAATCATCCATTTTTATTTGAAAAATCGTCAATTTTTCATCCGATGAACTTGAAATTAAGCAGCAATCGCATTGTGCATCAACTAAATTTGGAACCAACTATTTTTGAGAGAAAAAGGTCAAAGGTCAACTCAAGGTCAAATTTCGAAAATCATAAATTTCAATCTGAAAAGAATCAATTTTCATCCGATTGATCTGAGCTTTGATTAAGATTGCAATTTTAATCTAACTAGTGCGTGCCTGTACGTGCGTGGCGTACGTGCTTATTGCATTTGCTGGTTTTTTTTTGTCTTGTTTGTTGCTAGTATCGTTTCGAGAGCGAAGAAACGGCCTGTGTAAGTTGTTTGAAAGTTTTTGGTTTTTTTGCACGTATGGGCAGCGAGAGCGAGGAACAGCCTGTGTGTGGTTGTTTGTTTCTGGCACGCGGTTGTGAAAGTTTTTTTTTTTTTGCACGTACGGCCACGCACGTACAGGCACGCACTAGTTAAGATTAAAATTGGCAATCTTAATCAAAGCTCAAGATCATCGGATGAAAATTGCATTCTTTTCAGATTGAAATTTATGATTTTCGAAATTTGACCTTGAGTTGACCTTTGACCTTTTTTCTCTCAAAAATAGTTGGTTCCAAATTTAAGTGATGCACAATGCGATTGCTGCTTAATTTCAAAGTCAATCGGATGAAAAATTGACGATTTTTCAAATAAAAATGGATGATTTGAGAAGTTTGACCTTGAGTTGACCTTTGACCTCAAAAATAGTTGGTTCCCAATTCAGTGATGCAAATGCAAATCTTGTCAATTCCAAGTCAATCGGATGAAAAATGACGATTTTAGAAATTTCACCTCAAGATCACCTTTGATCTTTGACCTCAAAATCAATAGGCTTCTCAGTTGAGACTACCTCTACAACTTGGTGAAGTTTCGTGAAGATTGGTTTTAATTTGTGTCCTGTAGGCATAACAACAGACAGAATAACAAATTAGACTGACCAATATACTTAAAAAATCTTCGATTTTACAAGTAGCAAAAGGACGCAAATGCAATGCCCTCTCCTCAGGAAGGGTAAAAAACGTCTTGGGCCAGGGTCAGGTGTCCGATCAAAGCAGGGTTGCATCAAGCGGGACGTCTTGGTACCGGTCATCACTACAGCAGTATAAAGTGCAGTTCTAATAATGTCTCCTCTTAATTACGTAACACACAGTACACAAACACCACACAAACTACACAAACACCACACAAATTACACCACACAAAACTACAACAACGCAACAAAAAACAAGTCTGGCGAGGCCTGCAATCTCTAATTGCTCTTTCTTGTTACCTCTGCCCGAAGGTGAAGGAAGATTATGTTTCTTCTATCTCTATCTCCATTCCATCTCCATCTCCATCTCCATATATCCATATATCTAATATATCTATATATCCATACATCCATACACCATACATCCATACATTCCATACATCCACACATCCATACATCACACATACATCCATACATCCATACATCCATACATCCATACAATACCATCCAACATAAATCAACACATAAATCAACATCCATACATCCAAAAAAAAAATACAAAACTTTACAACCGCAGTGTCCCAAGAAACATACAACCAACCATACACGCTCGTATCCTTATCGCTCTCGCCCGTTCGCACTCCCATACGTGCAAACAATACAAACCAATAAACTTTCAAACAACTACACAGGCCGTTCCTTCGCTCTCGTAAACGTATGACTGGATTGGGGTCATGTGTTTATCTATAAATGCGGCATAAGAAATCGAGAAATTATTAGAATAGCAGTAAGTCATTCCACTCTCCGGAAGTTCCGTACGTTGGTACCCACGTAATGGAGGTATATCGCGCGCTGCAGGATCTCTTCCCCAATGGCCACGCCTAGCAATGCAATACGTGTCTCTGCTTCATTGGTTTTTGTAAAATGGCCATATACTCTGTCGTGAACACTTGTCCATTAACTATCAAACCTTGAAAAGTGCACATCTCAGCCGTCCCAGCAAATACTCCCTGGCAAAGTTTCAATTAGAATCACACCCAGTGGTTGTTCGTATCGAATCAGTCTCCGCTGTTCACTCTACGCACACACAGACAGTAACTCCACACAGACACAAGAGATCTGTCTGGAAGTATGGTATAGCACTGAAATGGACAATTCTCTCGACTCGTGCACCTCCATCTCGTCAAAACACTGGCTGTTGGACGTGAGTGAGAGCGTGGGTGATTGGAATTCTTGTGTGGCCTAGCGAGGTGTTTTTGGGCTGAGCTGGAGGTGTCTTTGCTGGTCTTTGTGAGTTCTAATACTCCTCTCTTTTCTTTCAATTATCGTGTTTGTTTTTCTCCTCTTTATATATAGTCCACCACCAGACACCTTGCCCTCATTGTTGGTTTATGTTTTCCTACCGTGTCCGTATACTGCTTTGATTCCACTGATTGATCCGTTGTTTTTACAAAAATTTTCATCATAGCAGCGACTACTCATGTGGAATGTTTTATTGATAAATATGGATCATAGGTCACGTGATGTGGTAGCCATGTTGGAAAAACGGGAAAAATTTGGACCTCTGTATCTCTGAAACCACACAAAGGAAAAAATTGAATCTTGGCACACAGCAAGTACTCCTCATGGGGAATAAGAATGTATTTTTTAATGACGTAATCGGTGCCTTTGCTATGACGTAATAATTGCATATGTAGAACGCTACATCTGATCAGTATGAAAATGTTTGAGGTCATCTGGGATAAAATGGTCCACAGAAACAAAAATTGATGACATCATCGGTCATGTGATTTGGCAGCCATTTGTTTTTTGTTTTTTTAAACCTACAAAAATCTTCTTCTCTGAAGTGGCTGAACAGAACGGGGTGAAACTTTACATGTATGTCCGCCTATCCATAAGGAACAAAAAATTCACATATGATGTCGGAGTCACATGGTTTGGCAGCCATATTGGATTTACCCTAAAACCTATTTTTAAAAAAACTTCTCCAGAACGGCTGGACAGATCGAGAGAAACTTCACACAAATGTTTCCCAATTCTTGGGTGTAGAAATTTGTTCAGGAATAATTGATAGGACACATGGTTGGGCAGCCACTATTGTATTGAATAAAAATATTAAATAATATCATGACATGAAACTTCACAATTATGATCTAGTGGGATGCAGAATACATGTTTTAATTTCAACTTGATTGGACGCATGGTATGCAGCCAGAATTATCTAATTTTTTATTCTGGGTTCTTTTTTTTTAGTTATTTATTTTTGAAAAAGGCTCACTTGTTGTGCCTGGATGGGTTTGAGGGTAGAGAGTAGCAGCTGAAATGCGAATCCTATCCAGGTTCCTCCTGATGACTTCATCTTTGCTTTTTGCTTGTTCGGGTTCCTTCTGATGACTCCAATGCAGGACTGTACCTATTTGGTCTTCCATTTGATTTGAATTCAATGTATTTTAATCCTACTCTGAATTCAATTGAATAATAATAAACGTCATGGGTTAGGGTGAGGTGTCCAATCAAAGCGGGGCCGCATAAAAGCGGGACGTCTTGGTACCCGGTCATCACTGCCAGCAGTTGTAAAGTGGTAGTTCTAACTATGTCTCTTATTAATTACATAATACACCAATACACAAACACCACACAAAACAAGTTCTGGTGAGGGTCTGAAATCTCTGATTGCTCTTTCTAGTTATTATTATTCAATTGAATTTAGAATGGGATTAAAATAAATTCAATTCAAATCAAATGGAAGAACAAAATAGGTACAGTCCTGCATTGGAGTAATCAAAAGGAACCAAAACAAGCAAAAAGAAAAGATGAAGTCATCAGGAGGAACCTGGATAGGATTCACATTTCAGCTGCTACTCCTCTACCCTCAAACCCATTGAGGCACAACCAAGTGAGCCTTATTACCAAAAAAAAGAACGCAGATATAAAAAATAAATAATTCTGGCTGCTTGACCATGCATCTGATGAAATTGAAATTTTTAACCTATATTCCCCCATCACTACTAGATTATCTTGTATATTATTTCCGAGTTTGTGGTTTCGTGTCGCGCTATCGTCGACTTTGTTCTGCGCTCGAGTAACGTGATATTCGGCTTACATTATCTCAAAGACCATATGAGGTGCATGGTACAAAAAAAAGTAAATAAAATGGTTCTGAAACAGTGAAATCGTATTCCACTTACTGCATTAAAGTAAAATTACTACTGATACTCTGCATCAGTTCCTTTCTCAAACACACCCACCCCAACATGTCGCGCAGAGCGCGGGTTATGCTAGTAAGTATGAAGTTTCAGCTCGATCAATTAAGTGGTTCAAGAGAAATATTTTTTCTAAAGATTTTTGTTCAATCCAATGTGGCTGCCAGACGGTGTGATGTGGCCTATCAATTATTCGTGAACACTCTGGTATCACCAAAGCTTGGGGAATATTGGTGTGAAGTTTCCTCTCATCCTGTCCAGCTGTTCCAGAGAAGAAGATTTTAAAAAGGTTTTTGGGTAAATCCAATATGGCTGCCAAACCATGTGACCTGTGATGACAAAGGGTGGGATCGTTTTGTTCCTCATGGATAGGCAGTCATACCTGTAAAGTTTCACCTTGATCTAGTCAGCTGTTTCGAAGAAGAAAATTTTTGAAGGTTTCTCTGAAAAAAAAAAAGGCTACCGAACCACATGACCGATGTCATCAATTTTTTCTCTTGACCAATTTATCCCAAGATGACCCTCAAAATTTTTCATACTTCTTGGATAAACGTTCTCCGTATGCAATTATGACATCATAATGAAGGCACCTGTGACATCACAAGAAATCACTTTTATTTCCCATGAGAAGTACTTGCCATGTGCCAAGATGCAATTTTTTTAATTGAGCAGTTTCGGAGATACAGAGGTCCAAAGTTTTTCCATTTTTCCAACATAGCTGCCACACCACGTGACCTATGACGTCATAATTATCAATAAAACATTCGACATGAGTAGTCATTCCTATTGTAAAAATTTTGTGTCAATCCAACAAGTGGTTGCAGAGAAAAACACTCATGTTTTGTGCAAACAAACAAACAAACAAACAGACAAGCCGGTAGGCGGCGATGGGTCGCCGAGCATGGAAACTATAAGATATAGAGCAAAATGGATGTCATATAGCGGATAGGAAATCACCTTAAGATTATGCATATCAAATCTCATCCAGTTCCATCGACTGATAACTACTCGGTATCCATTTGAATGAAAAGTACCGAAAATGCGGTTTGAAATCGGAAATCCCCAAAGTTTGAGGGGTGCTGTGGGTGAACAAAGATCTAAATCGAAAATCCGGCTTGATCGTTTGTGCACAATGTATTCCAGACAATTAGTGTGAATTTTCATGACCATCCGACCATAACCCTAGGAGGAGTAGCATTTGGAGCGAAGGCACCTCCAGCTCTCGCATATTATCGATTTTTGCACTAATTGACCTTTGACCCCTGACCTAAGCAAAATCGGTCAATATGTCCTGAGGCAAATTTGTAGTACTCATTAAGTACCATAAACCTGCAAAGCTTCATTCGTATCGATGCACTCACCTGGTCGCTAGGGGGCCTTCAATTTTCGCCAATTTTCGCGCATACCCTAATTGTAGGGGGCGCTGCGGGTAAAGTATTCCATTATATCACAAAAACCGGAATATATTTGATAGAGCATCACCTGTAGATCATTCGTGCCAAATTTCATAACCCTACGTGTGATAATGGCTTTCGGAATTGATTTTGCAGTGAACGGTACCGATTTTGAAGGTTTTTCGGTTGTTGCTAGGGAACCAAAGCGTCCCTAGCAACCATCACAATTTCCAAAGCACTAGGTCATAAGATGTACCTACCACCCAAGTTTGGTCAAAATCGGCCCACGTTTACTACCAATTATGCTGATGACACAACGAACAAACATCCAAACAAACAGACAGAATTACTGACAATAAGGGTCACCTATTTCGGCGACCCAAATATATATATATATATATATATATATATATATATATACTACTAACCTTTACACACAGGGTGACAGGACATAAGGCCCATCCTGCAGATGTTGTTTCTCCTCTCTTTTTGAAGAAAGTGACATTTTTTCCAGGTCTTGAAACGTTAAATCCCTCGATCTCAGTGGGTTGACTATTATGGCGATATCTGTTATTTCGATCAATGGTAGAACACGAGCTTACCTCTTTGTGCAAAGCTCTCTTACATACTCCTCACAAGCACTCACTGCACATGTGTTCCTTTGTTTGGAATACTATGGAGTACACTTCTCGACTATCACTTACTTTTACACCGACATCATTGATGCATAAAGTGCAGTATGAGGTCTCTCAAAATGAAAATCATTGCACTCAGTGTCAAGTGAATATCTGATGTTTAAATGGCATCCGGTGCATTGTTTCCAAGAATCTGTCATTTCTGACAGATAAGACGATGGCTTGATTGTTAGATTTCATGCAGGATTCCGCTTTAGGTCTGGATCAAGATTCCAATCCCTTCTTCCTATTCCTTGTCGTGCTAAGCCAAGATCACATGGTACGTGATGGTTACCATGGAAGCCTCTGGTGAGGATTTGGGATGTGTAGAGGGGAGGGTGGGAGTGGGACGGAGGAGAAGCAGGAAGATCATTAACATTCTAGGTCTGGTGCCTGGGATGGAGCGGGAAGGAGAGCAGAAGGGGAGGGTATATATATAGAGAGAGAGGGATGACAGAGATGGTGAAGAAAACATAAAGAGGAGGAGAACGAGGACAGTGTCAATGAGAAGACATCCACATAGAAATAGATAAGGAGAAGAAGAAAAGGAATGATGGAATAAGGGGATGAAGAAAGGGGGCAGGGAAAGGGAGAATTTAAAATCCTCTTTCCTACACCCCCTCCCACCTCCCCCAACCTCCCTTCAGTCGCACGGCCCCTGCATGTGTGTGGAGAGACAGAGACAGAAAGACGAAGACATTAAGACAACATGGACAAAGAGACAGCTACTGATATATAAGGTAAGACTCAAGACAGTCAGTGTTCTAAACACACCATAATTAAACCATGGTTGAAGTGGTATCCTAGTCTTTCCAACGAACTGTGCAGTAGAGATCATTATGATCAGTGTAGGCACAATGCTGAAGCTGGATTTGAAAGACAAACTAATTTTCTCCAAACAACCTACAAGCATGCTGTGCTCACAATGTCAATCTACACGTCACCATCACACTGTACAGTATATGCTCATGCATGTATACATCATATTTATCATCTTCCTTACGAGCTCCATTTCCATGTCTAATATTTCCTTGACTTCTATCACGTTTTCATTCCGAATGCATTGAATCCAACTTGGTCTCTGTAAATGCTGTTTGTCTGAATGTTTGTGTCTGTCTGTATCATTTGTCGATTTTGGAGAACAGCAATGGGTCATTCAGTTCTCTCTTTCCCAAGTCATTTCTTGTCTGTTTAAATTTGGAAAAGTCAAGGTCAAAACTGAGCTTCAAACCTCATTGACAAGCTGTTTAGACAACGAAAGCTGGAAGTTTCTGAACATGTGATCAATTTTGATAATTGGATGGAAAAAAAAATCATATTTAACTAGAGACTTATTGTACTCAATATTTGGTTCAAACTGCAACTTCAATGCAAGAGATCATGTGACAGTTTGTACTCCTTAGTGAATAAATTATGATCATTAATTATGCAAATGGGATGCATATTGCTAATCATGCTTTATGTCTCCCCACGATGTGTGTGCAGGTGCCATATTGTATCTTGGGGTCAAGCGGCACTGTGGCAGTTTATTGAGAGAAGGTGTGGGAGCAGGATTCGATTTTGTTTGTGCTCAAATAGGTAGGATGAAGAAAGAATAATATGGAGAGTCTGAAGGATTAAAGGCAGGTAACCGAAAGATTTGAGGGATATTTGTCAACTCAGCACCTTAGGAAGGAAATAAGAAGAGTGAGAGTTTCTCATTTTCCACATCTTCAGCACTCCGGTCCTATCTACAGACTTCTCTTATCTATGTCTCTTCAACTCCGAGCGTCTCCCTCTCCAGGTCAAACTATTTGCATGAATCAAAATTCAGGTGTTAATCTTTATGACTGCAAACTTCTCAGGCACCATACGGTCAACCTCTTATCAGATCCATTTTCAATCCAGCTATTTGGATCCTCAAACACAGTTTCTCAGCTCCTCAGCAGGCAATCGCCTTAGACATAATCTCTGCAGTCATATTCCAAGATTTCTTTTCCTCAATCTCAACATAACTTACCAACACTTGAGACACCATTTCAAGACCAATAGCTTCTCAAGAACCATTCTCAAGCTCAAACGATCACCAACTCAAACTTTATAAACCTTTCTGCTTTTCAAATTTCTAGCTCCATGTTAGCTTGGTTGTTCACTTTCCAGCTTTCCTGTTTTCCTTTCTCTCCAACTCTTTGAGATTTCCCCAAACTACCTGCACAATGCCTCGTCGTTATTGCTTCTATGGACCTTATTTACCCAGGCCTCGAGGTGTGCGATCCATAGTCGCGATATCCTTATACATTACCATGGGATGTTTGCTGTTCACGAGCCCCTCCCTGCTGCCTTTTCGTGATAAAAGACAACCAAGAGATAGAGGGGCAGTCATGCTTCCCTCTTCCCCTCAATTTCCTCCATTTTCCCCAAGTGGACGACTGGGCTACACAGGACCGCATTGGTTGAGAGCGGCAAGGAGGGGTGGTGTTGGAGCTAGGGGGATAACATCAGCTGCTGCTGCTTGGAGAGGAGTGAAAGGCGATGAAGGAAGAGGTGGGTGAAGGTTAAAGGTTTGGTTGAGTTGAGTTTCAAGGCTGTGTTTCCATATCTAAATTATTATTTAATATCTAAAACTAATTCCAATGTTTTCCACCTCACTATCATACCCAGCTACCTATGTGAGCTGCATACCTGACTCACCAGTGCAGCGGTCACTTATTGGAGCAAAACTTTATGACTACCACAAAATGTCTGTGCCACGCTGCCTTGCTTACTGCAGTGACAGGTACTTTACTGTAAGCCCCTAACTTCCACCTCGATCATTTCAATTCATCTTCACTTCACCTGTAATCTCCAAAACACCCCTTCATCAGGATTCTTCAATATTCAGGTCCTTCTCATTGTCTAAACTCTGATATTTCCCTCTTATAAACCTCCAAATTTCCAAGTTTTATAACTTTTCAGACAATTTTTATGGTCACTTGATGATCATATGAAAATTAAACAATAATATAAAACACATTTTAACTGGGTAGTTGAGTTTTATGTTTGAGAGAATGATTTATTCAGTTGTTCCCTTATCATTTAACACATTCGCACTGTAGTGCACATGTTAAAACACTCAGTTTTCACTTGAATAATCTTGTATTCAGCTGAATTAACAAGGCAAAATTCATTAAGTTGTAGCAATATATTATATATATTATATAATATATATATATATATATATAATATATATATATATATATATATATATATATATATTATAATATATATATCCCTGTGTCGTAAGAGGCGACCAGGGTTGCGTCAGGAAGGGCATCCGGCGTAAAAACTAAGCAAATCACTATGCGGATCATACGAATGATCCGCTGTGGCGACCCCTAACGGGAGCAGCCGAAAGTAGAAGAAGAAGAATATATATATATATATATATATATTATATATATATATAATATATATATATATATATATATATAATATAATATAAATACAGGAACCAGGTGCAATAAGTTGTGTTCAGTTTGTCACTAGCTGCTTAACAATCAGTTTCCCCATTTTTAAAGAGTACACGGTTGACCTCAGGTCTAATCAAATTGCTTTCTTCAATACATTATGATTAGCAAGCCCGTGAGCCCCAGACTCACTGTTTTGTTGCGTTGTTTGCAGCTGTAGATTCCAACAATGGGGAAACATGTACAGTAAATCTGTAGTGAGGTCACTTGCCAGAAGCCAATCACAGTGCACTTAGCCTCACACAGTCAATCAGGAGCGGCTCGCAACTTGTGGCCAAACTTGCTTTGCCTGGGCATTTATTGATATGAATGATGAAAATGTTTTTGTCCAAATCCATTTTTTGACCCTGTACTGCCTGGGTACTTGACGATTAATGTGATAACATTTTCAACTTTATGCGAACAGAGGTTTGGGAGCAATTACAAAACTAACACAGATATTGTATCTTAGTATATAGACAAGCAAGCCAGTGAGTGGGTCCCAAGTCCACTTTTTGTTGCATTGTTTGTCGTTCTAATTGTTCATTATTTTAAAATTCTGACACTAGGAAACAAATGCAGTAAGGGTGTATTGACAGAACTTGCAAGGAGCCAACCACAGTGCTCCTAGCCTCTTTCAGACAGCCAGCAGCATCTTGTGACTTATCGCCGTCCCACACGCAGCATAGTACCCACTTGTTTTGGCTGAGTACTTATCGACGTGAATAATGAAAAAGTTTTAGTCAAAAGCAATGTTTTGTTGACTCTGCACTGCCTGGGTCCTTGGCGATCAATATGGTACCATTTTAAACTTTGTGCAGCCAGTGGTTTGAGAGGAGATGCAAAATTGACTCACAGACATTGGATGGTATTATGTCGACTATATGAGGAAGCCAATATATTCTGGTACACTGGCAAAATAATCAATCCCTGCATTAATTTATGGGGGGACAGCATCAGCAGCATAGCAATGTGCCAGTGATGTTGCAACCAATAACCAAGTGCTGTATACTTAAGAAGATATAATTTTTTAAATTATGTTGATGACAATTATCAGCTTAAAAGCAATCTTATAAAACAATTGCAACTGTGATGACATTTCATTTTTCTGATTATGTAATTACTACTTAATTTTCTTCCTGCAGAGGATTTCAATTTGCTGGCTTGGAATTTGGGGCAGAGTGTTACTGTGGGAACAAGCTAGAAGCTGGAACAATAGGGGTTAAAGGTACAATGGGAAGAGTGAATGGGGAAACAGGGAAAACAAGATGGCAAAATGGGGGTGTCAGTGTACAACTTCAGGCTGGAGGGCATGAAGGAGGTGATGAAAATACAGTGAGGGATGAGGAAAGAGTTCAGGCTTGGGAGTATAATAACAAAATAGCTGAACAGGAAAATGAACCCAGGAAGGGCAGAGCCATTAAACTTAATGATAAGGTGAAGAAGAGCAAAGAAGCCAACATTGGAAGAGGTGGGGAGAACCACAGAAGCCATATGAAGAACAACGAGGAGGGGACCTGTAACATGCCCTGTAAAGGTCAACCAAGTGCTACCTGCGGAGGAACCAACTACCTCTCGCTTTACTCCCTCGACGCTGTGGTCCCATCCTCACGCTCAAGTAAGTGCTGCTCTTGTGTTTCATATGTAGTACTAGTATAACACAGCCTCTCCCAAATAACTCCAATTTTGTTGTCCACCCATTGGTACTTGTATCTAACCTGCTAATGACTGCACAAAGCCATTTTCATTTTATCCTGACAAATGTAATGTTCTCATTGTACTTAAGAATAATTTGCTCCAACCTTTTGTCCATTATAATGTGCTCTACCTGAGTTTATTATGAAACCTCATGTTCTCCTCTGCTGTGACCTTTCAGAACAACATCCAGATCTTTGGGGGTGTCTGGAGCAACACACAAGCTTTCTGAAACCCCAAATCCACAAAAGACTCTCAAACTACACTGAACACCCAAATTCAATAAAGCCCTCAACCCTCACAAAATCCTCGGATATTCTCCCAAATATTAGTGTACCTGCCTGCCGAGCTCATTGCAGTGGAAAGGTGAGTGACGTGTCACACAAATCTATAAATTACTCAACACGTACCTTATTAAGGCACTATTAGACCTTGAGTATAAAGCCTCTGATGGAAATTTTAAAAATTAAAAATGTGTAGATTGTAATTTAAACATATTTATATACCAGGCAGAATATTGTACGAATGGAAGCTGCGAGTGATGCATTCGAACCTGAGCGATTTCTCACTTATCTGCACCAGTCACTGCCATTTGCGATGGTAATGGGATCCTCCTGCCTGTGTGTTCCACCATCTTCTCTGCTGCTTCCTATGGGAGCTGAGGGGGGTCAGTGTATTGGGGGCTGGTGTGGAGGAGGAGCAAACAGGTGTACGGAAAAACAGATCGCTGTTTACCACACTCACTTGCCAGGTGTGTAACCAATTGTAAACATATAGAGATGACAATTCTCCCTGTGAACCCGCAATATTAATATCCAGATATCTGCAATCACAAAGCGATTGCCAAGGGTAATTCGAGGGGGCTTACCCATGGTCATATATTTTTTTGAATCACCATATGACCTTGAACTTCAACATTTAGGGATAGAGGGTAAATTAAGAAAATGTGTCCCCATCTACAATCCATCCATAAAACTCAACATCATGAAAATCGGAGGAAAAATATTCAAGGTACGATAAAAAATGTGTTTTTTGTTAATTAGGACACGATCCGAAAAAAACGAGGTCAAGGTCACAAATCAAATATCAGGTGCACAACTTCAGTGAAGGTACACTATTGTGATGCAAGAACATCTTGAAAAGCCAATCAGTCTTTGAGATTCCGCATTGACCAGATTGAACGATGACAAAACCACGATATTTTTTTCAGACTGACATTTGACCTTGACCTTTAACCTAGAAGGGTATGATGTAAATGAAGTATGAATGCACCTTGCTCTAGGCTATCTAAAGAGGGCAGTTTGGTTCTGATCAGACAAACCTTAGTCGAGTTTTGGTGAAAAATGTGTATAATTGGGTGTGTATCTCGGGATGTGAAAATAATCCCTGAAGGATTGGGCTGTAATACCTGGGTATTTGCTTGAAGTTGCTCCTGCAGCTGTAACTGAAGGGACATGTACTCATGTGTGTGCACCCACAGATAGAAGTTGCCTTTCTCGTCGATTACTTCCACAGCGATCGACTCGGCTCTTTGCTCTTGCCTCATTTCCTGGAGCTGGAAACACATGGCTCCGCCATCTCCTGGAGCTCACGACAGGATATTACACTGGAAGCGTCTATTTTGATGGAGCACTATACAGCAAGGGTGGGTGTTGTTAAACTGTGGAACTTGAGGAACTGAGGAATAAAATTAAAAAATGGGGATCAGTGGCATAAGGAATTAGGTTGTTGGGTTTCCAAATCAAATGGGTTAGGATTCACTGGGATGATGGGAAGAGTTCAGCCACTCCCAATCTATGAAATGTCCCTTACAATAAGTGCCTCCTCCAGCTTCCTCCCTGCTCCACACTCCCCTGGCACAGAGGAAGTGTCCCTCATTGCTGGCGATGACATAATCATATGCGTGGACCCTCTGTCCCTGTCAGAGCTCCGTTAAGCAGTGAGGAAACTCAAAAACAGTCGAGCTCTTGGGTGTGATTGCAGAACTGCTGAAATATGCTGAGACTCCAATCTGTGATGTACTACATAGCCTTGTTATTAAGGTTTGGATTTCTGGGCATGTTCCAGCAGAGTGGTGAAATGGCATACAGTAATAATCCTCATATACAAAGACAAAAAAGATCTGCACTCTAACTGCAGTAGCTATCACCTGATCATTCTGCTCTCAGTCCCTAGGAAGGTATTTGCTCATGTTCTTCTGAACCGTATTCACCCCTTTCTACGATGACCAGGATGCCCCCAGCAACTGGTTTTACCACAAAACAGGTACACGACAGACACCATAATGGCCCTCCACATTTTTGCAAAGTTTTATTGGGAATTTCTGCATCCATTAAATGTGGTGTCCATCGACATGAGGGCTGCATTTGACTCAGTCAATCGCACATCCTTATGGCAGATGTTGAGGGGCAATGGGGTTCCATTATCACTATGCAACCTGATCCAGAACTTCCACGAAGATATAACAGCCTGCATTAGAGTGGACACCAACTTTCCATCACTTTTTACCATATCTTCTGGAGTTCATCAGGGCTGCATCCTTGCTCCCTCCCTCTTCTGTTGCACTTTGGACTGGATCATGTCAAGGTGTGCAGCCCAGCTGGGAATTGATGCCGGTAGTGAAGTCATCACCAATCTACTTTATGTAGATAATGCTGACCTATTTGTGAGACCCAGCCCACTGGCTGGCCGTGTTCATTCACTTTGAATTGGTTGTTAAAACCTAGCCTCTAGCCCTCATTGCAAGCCAATTACAGTGCACTTAGCCTCGCACAGCCAATCAGCAGCATCTTGCAACTCGTTGCCAAACTTGCTTTATCTGGGCATTTATCGATGTGAACGATGAAAATGTTTTTTTCCAAATCCATTTTTTGACCCTGCTGGTCCTTGACGATTAATATGGTAGCATTTTCAATTTTGTGCAAGCAATCATTTGGGAGGAATTGCAAAAATAACACACAGACATTGGATCTTACTATATTGACAAGCAAGCCCATGGGTCCCAACCCCCAAAAAAGTAGAACAAGGTACAGAATGTTGCCATGCCGCCGCCCCCCCCCACAGCACAGCATTATTTCTCAAGCATGGTGAATGTGAGTCAGTCGGACCATTCGTTGACCTTGGCTCGATGGATACTGCGGCCTTGATGTATATAGATGAATCGGCAGATAGCTGGCTTTGCCATGGGGCAATGAGATGCTGTCTGGAAACAGCACAGTCTTAGTTTACTATCTATGCTATGCATTCATACAACATGCATCCTACCTGTTCAACATCTATGGTTGTGAGACCTGGACACTTCTGAAAAAAGACAAAGACACTTTGTAAGGCTTCCATATAAGATGTCAATGTTACATCGATGGGGTTTGATGGTATGACCGAGTCTCAAACAGGACCATTTGCAAGATCACTAGAAATGGCCTGGTCACAACTGATATTGTAAGGAAACGCCACTCCCTATTTTGACATGTCCGTCATTTAATTGAATGTGTACCGGCCCATATCTCTTTGGGATTTGCCATGAACCTTTGCCACGATCACCGACATGATCAGACCTGGCACCGTACTCAAGGACACCCAAAACTCTTGGCTATGCGAGTGCATCAATGAGATTAATCTTAGCCCATGTGAATGTTGGAAGAAGACAGAAGACCAACAGTTGTGGGGGTGGCGATGCTCCTTAATTGGGCATGCGGATTAATAGTAGCCATACGAGTATCCAAATTCAATGATGGATTACTTCGTGATAACTACAAAGTATGTATTGGGACAGAACAGCAAGGTTTGTAAGAGCAGGGTTGTATTGTTGTGGGGCCGAGTGTCGGCGGCGAGCACGACCGCTAGGTGGAGCAGTAGAGTCGGCTACACCGAACACCCGGAATCTAGATCGTGCTTCTCGGTAGAACTCCGAAGCCACGGGTCCCTTACAGGACCGCGAATCGCCAATAATTCGGCCGCGTGGAATAGGGTTAATTGCCAACTTCAATATACCTAAGTATCTACACGGCAAAGCTACCGGGGAAGTCACACCCTCGGCAGGCCTCCAGCGGAATGAGCCGTTATCGTGCTCAACTGTGCGTAACCCAAGCGGTATGGGTTACCAAGACCCGTCGGACCAAATGGACAATTTGCGCTTTGCTATTTTCCAACACGCACCATGCTAAGCCAAACACAGAAACGAGCTGGTACATTCAACAATAGGGGTATTTATTTTACAATAATCGGGGAGACGAGGGGGGCACGTAAGGGCAGAGCTATCACGACTATAAGAAATGCAAATAATGTACAACAAAAGCACTTAACAATTCTACTTGGACAAGACAGGCCCGCACACAGACACGCACATCCAAAAAGAAAATGGACCCGCCGGGTCTTTATTCGGCTCTCCAGCTGGGGAGGATAGTTCGGCTGGGAGTCAGGACGGCTGGCTACCTGGCCGCGAGTGCGCGGCTGGTCGTCCACCCCTTCCCAGAGCTCCGGTCGCCAAAGGACGGACCAGGGCAGCCGAATCCAGGAGGCGAGATGAGATGATCTCCCTGTTGAGACTCGACCGCTCGCGGTAATGCGCCAGACGAGACACCTCCAAAGCGCGGGATGCAGTCCGCCACAAACCCAGGCAGAGACGCGCACTCGAGCAGACTCAGGACGCAAACTTCTCACACTCGTCCCGACAACCACACTCTTTCTTTTTGGAGGGAGGGGCTTCTTCTCCTGGCCACTCGCCTCCAGATTGGTCGGACCCATCGCACGATTCCCTGGCCATCTCCCATTGGACAGGCCCACGGTAGGCTGGGCAACTCCCACCCTTCTGGGCGGAGTCCTGATCGGAGGCATTTGTAGCTCCGCCTACCTCTTCACCTCCGGCCACGTGCGTAATGGCGATGGTGCTGAGTGGGAGATGGAGCGGGTGAGACGCCCGCTCCTTTCCGATTGGCCAAAGAGGGACGCCATGCCTATGTTAGACTCCGCCCCCACGTGCGCTCGCTGTCGAGCTCGTGAAGAATGCCGCGAGCAGAGTGTTGTTGTTGTGAAAGCGATGTAAAAATGTAAAAGAAAACACTGACTATCAAAATAACTCCGCAGTGCACGAACATTTAATTCCCATTAGACTAGGGACGGGACCCTAACTAGAAACATGTACTTACCAATATAACTGATCTATAGGACCTGGCTGTTGTGTGCTCATGGCTTCCAGATTCGTAACAGTATTTATATATCAATATACATCATTCCATTTCAGGTTTTCGTGGAGAGAGGGAGCTATGGGCAAATGGTCGCCTCCTTGCCATTAAAACCCATGAGAGTGGATTGCGAGAGATGGCGATGTTTGATGGTGCCATTCTTCTCCTTCGTAATCCATATCGTTCCCTTACCGCGGAATTCAACCGCAGGCATGGTGGCCATCTTGGATTTGCTGCACCTCAACACTGGCTTGGAAACGGTGGGTTCATCTGGCCACACAGTATACTTTGAGCCATGCATTTCAGATTAAACTAGAGGGGGAGCACTCGGTAGAGTGCAAAACCTCCGCCGCCAATACTGCTGGGCCCTTAAGTGAACCTGATATCCTATTCATTGTAGGTCAAAACGGATCAGACTCCACTGAACCACGATTGAATAAACTAAACTAGATCGACACGCATGTAGAAATGCCAAAAAAAAATCGAAATTTTTTTGAAAAAAAAGGTGCAAAATTTCTGGGTTTTTTTCTCTAACAAATTTTTTTGGGGGTTGGAAATCACTTAAAACATGTAGAAATGCAAAAAAAAAAAAATTCAAATATTTTCAAATAAAATCGAAATTTTTTTGAAAAAAAGTTGCAAAATTTTGTTTTTTTTCTCTAACAAATTTATTTTTTTGGTTGGAAATCACTTAAAACATGTAGAAATGCAAAAACAAAAATTCAAATATTTTTTAAAATGGCCGCCATAGCGGCCATATTGGACTTGGACCAAGTCCAAAATCTAATGGCATGATCCTTGGACCAGACCTAACCCCCCACCAAGTTTCGTCGAAATCCGTCTGGAGTTTTTCCGTAATACTGTTCACAAACAAACACAAACAAACAGACAGGGGTGAAAAAGTAACCTCCGTCCACTTCGATGGCGGAGGTTAACTAGAGGGGAGCACTCGGTAGAGTGCAAACCTCCGCGCCAATTACTGCTAGTCACTCAAGTGAACTGATATCCTATTCATTCAATTTGACGTCAACAGTGCTCACAGAGTTATAGTTTGCAACTTTCCCTTTACATACTCAATTCATTCGTCATAACTAGATTCCTTGAGACAGAAATTGATTTTGCGTGGGTATATCCACCTGAAGTTCCAAAATCAGCAGCAATTATAATTTTGGCATGTTTTTTGTTGAAATCACTTATAACATGTAGAAATGCAACAAAAAAAAATCGAAATTTTGTTGAAAAAAAGTTGCAAAAATTTTTTTTTTCTCTAACAATTTTTTTTTTTGGGGGGGGGGGGGGTTGGAAATCACTTAAAACATGTAGAAATGCAAAAAAAAAAATTCAAATATTTTTCAAAATGGCCGCTATAGCGGCCATATTGGATTTTGGACCACGTCCAAAATCTAATGGCATGATCCTTGGACCATACCTAATCCCCCCCAAGTTTCGTCGAAATCCGTCGAGGAGTTTTTCCTATACTGTTCACAAACAACAAACAAACAAACAAACAGAAAGGGGTGAAAACAGTAACCTCCGATCTTGATGGCGGAGGTTAATAACAACACTTCCTAACATTGTACAAGTTTCCATGGTGCTAATTCTTTCTCCCACCATTGGTTTCCCAGAGTGGCCAGAATTTGTACATGCATACGCACCATGGTGGGCATCTCATGCACTTGCCTGGCTCCAGCTTCCTGTGACTCAACTCACTGTCCTTCATTATGAGACTCTACTCCAGAACCCAGCACCTGAACTCCAACGAGCAGCACAATTTCTAAGCGTCCCAGCTCCACCGGCTCGTCTCCTCTGCACTCTCGCGCTTCGGGATGGCGGTTTTAAAAGAGGAGAAGGTGGTCACCATATTCCATCTTCAAGGGTGCAGAATCCCTTTACACCCAAAATGAGAGATCTCATTGAAGGTTTCATTAGAATTGTGGACTCAGCACTCCGGGAAAGAAACTTATCAGGATTACCCCGTGACTACTGCTGCAGCAACGTGGAAAGTCACTTGACCCCAATTCTAACTCATGACCAGAATCCTAACCAGGTTCCCGAAGCATAAATGCTTAACTGTTACTTCAAAACGAAAGCATAATTCAGATTCTAACTTTTAACCAAAGTTTAGAAGACTGGATTCTCAACAAGTCAGTGTTCTTTATAGGTAGCCCCACATCTCGGGGAAGTCATCAGGGCCACCCCCTACATCACAATGATGAAAGGCACCCAAATTACAAATCAGTTTATGACAACTTTTAGGCAATACTTATGGCATGTAAATTAATATTTTTGATTTTATAACCAATAGAAAAAAGATCAGGGTGGAATTTACCCTGAAACTGGAATGTTCATTTCAGGGTCAGTATTTGTGGTTCACTATCTGAGGTTCTGTATTTGGATACTTGAGACTCAATGTGTGACCTGGAGCTTTGTTGATATTCTCATCAATCTCATATACATTTCCATCACTTTCTCTGCTTTGTAAAGATGGTTTGAATAAAAGTAATTTATTATAGTTAGAGGCTATGAGGCCTCACTTTGGTCATGTTTTTAATACAAAGTTGAGATGTAAATTGAGACTGAACCTAAAATACAGTATATTTTAATGATTCTGGGTTCAAGAGTGAAACACCAACAATGTCGACTGAGGAAACTGATATCCATGTTATTTTGTTTTTAGTGAGGGGGATGTGGGTGTTGGTGTTTTGTTATAAGCAGCAGTCACCCAAAGGTCATCCCCACACAGTCTTCTTCTTTCGTATGTAGCACAAGGCTGTGGGATAGCATCATTGGCTGAGCCGCTGAGGGCGTGGCTATGCCGTTGATGCAGTGCCTTCTGCTGGTTAAGGCAGGAATTTGTGATTTGTTCAGGTCACCGACTCTTCACAAAAGACACCTTTGGATCTTAAACGCCCACCAACTAATTCTGGAAGAAAACCTCGTGCAGTCACCCTAAGGCACCTTAACAATCAACCATGAAGTTGGACCAGTAGCACATCAATGTTGGACCAGTAGCACATAATCAAAATAGCCCAGGTCAGGGCAGGCAGATTATCTCTTCCTTGAAGGTTATTATTGAACGAGCTGGGTTTTTAACAATCAAATTAGCAATTATCTTGACACTGGCTCAGTTCATCTATATAATATAAATCCTCAATGTTTCTGCCTTCAGCTCGAGTTGGACCCACAACTTCCAAGATGCTTGTAGTTTCCTCACCATGGATTGGTGTATGCTCATATAGATTCATTAAAAGCAGGCAGACAAATTAGCGAATTAATGCCAATGCAGCAATCACCTTACAAATTGAAAGGAAATGGTGTGGTTGAAATTCCTTTTCGGAAGCGACTTCATGAGGCAGGAAGGAAGGAAACGGGCGAATACGTAGCAACTCCAAAATTAAAGTGAAGGAACTAGAGGGCACTTAAAGTGAGATTAACAGGCAAGGCAGGAATTGCGAACATGTTCGTAACCACAGGGTAGGAAAGTATGAAACAGAGGCATGAAATGTACTGCTGTTTGAATGAAACAAACAGCACATCAAAGTATCCACCCACTCTAACTTGGTCCTCGAAACGTGATACAAAATATAAATAAATAAAATGTGGATACTTTGGGTCCTGGGAGGAACTCGTTACACCTTCTGAAACCCACAAAATAAAATTACAACCTCAGGTACCCAGGATGTTAGCAGGAACCTGCATTATATAGGTAAGATTCTCAGATTAGGATTGTCTGGAAAACACACAATTGTAATGTTTGTGGTGAATGTTCTTGAGATATTGTCTTGATACAATGCCAGGTGACGGTGTGCAATATCGCTTTTTTACCCCTCAGCCCGAATTGGGCTGAAAAAGGGGTATTGTCGTCACAGGCGTTGTCCGGGCGTACCGTCCGGCGTCCGTCTGTCAACTTTTGGTTTCCGTCAATTTCGAGGAGAACGCCTTGTCCAATTAAATCCATTTTTGCAGGGTGTGTTGGGGTTGAGTAGAGGAAGGTTCATTTCGAAAATGGGCGCGCTGCGATTTTCAATGTGGCCTCCATGGCAGCCATCTTGAGATTGGTTTCCGTCTATTTCGAGGAGAATGCCTTGTCAGATTAAATCCATTTTTGCAGGGTATGTTGGGGTTGAGTAGAGGAAGGTTCCTTTCGAAAATGGGCACCTGCGATTTTCAATGTGGCATCCTTGGCAGCCATCTTGAAATTGTTTCCGTCGATTTCGAGAACGCCTTGTCCGATTAAATCCATTTTTGCAGTGTGTGTTGGGGTTGAGTAGAGGAAGTTCCTTTCGAAAATGGGCGCGCTGCGATTTTCAGTGTGGCCGCCACGGCAGTCGTCTTGAAATTGGTTTTCGTCAATTTCGAGAACGGCTTGGCTTGTCGATGAAATGCATTTTTGCAGTGTGTGTGTTGGAGTTGAGTAGAGGAAGGTTCCTTTCGAAAATGGGCGCGCTGCGATTTTCAATAGCCGCCACGGTAGCCATCTTGAAGTCTGATTGATTTTCGATATGACGTCCAACGTGCTCTAACTGACTGCATCATCATGATATCACTGCTTCCTTTTACAATGCATGGGCTGAGGGTTACGCCCGCTTTGCGGAGCTATTTTTATTCCTGTAAGAGAAGGAAATGATGGTCTTGAGCTTCATGCTGTGGAACAGAATAAAGGTTGCACTGGAAATGAGATGTGCAGAGAAAAACCTTGGCCAGCATCTTCATGCACAAGTCAGGGTGTTTTCCTGAGAGTCGAATGTAAAGGCCCTGTCACACCTTGACGATTTAGCCAACATATGCCTGACGTGTGCAAAATTGGGCTAAAACGCCGGCACACGTCGAATACATTATGGGTAAGTTGTATACGTTAAGAGCACGCTGGCATACATCGTAGTATGCTGGTATACGTCGTAGAACGCTGGCATACGTCGTCGTTGCGCGAGACAAATTTTCCTGCTTGAAATTTTCCGACGTATGCCAGCGTATGACTCACACATTCCGCATAATGCTGGCTCATAAGTTGTAGGCACGTTACACGATCGTTGACACACGTCGACACACGTTACTTGTAAGTTACTCATAAGTCGAAACACGTCGAGGTAAGTTTAGCGTACCCGAAACTTATTTCTAACCTATGAGTAACGTGTTGTAGGCACGTTACGCGATCGTTGACACACGTCGACACACGTTACGTGTGAGGTACACATAAGTCGAAACACGTCAATGTAATGGTTAGCGTCAGTGTTCCAGACTCCCTTTTTTTTTTTTATTTTTTTTTTCTTCGGTATGACGGTCATGTTGACAATTCGATTTCTAGCAAAGATCGTAAAGCACAGCAAGATAGCTCACTCGTGCGCAATCGCGTTCAATTCGGTGAAGTACGCAACGGAGCAGTACGGCGGCCATTTAGCAAGCAAGCTGCTTTCTTGGTTGTAGTTTGACCGCTGTATTGACCGCGGAGTAGGAGGCAGGAGAGGGGCGGGAAAGAGAGTAAGGCGATGATACATTAGCCATGTACAAGACAGTTTCTTTTTATCACAAGTGAAATTACACAAAATAAGAAGAGATGAGATAGAAGAAAGGGAGAGAAAGAAATAAATTAGGATGGAGAAATAGAGAAGAAGAGAAGCTAACAGATAAAAAAAGAAAAGGCAAATTGAGAGAGGAAAGGATAAAATCAAAGCCCAGACACATGCAGAAAGTATATTATTCTTACCTGGAGATATATATATATATATATATATATATATATATATTGTTGCGAATTCGCGCCCGCCGGCGTCGAATGGCCACGTAACTCGAATCGCGGCACGTCGCCCACCAGATGGACAATTGAGTCGTGACCCTCTCGGAACAACGCCGGGAGCTAGTCACGGGTGGGGTTTAACCTCACCACGATCGTGCCAATTGCCCACCCGTGCAGGATAGGGTTGCTCGCCAAATTCGATCTACCTAAGTACCTGCGCGAATGGTCGACCGGCGGATCGTACCACGCCACAGGCCGACTCTGGACACGAACCGCTTAAGCGGTCCGTTCCGTGCTACAGTGATAACCGAGCGGTGTTATCGTCGGCCTTGACGGTTCCGATTAATTACCGGGATGTTGCACCCACTACGAACCCCTTACGTGAGGCAGGATGGAGAGTCAAACAAAGGAAAGGACGCAGCGAAACGGGGAACAAGTTCACACAAGCACGTTTAATTCACACAGACCAGCACGGAAGGCACGTATTTACAGTCACAATAATCAAAATGCACATATAAAGCGAAAGAAAGAGTTAACCGAATACGCGTACACACGGCAACACTTAAACAGTTCTACTTGTCGGACAGGCGCCACCCACAGTCATTTACACAAACCCAAAGAAAAGAAAGGACTTCCCTTGGTGCGGCCGTCGAGTCCGCCTCCCACGACCTCCACTCCGACCTCCGTCTCCTCCGCCGTCCTCCACTGCCGACTCGACCAGGCTCGACGACGACACAGCTCGACTTCAACGAGCTCCTCGGGCTCCGCGAGCTCCACACCGACGCGGAGGCACTCGACCACGACGACACAGCTCAGTGATGACCCAACAACGACTTCAGACGAGTTTCACGAGTCAGGGAGAGAGCGAGAGGAAGAGGGAGAGAACGCAGGAAGAGGGAGAGACGAGGAAGAGGGAGAGAACGCGCCCGCCCGTGTCCGACTTTTATAGCGCGGGGCTCCGCCCTTCACTCCGCCACGTTTTCGGCTCCACCCTCCTTCGAGAGGGTTCTTGAAAAGGGGCGTTCCCTCACCCGACCGCCTCACGCTGTCCATCCACCAATCGGCGGCGAGCCGCCCTTCCCCTCTCCTCACACCAAGCGGCGGGAAGAATGGCAGGAAAAGCCCACCAGCATCCTTGGCAGTTTTTGTTCGTTTGAAATCAAAGATAGGGAAGAAAAACGACTAACTGGAGGATCGCAGCCCGAATGGATCACATAAATTCCCTCTATACAACGGGTTTGGGCTAACTACACATGTACCTATGGAGATATCTCACCTGAGGGCCCTTTATGGTGTAATGCGAATTTCCACAGCCTAACAATATCATCAACAAAAGAAGTCATGCAACACAATCTGTATGATAAATATCACCTTCCAAGAAAGTATCCTTCGAAGTAACTATTTAGGCATGGGGAGAAATCCGGGGAGGGAGGCAAGGGTCAACCCCTCCACACACACAGTCATAAACACACACACACCACACACACACACACACCACACAAACACCACACAAACACTGCAAACATTCAATATTAGTCCAGTTGCCAGGTTGAGTACCTTGTTGTTGCGAGAAGTGTATTGTTTTTTGATGGTTTTGTACTCGCATGGGTCTATAGAAAAAAATTAGCTTGGTTGCCGGAGTGGCAACCTTGGGAACTCCGATAATTTGCATAAATCCAAGATGGTCACGCGGACGGAGGTGGAAAATAACTTTTCAACCAATCAACCTACAATCACGTGTGATACATTTTTCCGTATAATTTTGAGGTGAGGAATCGATTTCTGAGGTCAGTTGTGTGTTCGGGGTCAATTCAGGTCAAAGGTCAAGTTAAATGGCATTTTTGGACGATTGAGGGGTTTAAAACTTTTTGACCCCTGCATCAACTGCAGATCACTCCAACTCGATAGTTTATGAACGATCCCATTGATTCTAATCTCACCTCTTCTTCTTTTCAGAGAAACGTATGATGGCTGACTCAAGGTGTCTTCTCCCGGTGTGTCACGGAGGTGGAGAAGAAACGAAATTCACTGAGATCGGGATCAAGAAGCTCATCTCGTGCGCCAAATCCCGTGGTGATGGGACCTGCAGGCTAAGCTACAGAACATTATTGATGTTGGTGGAGATGCGGCAACATAGCCTGCCAACAAGGTTGCAACTGTACTTATACATCAAAAGAGAAATTGAGAGAGTGAGAAAGTACAGAAAAGAAAGGCTGAAGATGAGGGTATAGGACAACTACAAGGTCTCATACTAAGGTAGCTGACAAAGGTGTGTTTAGAGTACAAACGTGATTGTATGTTCTGTAGCGAGGATGTTTACCCATTGATGATAGACATCCAGAAAGATAGGACCGCGTTCGTGAGTGTTTGACCGAAGAACGTTTTGACACAGAACATAACCCACTCCCGACTATGAAAGATATGCTCCTTGATGTTGCTGAGCAGCGTAATGATGATGTCGTGAGAAGGGTCAAGTTGCACCTTGCTTTTGTTTCTGATCTACCTTCTGCTGAGTGCAAGTACCACGTCCGCTGCGATAACAGTTTCACGAAAGTCCCCACATATGCTGATTTGCCAACTGGTAGTGCAGATGAAAATGCTCTGAAGGAAGTCATCGAGTACATGAACCGAGACAGGTCCAGAATATGGAATAGTGTTGAACTGCATTCCCTGTACTTGGATCTAGGTGCAAGCTCGCTCGATGTGACATGTTTAGCAAGTTGACTGACTGCATGAGTAAGGATGTTATCGTTGTTCGGGTAGATGGCTGTGCTACCATTGTTGGTTTCGTGAGTTCGTTGCTAAAAGTCTCAAGATAGTTAAGGTAGACGATACGGATGAGAGAGAGCATTGCTTCCGTGGTGAGGCAGATCAAGCATGAGGCACGGTCGGTCAAGTACAACAGTGCCAATTACGACCTATCAGAGTTTACACAGGCCAACACAATCAAGGCGACCAGCCCAAGTTTGTTGAAGTTTGTTTCGGACCTGGTCTCCGGTGGTAAAGTGACCAAGAAATCTCTGAGCCTGAGCCAGTCAATTCAGGTCACGTTACAGGTACCAGAAATCAGACAACATGAGGACTGGCCGTCAAACTGTTGCACCGGCATGGCAGTTCCGAACTTCTCAAACTCCTTCATAGCATGGCTTCACGACCTCTACGATGAGGCCCTGAGATTCTGAAAATCGGCCGCTCGTCCACTAGGTGACAATGCACAGGTTCTCCACCATTCATGGGGTTGTGTAGAACCGTCAGCGTCATCTTCGCGTGGTTTGACAACTTCAATCTCCAGGTATTCACACCCAATGGTTGACGCACTACCATTCCTCTCACCATGAATTCCAGCAACCTCATCCTGCAGGTATGCTGGAGTATGGCCGCGCTAAGCCAGGGATGCAGACCATACTCACAAAATCTGCTGACCAGCAGGCTCCACCTGAACTAGAAATCACGAAGTATGGGTGGGAAATAAAAGATGGCACCCCAGTACCAGCAACCTCCGATCAGCCCCAGGACCCCAAGATTTTATGGATGTAGTGCGGTGCAGCTGTAAGGCAGCGGTGAAGGCGTGTGGCACTGAACGTTGCAGCTGTCACCATGGAAAGATATCATGCACTGTGTACTGCGCTTGTGTTTGTAGTGACGCCTGCTTCAACCCTTCAAGACAGGAGAAGAGACCAAGATGAAGTGGAAGAGGAGGAGAAGCAGATGTGGAAGATGACGAGGAAACTGAACATCTTGATCTTGCATTCGGCTCTGATGATGAATGGGAGTGATCACCGTTAATGAATAAACGCTTGACCACCATCGCTCTGAAAATGTTATTATTATTATTATTATATTATTTCATTTTTGACAAAAATGACCTTGAACTTGACATTTGACCCTGAATTTGACCCCGAATCACAAAATTGACCTCAGAAATCGATTCCTCAGGTCAAAATTATACGGAAAAGAGGTATCACACGTGATTGTAAGTTAATTGGTTGAAAACTTATATTCCACCCCCGTCCGTGGTGGCCATCTTGGATTTATGCAAATTAGCGGAGTTCCCCAAGGTTGCCGCTCCGGCAACCAAGCCAAATTTTCTCTATAGCCATGTGAGTACGAAAACTCAAAAAACAATACACTTCTCATTACAACAAGGTTGAGTACAGAACATATACAGGTGGCAAACGGACTATATGCAATAACCTGTTACAATGTCAAAATGATTGCTGTACACGTAAATATGGAAGAATTTCTATTAAACTTCATAACTTTACAATATATTTACAAATGCCTTTGTATTCCAAGTACAGTATTTCTTTCTTTTCCTTTACAAGTCTGCATTTTCCAGTGTCTTCATTCATGCATATGGATTTACTTCACGAGAAAAAAAAAGAAAAGTTATGAGTCATTGGCAAATGTACTTTTAAACGCTTACCTGCAATGATTTTTCACACATTTTAAGGGTGGAAATGAAACTTACAGTACCCATGCTGAACATTGCATCATCTCCTGACAATTAATGAAAAGATAAATTATTTTCAATTATTTGCACTACATTAAGTCGGTATTAGATCAAAATATTAGATGCACAGGTGTCCATGTATTTAAACATTCCAGTGTTCATATAGATTTCAATGTTTTGTACAATTTTAAATCCTATCCCAACAATGTACTTGTCTGTAATGCATCATGACAGCAGAAATGAATGATCTGTTTGTTTTCCTTCGTTTTGCGACAGAGCCATGTGCTTGAATGAACATTAGATTCTATAAAGGTCTGCAATATATGTTATTACATGCAAATATCATGAAACCATTAAATCAGATTAATGATCTTCATTAAACAAGAACTGTAGTACCCATACATTTGCATGTATATCAAATATAGTAAATGTAGGCTGTAGTTCAAATAATGCAGATCACAGAGTATGAAAGAACTTATCCCAGCAAGCATTATGAGACATGAATCACTCCTTCCAAGCATTTACACTGGATATATTAGTACATGTATATGAAGCTCAAAGTGGTTAAAGGGATTCTGGTAGAGTGAAATCCATGTTTATGGATTTATGGGCTGTACACAACAAATGATGGTCATAACTGAAATATATATGCAGTAAGCTTTGACTTTAAAAAAGTGCACATTCATTAGAATGCATCTTAATGTACACTGCCCCAGGCAAGAAATTAAGAACACCAGAAACAAAATAAAAATTATTATTACTCGTGTTCACAAGCCATTCTGGTGGTAATAATTTCGGGTTGTTGGCTTGCGCAAGCTCGCTCTGCCTGCTTGCTTGCTAAAATGGCCGCCGAGGGCGTCCATTGGATACTTCACTGTTTCGCACGAGTGGGCTATCTTGCTCCGCTTTACGATCTTTGATTTCTAGTGCGGTTATATAATATATATAATTAAAAGGCTGCCGCTCAACGATTTAAATCATCACCGTCATACCGAAGAAAAAAAAAAACCAGGGAGTCTGGAACACTGACGCTAACCATTACCTTGACGTGTTTCGACTTATGAGTAACGTACAAGTAACGTATGTCGACGTGTGTCAAGATCGCGTAGCGTGCCTACAACTTATGCCAGCGTATGCGGAATGTGCGCCATACGTCGAGTACGTCGAGAAATTTTCAACATGCTGAAAATTTCTCGACGTACAATGACGTATGCCAGCGTACTACGCAGTATGCCAGCGTGCTCTTAACGTATACAAAACTTACCCATAACGTATTCGACGTGTGCCAGCTTGGTTCGGCAAATTTTTCATACGTCGGCATACGCTGGATAAAACGTAAAGGTGTGACAGCGGTTTCACACTTCAATGTCTTGTGCGGTTATGATTTGAATCGTCGAGCCGCAGCCTATTAATAGCCTACGCCACGTGATCGTCGGCGATACGCTGCCGCGCTATGCATAAGTTAGACATCGTTGGGCATAGGTTGTGAACGCCGGCAACACGCTCAGCATTCGTTGGTATAAGTTATCTATATGTGATTAAAACGTTCTGTGTACGTTGAGGCCAGTCACACCTTGACGTTTTAGCCAGCTTATGCCGATTTTTGGAAAATTTGTTAAAACGCTGGTACACGTCGAATACGTTATGGGTAAGTTTTGATAACATTGAGAGCACGCTGAAAAACACTGCCATATGTCGTAGTATGCTGGCTTTAAACGTTGTACTTTTCGGTTGTCCTCAAATTTTCCATGCTTGAAATTTTAAGACTTATGCCAGCGTATGACTCACACGTTCCGCATAACGCTGGCCATAAGTTGTAGCCACGTTACGCGATCGTTGACACACGTTACTTGTAAGTTACTCATAAGTCGAAACACATCGAGGTAATGTTTAGCGTACCCGAAACTTATTTCTAACCTAGGAGTAAGTGTTGTAGGCACATTACGCGATCGTTGACATACGTCGACACACGTTACTTGTAAGGTACTCATAAGTCGAAACACGTCAAGGTAATGGTTAGCGTCAGTGTTCCAGACTCCCTGGGGGTTTTTTTTTCTTCTTCTTCGGTATGACGGTGATGTCGACACTTCGATTTCTAGTGCGGTTATAATATAATTAAAAGGCTGCCGCTCAACGATTTAAATCATAACCGCACTAGAAATCGAAGTGTCGACATCACCGTCATACCGAAGAAAGAAAAAAAAAAAAAACAAAAAAAAAAAGGGAGTCTGGAACACTGACGCTAACCATTACCTTGAGTGTTTCGACTTATAGCACACTTACAAGTAACTTTTGTCAACGTGTGCCAACGTTCGCATATCGTGCGTACAACTTATTCCCATCGCATGCGGAACGTGTGTCATACGGCAAGTACGTCGTAAAATGTTTAACACGTTTATAATTACAAGACGTACTCCACTTAATACGATGTATGATAGCGTACTTTAGCGTTTAATTCACGCATACCAAACTTACCCATACTGTATTCGACGTGCGCCAGCGTTTTAGACGCATTTTTCAGAGGTCGGCATACGCTGGCAAGATCGCCAAGGTGTGACTGCGATGTTGACACTTCCATTTCTGCGGCGGTTATGATTTGAATCGTTGTGCGGCAGCCTTTTAATAAGCTACGTCACGTCATCGTCGGCGATGCGTGTAGCGCGCTATGCATAAGTTAGACTATCGTTGGGCATAGGTTGGGAAGGCCGACAACAGGCTCAGCATTCGTTGGTATAAGTTAGCTATGACACAACGAAACGTTCTGTGTCTGTTTACTAATATGTTATGCATACGACCAACTCGTTATGAATACGTCCGAATCTTTAAAAAAACATCAAAAGTTCAACATAAGCCAGCATTTTACATACATTTTAATACGTTGCCATTGCTGGCTAAAACGTCAAGGTGTGACTGGGCCTTAACTAATACATTATGCATATGTCCAACACGTTATTATACGCCCAAAATTTTTTTAAAAACATCAATAGTTCAGCGTACACCAGCGTTTTACATACATTTTGATACGTTGCCATACGCTGGCTAAAACGTCAAGGTGTGACAGCGGCTTAAAGTGTGAAAGCATTTTTATTTTATGTCATTGCATCCAATGCTATTACAAGCTTGTGGATTACCAAGCTTGAAAATCCACATCATTAAGGTAGTGTTGTTGGCCCTGTTTCAGTATTGCTCATTTTCCACAAGCATTTTGGTAGCTTCTCTGTGTTGTTTCCTTGTTATTTCCATGACCACCATTAACGTACCATACTCTTTTCAGTGTTGGCTCTGCTGGAACAGTCTCTTAGCAAATGTTATGCTGGACAGTTTGCCGCTGCTTTCCCAACAGTCAGTCGAAGCAGGAACTTGCTATTTGTTCAGGGTGTCAGCGATAACTCCCCTCTTCGTGAATGATGGTGCTATCTTTAACACCCACCAACGACCAGCAGTGGAAGACATCTCCTCTAGCTCAACGTCCACACACATTGATTCATCGCCTTGCAAGAGAAATACTAGAGTGACAGTTTATGCATAGCTAGGTCGAGATTCGACACTCCTGTACCGCTGGATGTAACGAGTTGAAAACTGGTGGTTGTACTCGGGGAGGGTTTTAAGTGGTAAAATAAATAAATAAATTAATCAGTCACTGAGTCATGGGGGTTCATGGTTGGGCATGGGGTGGGGACGCAAAGTATATGTAAATATTTCTGGTTATTCACTGTCTGGTAGAAATGAGTATTACAAGCCATAACAAGGAGCTGATACTGTAAGTCCCCTTCCTTTTGGGTGGTATGAGGAATAGATCTGTTATATGAAAGCTAAATCTTGATCAGTTTTTGAAATATCACATAAACAAGTCAAGTTACTGAGATGGTTGCCATGGCAACATAATTCAGCCAATGACAACTGATCTAATCAGGTTGAAATAATGTCGTGAGGAGTGGACATCTGCAATATGAAAGCTAAATGTTCAAAACGGTTTTGAAATATCACGTACACAAAAATGACAAAGGTACATGGACAGATGGTCGGTCAGAGCTCATTTTAAAGTCTGCCGTCTGCCACCTTGTCAGAGGGGTGTGGGACAATCATAGAAAACCATATAAGTGGGGAAATTGTTACTTTTACTTTTATGCACTCCTGAACAACTGGACGAAATGAGTTGAAAACTACTTGCAGTACTCACGGTGTGCATTAGAAACATGTAGTTGATAAAATTGTTTAATAATCCCCGAAGTTGGAACTGTTACAACAAACATTTCAATATTATCATTATGCCACCAAAGAGAACAGACAAATCAGAAATGTTGAGCATGACAAATCACATACTTCGAGAAATGTCTGTTTTCTGTTTGTGTGATTTCTATGTAGGCCTGGGAGCTTAGCAGGGTGGCCTAGAATCCATAGATCTGGAGGTACGCATACTCGTCACTCAGCTGTCTGGCATGGGTTTGAATCCCATTCCCTGCCCAGCTATAAACTGTCATTCTGGTGTTTCACAGGCAGGCCAATTCATTAATGCGTGTGCCGTCCGTCGGGTGGGCGTTAAACTGAGCATCTTATCGACCAGCATTCGATGGTGGATGTTAAAGATCCCTGTGTCCTCCGCAAAAAGTATTCAAGCCATCCCAGCACTCTGAAGAATTTCATACCCTAACTACTGCTGGAAAGGCAATGGCAAACCACCCAGTATAACTTCCTCAGGAAGCTGCTTTGACGGCACTGATGCTCTGTGAAGATTATGGTACATCAGAGAGAGATACTTGAACCACTGGATGGAATGAGGTGAAAATTGGCTTTAGGGGGAGGGGCAGTGGGGTGGAGAGGAGGGGAGTGAAAAGTTTCAGGTGGTAAAATTTTAAATAATTCTGGGGGTCTCTTTACATCCCCAATAAACCACTACAGGCTCTACTCATAAATGATCACCCCCTGCTTGCCCACTTCCCATGTAAGAGACATGGCCATACAGTAGTTTTGCACCTTTAATAGACAAACAAAATCAACAATCAGTTTAATATCCAGCACCAAAGAAGGAAGGCTGTGCCAAATCATTGATGCATGTTGGTAAGGTGCTGGACCACATCGATTCAAAACAAGGATAGACAGTTTAACAATGGTCTTCATGCTATCATTTCAAACTTTGGCATTAACTAACACCTTAATACCTCCAAAAATTAAGACTGTCCACATCAACTACTTTCATCTTTATCTTCACCTGAAACAATAAGCTTAACTCCCTTCAATCTCACGACAAAATTTTAAAACTGTCACATTAAATCCCAAATTGCATTTTTAAACTTTTCTCTGCCATTTCACCAATCTTAAATGATTTCAGCTTTTTAATCCACGTGATGAGCTAAACTCTGTGAGAATCCATCTGTGACGAGTTACATCTCTATTACTTGTTATGATTCAACAACTGCAGAAGACTACTTCTGTGTTCATAAAGAAATTTCTTAAAGTGATAAGGTTGGTTGGTGAAGGTAGCACACCTGCCTTTGAATGGTCTAATCCAGGTTCAATCCTCAATACCACTATCCTCCATGAGCCTCGACTTTGTATCCAAAGAAACAAAACAAACAAAAATGTTTGAGACGTTTCAGGCTGGGTGTTGCATCAAAAAGAGTGCCATCCCTCAAATAGGACGTTAAGTTGGGGACCTATGTGCCATTATCACTTTCCGGTGGACGTTAAAGATCCCACCATCTTTCGCCAAGACCCTCTCACGAGTACCCCACCCAAACTTGAATCCCTCCGCCAAGTCCAACCCCATTGGCCAAGCTTTGGCATCCCACAGCCCACCATGGACCGATGGTGTGTGGCACAGCTTGAAACATGTCTGGGATGTCACAAGATTTCTTATTTTTCTTCTCTGAGAACAACACAAACTCAGTACAGGATGATGGTGTTGTTAATTTTCACATTTCCTTCATCCAGGCTGATGTTTCCTTAAGATGATCAATCATTGGTTCCTTAACATCATTATCATGCTCTCAATGACTCAGTGGATTTTCACATTGACCTTCTGGCCTATCTGCAAACCTTTTCATCGACATCATTTTGTCAGTCCATCGGAGTTGACTATTTCTGAAGCACATTTCATCCATGCTATCACTTTCATGAAAATCCAATCGTTGATCAACGTATGAAAGATTTCTAGTGTTTGACCAATTGGTTTAGTCTTTACAAATGTACGACTGCTACTTATTCCGGATCTTGGACCGACAACCGGAGAGCAATGGAACAGCCCGATCAATGACTTCAACTTTTGGCTAACTGGGCTTGTTCATATGATGAACATCATTACGAGTCAAGGATCCGAGACCTTGCTACTGCCAATACGAATGACCTAATGAGGTCCACAAATCTTATGGTTTTGGTGACAGAGGCAGTGCATGATAAGAGAGCTGTTCATTTCCTGCCGTATGCCTCGTGCTGGCTTAACGGTTAAAGTGGCTGGCTTCCTCAACACTACCATCCTCCATGAGAGGGTCTTGAGTTTGAGAGGGTCAAATGGTAGAGAGAGGGTCTTGAGTTTGAGCCCGTCGTGCCGTTCATAACACCACCAGGTGGATTCACTCTCAGCCAGTCATCCTTCTGAGGTCGGCAAAATGAGTACCAGCATACTGGTAATAGGGGCACTGCATTAGCAGCACGGCCATGCTTCCAGAAAAATGATTCAACTCGCAGCCGCTGGCGATATACGAAACATTTTCTGCTGTGCTACAACCATGACAACCTGTGTTCCAGAAAAGTTGGCTTCCCTTTATTTTTCCAATTGGACATCGACGACATAAATGCATACAATTAAATGATGTATTAAAAAAAAACAAAAAAAAAAACTAGATTAACGATATTTTGTTCATTTTGTGTAATGCTGCTATTGATCAACATGAAATATTCAGACCGCTTGCTTAATTGTAATAATAAGCTATCTTCAGTTACCCCTTATTTATTTATCATCATCAGCACTGAACATGTGCCTTATCGAAGTGTTTAAAATACTTTGGAAAATCTAGGTTAAAACATCAGGTGTATAGCCAAATACACAAAACATAAATTGCATCATACATCTAAAAAAAAAAAAAAATTATAAAAAAAAAACAACAACAACCTGACAAAGAGGGGAGAGGGGTGATGAAATCAAAGTCCTATTCCAATTTCAAACTAAGTAGCACTTCAAAGTTCAAATACAATACTCCTCTCCTTGGCAGCACATATGGGAATCCATCTCTGCTTTCTCCTTGAAGAACTTTCCGCATTCTCGACACTTGTACGGCTTCTCGACCATGTGCCACCGGAAGTGCTTCACCAGCGAAGATCTGTGGATGAAATCTTTCCCACATTCCTCGCACTTGTGAGGCCTCTCACCAGTGTGGCACCGAAGGTGGGCTACAAGTCCGTACTTCTGCTTGAAATCCTTTCCGCACTCTGGACACTCGTACGGCCTCTCGCCCGTGTGAGTTCGCGCATGCTTGACGAGCGACGACTTCAGGGTGAAATCCTTGCCGCACTCCGTGCACTCGTAAGGCCTCTCACCCGTGTGGCAGCGTAAATGGCATTCCAACGACGCTTTCTGCCTGAATGACTTGCCACATTCTGTGCATCGAAACTCTCGTTCTCCAGTGTGGGAGCCAAGATGTATGACCAAATGCGACTGCCAACGAAATCGTTTTCCACATATGGTACACTGATAGGGTTTTTCCTTCGATTGGGCTTTGCTACCTTCAGCGTCGTGAGGACTCTCAGGTGGTCCCTTCGTTAGGCGTTGAGGAATTTCCAACTTCCGTCTTGATTTATCGCCGTTCTCTTCCTCGGTACCTGGCAAATTCTTTGTCGAAAGTGTAGTTTCATCTAAATGCTTCATACGCATTTTTCCATCTGGACCAATCTCACCACAAAGTGACATGGAATTCCTACTGGATGTATTTTTCACTACAAAGGCCTCGTAATGCCTCTTGATGGACCTCACCTTTTCTTGCCCGTGAACGAGTTCGTGACACATTAGTTTCGCGAGTTCGTTGAAAGACTTCCCGCAAATGCGACAGAGTAGCCAGATTTCTCCATCACAGTTATTGTCAAGGTGACTGGGAAGCGGAAGTTTTGGGACAGAGAGGGATTGAGGCTCAGATGTGTCGAGTGGCCAAAACCTGGACTCCATTCCCAATATGAGAGGGAAAGGGTGAAAGCTTACCTTTGGAAATTTAAAAACACACCCATTCTCTTTTCTATAAAGTTTCGTAGAACCCTCCTGTTCCGAAATTACGTTAATCAACTCTTGTCCCTCCGTTGACGACAGGTCAGTGTTTAAGTCCTCTTTCTGTGCCAGTTTTTCTTTGTTCTGGAAAAAGGGGGTGCTGGGGTGAAGTTGACAGCTTTGCTCTTCCAAATGTTCATTTTTGGCTTGGTCCTCATTCATTTTGCCATCATTTATCGACTCATTGTGAGTTTGTGTCTTGCATTCTTCTTCACCTTCCTCCAACTCGCTGTGCTGCCGCACATCTTCCCTTTCTCCATGTAATACATTTGAAAGGTAACTGCAGCAAGATGAAGACCACAATGGGGACTCTTTGGCTTCTGCATAGATAGATGTAAAGAGAGATGAACAAGCACAAGACTTTGATTCTTTGGACATAGACCAATCTTTATCAGCAACAGTGTGTCTCAGGTCTGATATTAACATATGCAGATGAAGAGAAATATACAACATGAGGAACCAGAATTCATAATATCATTGCAGGATGTAAACGATCATTACAATTGACATTCTTCTGCTCCTGTATATGATTGACTCATAACTAATGGAGATGTACAACATACCTCGTGGAATGGTTCATATTCAATGACCCAGTTTATGTAGCTGCTGAACCAGCATGTTTCCATCAATGTAGCTAGTCTTTCTTGTGATTCTGCTGTCCCACCCATGCTCTGTCTGTTACAGAGCATCAGTACTGCCAAAGCAGTTTCTTGGCAAGGGTTATACTGGGTGGTTTGCCATTGCCTTTACAGAGGTAGTTAGTGCAGGAATTTGTAATTTGTTCATGGTGCCGGTGATAGCTCGCCGACTCTTCGTGAAGGATATCGTGGGATCTTTACCATCCACCAACTAACGCAGGCAGACGGGACACCCAGTTTAACGTCCATCCGAGAGACGGCACACACATTACTGAATCACCCTGCCTGTGAAACACTGGGATGACAGTATACAGCCGCGTCGAGATTCGAACTCAGGCTAGACACCTTAGAGCTGAGTGTGCGTACCTCTGGGCCATCCTGCCAGCCCACTGTCATTTATAGTGCTGGTAATTTAACCTGTCATTCTCTCTCTATCGAGTGCAGCCTGTGGCTGCTGTTTGCATCATTGGTTGGGACGCGGCTATGCCGCTGATGCAGTGTCCCCCTTCCAGTACACTGGTGCTCATTTTGCCGACCTCGGAAGGATGACAGGCTAAGTCAACCTCCTGGTGTATTTTAATTCAGCGGCCAACGGGGCTTGAACTCAGGACCCTAGGATCCCAAGCCGCCACCCTAACCACTAAGCCAACACCAAGCTTAACCTGTCATTGATCCTCTAGCACACTGCTGTTAACTCCTCTTTTAGATGTGTGGTATCTTCAACTTCCGATATACAATTACTGATTGCAGGTTTAAAATGCTTTCTGCCACTCGTGATGCTTTCCAGTCTGTAGAGTGTGCTACATTCAGATTGTTCGTAAATTGCAACATTACAGGCAGATATAATATAAATCTGTTCAAATTATCTTTAGTCTTTAATAGTACATCTTGTTTATAGTCATTATCCAAATGTGGAGCATCTCAAATAAAATTGTACACTGTTTGTAAACATAAACTTATACTTACAGAAAACTGATGTACTCTTTTGTGTCTATATAACTAAACACACAGCCAAATAAGATCTACCAGTTCACTTGATGAGTTAGCTGGAGAAACTATTTCACAAGGGACAACACCAAACAAACATGGCCACGAGCAAACTCTCGTACCCACATTTAGCAATTTCCTGTAATTGTCTTGCTATTAACCATTGTTGTGCAGTACCAGCTGGCTGCACTGCATTGTGAAACACTGTACTCTGGAGGACACATTAAGCAGGCTAGCTTGTTATGCTAGCACCCATGATTTGAAAAGTCACAGTAAGATTTGCCAATATTCCAGGTATCTGGTCAAATTCTCTGCACTATGAGATAATTGAAGGGGTATTCATCTTGCGCAGGTGCTGTGGCCAACAGTCCAACAGGATGGTGCAATGGTGTCAACCCAGCTTTGAGGTGTCACGTATGGACTTGATTTATGACTCAACAAGAAACTTTTGAATTGGTGCTTCGAAGGCAGGGTATTGCATCACGTAGTGAGACATCCTCGGATACAGTTCAGCTGGTGTCCAGTCTGCTGGATGTTAAATATACCATTGGTGTATTTTGAAACGAGAAGGTGCGTTATTGTTGGTATCCTAAGAAAACTGCGGCCATCTTCAGTCAAATATCAGACCTGGCCAGCCAGTTTGTGTAAAGACTTGAGCCAAACTTTGCACTCAGCCGACCACACAAGGAGGTCTGATTAATTGGGTCCGTTAAAAGAAGCAGATAAAAAGCCACTGTGGCTCGATGTACAGCAAGCATCCACTGAGAGTTCAGTTGAGAGGAATTCAAATGTTTTTCCTGGTTTAAACCATAACTGACCGAAAAAACACTCCTCCACCCCATCACCAAAATCTTTCCCATGTATTACCTCCACCATTGAAAGAGAAGGAGGTTATGTTTTCACCCTTCTCTGTCTGTTTGTTTGTGTGCACTATATCTCAAAAAGTTGTGGACGGATCCGGATTAAATTCTGTGGACAGGTTCGGTGTGTGACAAGGATGAACCGATTAGATGTTGGTGAAGATCCGGATCAGGATCCAACTACTAGAATTTTTAAAGTGATTCTTCACCATTTGAGAGATAGGGCGAAAAACGATATAGAACTGTATAGCACGATATTTCAAAAAGTTGTGGACGCATCCGGATGAAACTTGGTGGACAGGTTGGGTGTGTCACAAGGACGAATTGATTCGATTTTGGTGAAGATCTAAATCTGGATCTGGATACGAGAATTATTTAATTTTTAAAGTGATTCCTTCACCGTTGAGAGATGGGGCCAAAAACGATAGAGGCTGTATCGCATGATATTTCAAAAATTTATTGAGCCCGATATGTTCTCGTGGATCAGTACTTGGCGGAGGTATGCGCTCTACCGAGTGCCCTTCTCATTGTTAATTGGGTCACAATCTGAAAAAAGAAGGTCAAGGCCAAATTAAATTTCAGGTGCATAACTTCAATGCAGGTATGCCATGATGATGCAAAAATATGTTGGAAGGCCAAGTGGTTTTTGAGATTCCACAATGGTAAAATTGAGCAATGAAAAAAAAAAACCCATTATTTATTTCAGACCACCATTGATCTTGACCTTTAACCAGAGGGTGTGATGTAAATTAAACATTAATGCAGCTCGATCTTGACTATCTGGAGGTAAATTTTGTTTGGACAAACCTTAGTCGAGTTATGGGGGAAAAAAAAATGTAAATGTATAATTAGGTCATGACCTTAACAATTAGGTCCAGGTCAAAAATAATTTGTTAACCCCATGTACCTTGCATTCCCATTATTGATGCAAAATATCATTTTGAAAGTCCTAGCCAGCTCTGAAATATAGCTCAGAAAATGGCAGAAAAAAAGGAAGGGAAAAGAACCAAACCTGAATGGTGGTTTAGTACTCTTAGGAGTGCAAGAAACTCTGCGGTACCATTAAATATTGGTGGCACTAATTGTCAAAACGACCCCCAACAGCAATATGCCTTCACCTATCTAAAAGGAGGGGAGGCTTAATAATCTCAACAAGAACAACAGGCTTCTTGCCTGT
>CM068953.1:44455691-44468679 GCA_035128595.1 Eptatretus atami
GCCTAATGAGCAAATAATACTTGTAAAGCCTTTGTGAAGCCAAGACATTTTATTTTAAAAACTAGAAGGGCACTCAGTCGAGCGCATTCCTCTGCCACGTAATTCCTGATCCACGAGAACATATCGGGTCCAATACATTTTTTTAAATATCATGCTATACAGTATTATATCGTTTTTAGCCCAATCTCTCAACGGTGAAGAATCACTTTGAAAAATTAAATAATTCTCATATTCAGATCTGGATCCGGATCATCACCAAAATCGAATCAATTCGTCCTTGCAACACACCCAACCTGTCCACCAAGTTTCATCCGGATGCGTCCACAACTTTTTGAGATACCCTGTACACAAACAGACAAAGCAAACAGACAGAAATGGGTGAAAACATGGGGCGCGGTAATTTGGTCACAGGAAATTTGGTCACCGGAAACTTGGTCACGGTAAAACGGTCACAAGGTAATTTGGTCACAGTAATTCGGTCACAAGGTAATTTGGTCACAGTAATTCGGTCACGAGGTAATTTGGTCACAGTAATTCGGTCACAAGGTAATTTGGTCATGGTATTATTATTATTATTTATGATTCACTGTATTTAAGGCCAGTAAGGCCCAAGAGCAGTAATAAACATTTTCATTTCATGGCTGTAGCTATCGTTATTCGAATCACAAAGACACACTTTTAATAATTGTCTTATCAATGAGAATCAAGAATGAACTGTGATTTTATATGCTGTCAATGTTGTTCAAAGTCATTACCCAAATTTCCAGGAAAGTCACATGATGTCCCATTACAATATAATATGACCATATAAGGTGGTCGATCGGCATGAACATCACCATATATGGATGGCATGGCTGGTGTTCGCGGAGCTGGCTGAGCTGTGACCAATCGAGGCGCTGATGAGGCAACCTCGAACCCGAGTCCGTACCGGCCCTGGTAAAGAGATGTCTGGAACGCGCGCTGATTCGTCTAAAATCGACGATCTTCCGGGAAAAAATTAATAAAATGTTTTATAACAGCATCGTTGAGACTTGTCGTAGATATAGTCGAAGATGAATTTCATTTCATGCTTGAATGTCCGAATTACGATAATCTTCGTAGAATATATATTCCAAACAACATCCGAGAGATTCTGTCTCTCTCAACTTTTAAATTCCGATTCCATTATAGTAGTCAGTAAACTTGGTTAATACGTCATTATGCCAACAAGATTCGCCGGCCATGAAATAAAAATGTTTAGTACTGCTCTTGGGCCTTACTGGCCTTAAATGCAGTGAATAAAATAATAATAATACCATGACCAAATACCTTGTGACGGAATTACTGTGACCAAATACTGTGACCGTTTTACGTGACCAAGTTTCCGGTGACCAAATTTCCTGTGACAAATTACCTACATTCGAAAACATAACCTCCTTCACCTTCGGAGGCAGAGGTAAAAAAAAAAAAAACAAACGCTTTTATGATCATAACTTGAATAATTTTCCTCCAATTTTAATGATGTTGAGTTTTATGAATAGATTGAAGATGGCGACATATTTTCTTCATTTACACTCGATCCCTAAATTAGAAGGTCAAGGTGATAAAGTGGTCCGAAAAAAATTTGCCCATCATTGGATCGTGGGGAGCCTCACCCTTGGCGGTCGCTTTGTGATCACCGATATCGAGTTAAACTTGATTTTTGTGAAATTACTTTTGAAAAAAAAAAACCATTACTGCTTTGGCGATGCCAATCTGTGCAGATTTGACACATCCTTGGAACTCGATCCCAACAAATATTAGTTTTTAAACATCCTGTATTGCTAGCCATCTTGGATTTTGTCCCAAAAATCAAACTACCTTCTCCAGAACTACTAAACCGATCGCCGTGAAATTTGGCAAACAGCTTGAACACCCCCAAGGAGGTATCGAAGCGTCATTTTGAAGCTTCTTTTCTAAAAATCTCTGGAAGCTCACGATTGGTCGAACATTTGACGTAATCACGAAACACCAAAAATTTACAAAACAAGTAGCTTGCAATCGGTAGCTTCTCCTGTTGATACCAAATGGGCCACAAAAAGTAAGACTTCACGTATTCCTTCCTTCGTGTTGACGGTGGATCTGCGGCTCCATTTTCCATGAAAACGGACGGACCGGGTGCTACGTGGGGTTCGACGTCACAATGACGTCACAATGGGTACAGTGCGTACAATCATCCGTCTATGACGTCGAGTTTTAACAAAACCGAAGGTGTCACTGAAGCAATCTCGTGGCAGGAATACAATGGGTGGTTTGACTTGATTGGATTATCCCTTTAATCGTTAGACGGGGATCTCACAGATCCTGGTGAGCCATTGTTTTTATAGCGGGTTCAGGATTCAAACCCGGAATAACCGACAACACGACGTCGTGAGGAGACTCGATCAATTGTGTTTTGGCCTTTCAGGGAACCGTGACTTCATGATGACAAAACCCCTTCATACGTCCGTCAATGAATTAATGATGATATAAACTAAAATACTTTCCTCAGTTTCTGATCAAAATATACATTTACCTCAAAATATACATTTACCTCGAAGCACGTCGGTCTGCATCTCTCCTCACCGACGATCGCTCCTTCCCCTCTCTCCCTCTTCGCTTCACTTCCGGTAGTTGGATGAACTTCGTTTTGTTATTGTTCAACGAATAATTCATTATGTTATAATTTATGTTTATACGCTTTATAATTTTGATGTGATTAATATTTATATAACTATTATTCAGAGAAGAAAGATAAGAGATTTCCAACTTAATAATTGTTGACGCGACTCATACACCGCCCAAGTAATCCGTTTTAATGAACCAAGTCCTGTATTGCTGTGTTTTTAGCCATTGGTTTAGGGAGAGAGGAAATTCATAGAAGATGGATTTTCACAAATATTCACTGAAACAAAAACGTTTGGACAACAGAGACGAGTTCCTTTATGATATGAAAAAATACAACTTGAGACAAGGACGAGTTAAATAGCTTCGCAGTTCCTCGTTAGTATAGTGGTAAGTATCCCCGCCTGTCACGCGGGAGACCGGGGTTCGATTCCCCGACGGGGAGGTGATTCTTTTTCCGTTGTTTTTTTTTCTCAACGTGCACAATTTGGGAACATGTTCCACTCCACCAGGATCTGGATAGAAAGGACTGAACAGAATGCTCCAGAAGGATAACTCAAATATTCATTTATATATATATATATATATATATATATAATAATTATATATATATATATATATATATATATATAATGTATATATACCGTCTTGGATATCTCTTGCATGAGATTCCAAAATCTTTATTCACCAAGAAGTGAAAAACAAATTCCAGAATTCACGGTGCAAAACTATATTTGGACCTGGCATCTTTCTTTTACCGTCGACGTTCGTCACGTGGTGTGTTGTGTGTTTTGTTGTGTGTGTTGTGTGTTGTGTGTTGTGTGTTTGTGTGTTGTGTGTGCGCGTCATCGCGTCATCGCGTCATCACGTTCATCCGCGTCATCACGTCATCGCGTCATCACGTCACGCGTCATCACGTCATCGCGTCATCACGTCATCGCGTCACGTTCTTCCTTGCCAAACGGATTGGTAGTATTGTTGTGGTGCCGGGTGTCGGTGGCGAGGACGACCACTTGGTGAGCAATGGAGCCGTCTCCCACCGAACACCGGAATTTATAGGTCGTCACCCGGAAAACTCCGGAGTCGACGGGTCCTTAAGGACCGTGGACGCCAATATCTCGACCGTGTGGGGAAGGGTTAATTGTCTCAATCTCCAATATACCTAAATAACCACGCCGGACCAGGTCACTGTTACCGACTCGGATCCGGCGTAACCAAGTGGAAGTTACCAGACCCACGCCGGTCCAAGGTCGAGATAGCAGATCAACCCAGACAACCATGGACAAACGACACTACCACGCCGCCCTATCCCCCGGGGGGCGAACTGACCGACAGGCCAACTCGACATCGGCCCCAAACCCGACCGCGGACCACGGAAACTGAGAATGGGACCCGACGCCGATCCTCACTCTCACTGTCAACCGCTAAAAACCCTACGCCGAATACACGCCACGCCGTGCTGGCACGAATACCAAAAGTGGGGGAAAAAACACCCCAACGATAGCAAAACAAAGAACAGAACCCAAAAGACAAGAAGCACCCACAACCCAAACCGAAGGGAATGACCCTCAAACACTGCACGGCCATCAGACAATGACAGAAATTCAAAAAAACACATTACGAACTGCACAATGACAGGCAGGTCAACTCACACCCTGTAGAACTACATACCACAACCTAACCAAGAGCACACACTGCACAAACACAGACCAACACCATACAAATCAAAATACCCAGGCATGCAGAACAAGTATATGGGAGCACCCAGCAAGACAACCAAAAAAAGAAACCGCAGCCACAGGCCACGGCGTTCACCTCCAACAAACAAACGCGAAAGAACATAACAAGAGCAAAGCACAAACACACAACCATGACAAAGCTCCCTTAAAAACCACAAAATAGGAAAAAAAGAGAGAGAGACCAATAAACAAAAAAAAAAAAAAAACAAACAGTAACCTAAGTTTGTCGACAACTCGGTACATCTTAGCAAGAGGAACATACCCCAAAAACATGACGCAAATACCGACAACAAACCTAACAAACCAGCAAACAACACCAAAACCTCAAACCCCAGACCAAACACACCACAAAAAACAAACCCCCGCTCAAAACACAAACACTCCCAAAAACAAACACCGAAAACAAAACACCACACACAAAACATACAGACACCCAAAAACAACACAATAAACCACAAACAAACAACATAAGCAAAGACCAAAGACGAACCACCCAACAACAACAAACCCCCACCACCCCCAACCACACACCACAAAACCACACCAAACGCAAACACCCCCCCCAACCCAGCCCGCCGCCGCCTCACGGACCCAGACCCCGAATTACGAGCGAACCAGTCCGCGTCCGCGGACAGCCAAGCCACAAACACCACCGGCTTATTTGGCAAACCACCCACCTACCACGGCCACCAATCACCCGCCCAACTCGTCCAAAAGAAACACTGCGGCATCCTCTGGTCGAGCTTGGGCCGGTCAGGTGACACCGACCGACGAACTACAACCCAACACAACCGCGCACAACGCCCCACACAAACCACCAACCGCAGCACAAGCCACCAGGGGACCCCCAGAACGACGCAGTATAACGCGGACGCGAGCCCCGCAACCGCCACACCGCAACCCCAAAAACCAACTAGACACCAATCACAACAACAAAACGCCAAGACACGAACCAAAAAACAGCCGAACACCCACACACGACACAAGAGAGCCCACAAATCGCAATCCTAACGCAACAAACACCACCCAGTAAAACAAACCAAACAAAACTTCCTAGAAGCAAACAAAACACCCCAAGAGACCAAACAAGCACGACACAAACGCCACGCACAGGCCATCAAAAAACAAAAGAAAACCAAGAACGAAGGAGCCCCAATCTATCCTTGCGCGATACTCTTTACCCTCCATACCCATCATCCCATACCGCGGAATCAAGCGGACCGCACCACCAGCCAGCCACAGTGAACGCCGCTCTGCCTTCGAGCCCTCACTGCTTTTAACAGAGGGCGACAACACCCCCACTGCCCACGCCTCTGCGTCCATCCCGCCGGATGCCCCCACAACGCCACCAAAACCCCCACGAGCGGCCGACACGTCGGCGAAAACCCCCTTGCCGTAGTCGCCAAGGTAATCCCCGAAGAACCCACCATACAACCAAGGGAGCGCGGAACAATTGACCGCCAGGTACGGCGACCCTATCAACTAGAAACTGCATCCGTCAGAACGCCACCAACCCTCGCCAAGCCAATCAACGACAGCGAAACACCTTCCGACCTTGACCTTCGTTAATCCACCTCACCCCACCCCACGCGCGCCTCGTCGCGACCACCAAATCCGAGCAAATTTCCCCTCGCGCGAGAAACACCAGCGTCCCCCCGACGGCCGTGGTGCGAGAATGCGCGTTTGCTCCTCTTCCCGTCATCCTCCGACAGCGAAGCCCAGCGGGCGGCCCAACCGGCATACCCAACCCAGCGCGAGAGACCCCTTTGGCTTGATCGCCTCATGCCGAAGCGGCGTCCTGAAGGGCCAACCTTGCTTTCCTCGACAGGGCGGCGAGACCCTGGAAAGCTGTCCTATTCCTCGAAGCCCAAGGTAAGGGCTGGATGAAACCATGCACCTGTGGGCGTGTGTGACTTGTGGGTCGACAAGGTGATCGAGAACGAGGGGGACGCCGATTGCGTTAGTCCGTCGGAGAGCACTCATCGAGACGGCGGTAAGCCGAGCCCAAAACAACCTTGTAAAAGTAAATTACCCCGTCCTGAAGCGCAAACAGAAGCACCAGCCGGCTGGGATCACGCACGAAGAAATTCCCAGGAGAAACCTTGGCTTATAACCTGCCAAGGGAACAGACCTTAGCCAAACACGAAACCGCAGCAATCGTCGCAACGTCCGACCATCCGTAACTACACCCCCTCCCGGGAGACAAGACGCGTTCTCAGGCGAGGGCGCAGACGGCCCTCCAAGACGAATCCTCATGAGCCACCACTAGCCGATTGCACAGTTAGGATGGCGTTTACAGGAGGCCCACAAAGTAAAAACCCCACGCGCTTGGCTTTCCGAAATTCCGAGACCAGGGAACCAAACGTGCATGCATGCAGACCACTAAATAGACGATCCGACGCTACCCCCTCATCCAGTGCCATATCCCCTACAGACCAAACAGACCCCGAACTTGATAACACCTATCGCTAACCATAGTCCCCCACCGTATACGGGGAAAACGCAGCGAGGGCCAAGCAGCGAGCCAAAACCTGTGCTTGGCCTCGATAGGGCATAACCTTTGGCTTTTCCTCGACAGGGCGCGGAAACCTTGCTTCCCTCGGACGGACGAACCTGCTTCCCTCGGACAGGCAAAACCTTCTGCTTCCCTCGGGGGGAAGAGTGGGAACAGGAGCGGCCCCCCAACGTGCCCATAATGCTCTGTACGCTCGACGGAGGCGCTGGTGTCAAGAGTTAAGAGAAGCCTTCGCCCTATGTGCCACCTCTAAACTGGTAACTGCGAGCAGCCTGGCCTTGGAACGGACAACCACCCCCATCTGCCTCCTGCCCATGCGGCGCGATCCCACAGCCATCGGGTCAACAGGAGGCGCCAGGCTGGCGGACACACCCAAGCCGTCTCATGAAACCAATCAACACGCCAGTACGCGACCGCACCGCTCAATGGCGATCTAACCCCCCGGTGCAACTTGATCCGGAACACCAAACCTCACGCCTCATCAGCCCCACCCCTCCCGGCGGCGGCCCGGCAAGGCCCAGGCACAGGGCCGCGGCCCAAGAGCACAAAATACAAGACCAACCCTCATAACCAACAACCCTAAAGTGACCTTCCTCATGACAGAGGATTAACACACGGCCCCGACGAGGACCTTGGCTTTCCTTCGGACGCCCAAGCAGGGACCCCGACCGCTGCCGGAGCAAGGCCCACCATCCTCGTCCGAACTTCCTACAGCCCGGAACGCACAGGGACCAGGGCGAGAGAACCGCTCCTAAAGCAACAACAATGTGTTACCAGGCGTTAAGCAAAGCAGCGAACAAGCAGGGCCAGAAGGCCGCAAACAGCCGGCAAACGCGGGCTCTAAAACAGAGCGGCAATGGGAATGTCTCCCCGTCGCGGGGGAAGGTAAAAACAGGCGCTGGCAAGAACCTGCGGCCGCACACGTGGGGACGCAAACCATTAGCACGTGCCTGCATGGGACCGTGCATCTAGTACAGGGGCGAGCAAAACAGCACCGGCAAAGGAAGCTGGGCCAGCACAAGCCGGGGTTTCAGACTTAAAATTTCGCATCCCAGAAGACCGGGGCTGGCCGCCCAGAAGTTGCGAACCTGGGCTTGCCAGCGGCCAGCATACCTGCCCCCTCCGACGCCCTGAGGGTCTCGCCGCCCAACCGAGCGCGGAACCCTTGTCGCTTCCGCTCCACCCAAGAACCCGTGAGGCGCAAGAAAAAGAAATCCAAGGAAGCCCCGCCACGAAGCCTGTGGATGCCCTTCTTACGGGCCCACAGAGTGCTCGATCGCCCCAAAGAGCCCCGGGCGAATAGGGCGCCCGACCATGAACCTAGTCGGCCTACCTACGGCCCAACTACTTGAGCCGGTCTCCCCGAACACAGGTGAGACCGTGAAGCCCCCAAGAGCCAGATGAAGCCGCAAAGGCCCCCAGAGGTCCCAGCCCCGACGGAGCTGACTACCACCCCTGATGTCCCAGCCGTCCCACATCACCAAACAAGAGAACCCAGGAGAACTACATCTCCCTCGCTAAACCCTATCCCTCGAACCCTTAGACAGTATAACCAAAACAAACACCCCGCTGGTCCGCCTAAATGCGCTCTCTCCTCGCCGGAGAACAATCAGGGTCCCGAACAACAAACAAAATATAGGAAACAATATATAAAATGCCTATCCTAGGCCCGGACACCCCGAGGGCGAACCTTGCTCCCTCGAACAGGGCGGAACCTTGCTTGCGTTTACAGCGGGGGGCCGTGAAAAGAGCGAAACCCTTGCCTTTTCCGTTGCGCCAGTACCCTCACAATGTCCGCGCGCCCGGTCCGCGGAAACCACGGCGCCACAGTGGCGCTTACGCCTGCCGCCCGGAGGCAGCGAACGCAGAGCCCGCGCCGACGGCGCCCAAGGAGGGCACCCCGGCCCGGCAACGGGCGGCACAGCCAGCGCCCCGGAAACGCGCGTGTGCTTTCGCCATGCCCTCACGGCCACGTGACCAGCGCCGCAGGCCCGAATTGAGCACGGCGCGTGGCCCGGGTCGCCCTTCCCTCGGAGGCCGTGCCCACGGAAGCCCACGCCCAGGCCCAAGCCCCCGAGCCCCGCCCCGCTCTGACTTTCCCTCACACAGCCCCAGAGCGACCCGCGACCCAGCCCCCCCCTTAGTCCGCCGGTCATCTACCACGTCGCCCAACGAGGACCCCGGCTGCCACCGGGGCGGAACCTTGCTTGGCTTGTGGACAGGACCCAACGAAGCGAGACTCACAGTCCACCACGCCCCACCGCGCTTTAACATTGCCGCTGCATATCCCCAAAGGGCAGCCCTGTACGTCAGCCACAAAGAGCAAAACGAGCCTCCAAAGGTCAATTGGGACCGCGATCCACTGAGAGACGCCTACGCACTCGTTTCCCCGGACCCCGGGAAAGCACGGCCGCCCCCCAATCACGCGCGCCACCAGGGCATACCACAGGCACGCCAGAGCCACACAGACGCGGGCACGCCCACCACTCAGCTGGATCCTTGCCAGGCGCGACTCCAGACACAGGATCCACGGGAGCTCGTCTGCCAAGCGGGAGCAGACTAAAGCAAGAAAAACTCGCTTGGCTCTCGCTTCTGCGCAGCCGCTAAACGTAAGCCAGGCGAGAACGCGCCAGAAGGCAAGCGAGCGGTTCCCGGCGCAACAACACCACACTAGTTCGTGCGCCATTTCTCCAACCAAGGTCAGCGAATTCTGCAGGCCAGGAGAATCAACCGAAGAAGGTCTCAGCACCATATAGCATCCGCCTGTGCGCTCGAAACCCTTTATCCCGCCCTTAATAGGCAAGCGCGGGCGAACCTTGACTTATATAACACTATCCCCTCCCGAGACAGGACACTGGCCCCAAAGGACAGGGCGTCCACCCCGGCGCGCAACATCGCGAGGGCACCCGAACCAAACCCGGCTGTGTGATTGGCTATCCCTTCGACCGGCAGGGCCAGCACCGCAAGCCGGACAACCGCAGCCGCTCCCCGGATCGGTCATGCAGCGGCCGCTGTGCGTCTCCATAGGCGTCCCGCCGGGCGAACAACGCGGACCCAAGCCCGCAAGGCCCCCCGGTTGCTTTTCCTCGACCAGCCGGGCGACGACCACCCAGCCTCCACCTCGGACCTGTCACCCGTCTCTCAGCCAACGCTGAAAGACCTGCACGGCCAGCGGCGGATGCCGCGCGACGAGGACAACAACATAGCTAACCTCCGTTCGCTAGCCCTGCTCGTACCAACACGGCGCCGAGGAGACCCCACACCCCCGGCCAACAACATGTTGCTAGCTATGTGCCAGCCCCTCACGGGCGACCGGCGTCCAAGGGTCGGCTGCAAGGCCCAACCCTTGCTGCTCCCACCCCGACGGCAGGCCACCCAGGCCGCCCCAGAGCCACCGCTTCAGCGCTCTTCCCTCGGAGCACGCGCGGAGACAACCAGGCGACGGACCCCCCACCTATATGTGCGCTTTCCGCGTCGCAAACGCGGCGCGGCCCGCACAACAACACAGGCGCAGCCGGCTACGCGCCGGCCGGACCACAACACGCCCTCGCGGTGTGCTTTCACGCTGCGCACTAAGCCACGAGGCCACCGGACACGCTGCACACACCGCCGACGGCGACCATGTCACCAATCGGACGTGGCTGCAGCGCACGGCAAGACGCCAACCCCATGCGGCCCACATACCAAGCAACCTCAGCCACACCTCTGGCGCTTCTCGCTCTTACAACATACCGAGTGTGCCGGAGCCACACTCTCTCAGCGCGCACCCCCCCTTCCCCCTCGCCCCCACCACCCGCATCCGCGTCGTAGCACCCCCGCATAGCTAGTGCACAGGCGCCTCTGCACCCACTTCGGCCGCCACGCGTCCAACGGGGGAAGGGGCGGAAACCTTTGCTATCCCTCCGACAGGTGTGGCACGCACAGACAAACGCTGAGGGCACCCCACAGCCTTCGCCGGATACCACTGGGTCCCGCTGGCGGAAGGAGGCCAACCACAGCCAGGCACCCCAGCCCTGGTAGCCAGATCCAGCACCTCCTGTCCAGCGCTATCTGAACACACAACATCAGAACCCGAGAGAGCAAGCCACGCGGCGAACCGAATGTCCCTCACGTGGGGCCTCCCTTCTCACAACCCCCAGAAGCCGGAGTACCCCGCCACACCAAGCGACTTCACCCCTGCGAAGCCCGGGCCCAAAGGCACCTTCGGACCTTGACTCCACCGTTGGCGACGCGCCCATCGACAAATAGCGCGCGCCCGTCGCTGACCGGGAGAGCCATCCCGCTACGCACCCGGCATCACATGGCGACCCCCGATCGCCCCTCATCGCGTCAGCCACACAGGCCGCATGGGCGCGGGCTCACCTCGTCTTTAGCGGAGGGGCGCTCCGTCGACGGCCCAGGCAACCCGCGTCGCGTAATTCCAGATGTGTCCGGTCGGGCTTCTCCTCTGCGCGCGCGCCACCGCGATCACCGCTTGCGCGACCCCACGCGAGGTGAAGCCCGGTCGTCTGGAGCAAAGACTTGCCACGTCCGTGGCGACCTCCTGCACCGAATAGCCCGCGCGGCAACGCGGGAGGTCCGCGAACCCTTGCTTTCCTCGACAGGCCCGAATGAGGGCCCCCCCGCCATCGACCGCATACAACCATGAGCAAACTCTATGCCCGCACCCTCTTTCCTCGGGGACCAGGTCGCGCCACATCGCGACACCACCCCACGCTGTTGGCTGCTTCTCCCCGCCATCCGCCCAGGGCGCAGAGGAGCTGAACCCCGCCGCGTCGAGCGCACTCCGCCCCGTGTGCACCTCGGCATGCCTTGCCGAGGAGGCGCCACAGTGGGGCCGCGACGCAGCAAGGGGGGACACACTCGGCCCCGTCATGCGGCGACTCAGAATAACATCGCCCAAATGGTGTAACCGTAAAGCCGGAAGGACACAAACAACGGGGAAGGGCAACAGAAGAGCGACGACCTCTGAACGGAAGACACCATTGCTCTGAACCTCCGCCGACTGAGCGTACACAAGGCGCCAAGAAAAACGCATGGCAGGCCCCAACAAAGCAAAAAAAAACCAGACGACACGGCACTACCCCGGAGGGAAACCTGTTTGCGTGTAGTATCATCAGACTCTAGTCCGTCAGAGCCCCTAGAACCCAGGCTGCGAACCTGTCACCTCGCGGCCACCCCGCCGTCGGCGAACCCCTCCCACGCCCTACTTTCGGTCTGGCGCACCCGGCGCGGAACAGGCCCCCAGAGGAACGGCTTGCGTTCCCTCGGATGCAGGGCCGCCCGTGTGTACCCACCCCCGGTGTGCTTTGCCGTGTTAATGTCGAGGGGGCGGATGAGCCCCTGTGTGCTTTTCCTCAGGCAGCCAGCGCCTCCGCGCCGCTGCGCGCCGCGCGTCGCCGCCACACGCCCCACAACCGCCCCGCACAGCACGACCTACGGGACGCATGAGGAGCTGACCCTGCCCTGAGTCACACAAGACCCCATGTCAGGAACGAAAGCGCACGCGAAACACACTTGAGCTTACGCCCGGCGACAGGGCGAACCTTGCTTCCCTCAATCTCTTTTCGATGGGGCGAACCTTCTTGCTTTTTCCTGATGGCTCGCCACCTCCTCTTATGCTCCCCCTCCCCCGGGGGTCGAGGGAACTGCTCAGGGACTCGCCTCCGGATTGGGCGAGGGGTTGTCGGGCAACTCGTGGCTGCCTCTCATTGGTCGGGCCGAACACTCCATCTGGCTAAGGTGGAGCCATCCCTGAGGTGGTCAGCCTCCTGATTGGCTGGGGCATGCATGCGATGCTCGCTCTTCACTCATTGGCTGGTGGAAACGCTCCATGCCCCTCCTCAGGGCGGAGCCTCTATCTGAGGCGATGGAGGCTCCGCCCACGTCTTCAGCCAAAAACATGTGGGCAATGGCGACCAGTTCGAGTGCAGGACGGTGCCGCTGTTGTTGTAGTTGTTGATGTAAAAACCTAATTAAAAAATAACTCGTAGCGCACACACGAAATTCCCATTAGACAAAGGGGATGGATTCTAACTATAAACATACTTATCGAAATAACTGAACTACGGGGACTCTGGCTGTTTGTGTGCAAAAGGTTTCCAAATCCGTA
>CM068953.1:44488822-44505534 GCA_035128595.1 Eptatretus atami
AAGTAGAGAGGAATACTCGAGGCCCAAAAATGTGTCTCTTAATCGCTGTCAAGCCATAGAGGAACATGTTTTCCAAACAAGATGAGACTTCTCCACCCGAGGAAAGTAATACAAAGGACCAAACCCTGTTGTCCTGTGACATCTCCTCTCTCATTCATCCTTTCCTGAACAGGGATGTTGTGTCAAACTCGACCTCCAACCATCCGTTCAAAACCATAAATGTTGGATTTTAATTATGTACGAAACGAATGCCTTTCCTCACAGTTTATCGAGCAGTCATTCACTTGCCTGGCCATAACATCATTGAAAACCACTTGTTCTCATCTCTCTCTGCTGCCAGTCACCGAGCCATCTTTTTTGATCCATCAATTTCATTTGATGAAGGATGTTCTTGCAGAAGCTGCAGCGTGATTAGGTAGATGACGTCATTGGGAGATGCAATTGAAATTGTCGGATGACTTTCACACTGCTTTTGGGTCCTGAGATCAAAGTGGTTGTTTGAGGTTCAGGGTGTTGCAAACAACTCCATGAGACCGTTTTGAACTATATCTTGTTGAGGGTTTAGAGGGTAATGGTCTTTAATTATGGAATTGCGCGTATCTTATTCTGAACCATCGTGAAGAAATGAATGGGTTGTACGACACAGTATTATATTAGGATTCGGTATCTCCTAATATCATCCTCTGACAAGTCATCCTCGAAACGTCATCTAACAGTGACCTGTCATCCGTTATCGAGGATCGGCAAAATGAGTGCAGCATGCTGTTAAAGGCTGTGGTTGGAGTGGCGAGCCGTCCAGATGTCCAATAGCAAGGAGATCTGTTAAGCAGCACTAACAGAAGGAGGAGAGTATGGGTCGCCACACCTCCTTCTCCATCCTCGTTAACAGGTTGAGTTCCTCTGGATGATGTTTCTATTTGCTCGAACAGTTCGATGGGGAATTTTTGAGGTCAATTGTGAATGGAATCCTTTGTTCAGTTTTTTTCTCAGAATCTTTGATAACCGTCTGCTGTGTTAGTTTTGCGACACGGTTGAGCTGAGGAATTTGGGGAATAATCGGATTGTGATTTGATGTGATAATGAGATTGTACGACAATTTGAATTTAGAGGTTTGGGCGTATGAGTAGTGTGTGGCAACAGTCCAATTCTCTTTGATTACAACCATGTTTGTATTTGTAAAGAGATTAAATCAACATTTTGTTCATTCATTCATCTGACTGTACCTGAAACCCAAATAATAGAAGAAACTCGCCTCGACAATTAAGTAACTATTTTCCTGATATTTGAATTGTTTCTAAAAAATTACTCTGACAGTGACAGAAAATGAGTAAATGAATAGGTGGTTCATCAACTTCATTTCACCCACGCCTCCCCGCTATCCGGCTACCCGCCCACTCAATTCGTCCCCAGGAGTTTCGGAGTGGCGAGGACACAGAGTGGCCGACCGTGGCACGGTTCCAGAACAAGCCGTCTGGAATCAATATGCACGTTCACCTTTGCGCTGAAGTTTGATGGAAAACTGTTCCAAGATAACCTTCTTCACATCTATGAATACTTGGCTTCGAAGCGGGTGTGATGGGGGCTCTCCTTGAGTAATAACACAAACCCATTTCTCCTCAGCACAATCTTTAATAGTTTAATTATGGTTTGTAAAAGATCTACAACTGTAATTATGTAATGAATTCACATGGTAAGCACAAAAAGCAAAAAAATAATAAAAGAAATACAGATTTTCGAAAAACCTTAAATAATTCTGGCTGCCAGACCATGAGTCCATCCAGGTTGAAATTTGTAAAATATATATTCATCATCACAAGTAGGATCATAAATTTTAGTTTAACGTTGACGATGAGCAGTTCAGAAGAATCATTTTTTTTAAAAAGATTTTCATTCAATAAAATATGGCTGCCAGACCATGTGACTCTCAATTATTTTGTGAATTCTTGATATCTCACCAAGCTTGGAGACATTTATGTTGCATTTCCCTCCAATCTGTCCAGATGTTCCTGGATAACGATTTTTGAAAGGTGATAAGGTAAAAAAAATCCAATATGGTGCCAACATCGCTGACATGAATGTCATCAAGCGGGAACCTTTTCGTTCCACCTGCATAGGCGGCTCAGACAGCATCATCTTCCAGAATAATAAGTCTGTCAGTGTTAAACCTGCTCCTTAATAAATCCATTCACCCTCTACTGTTTCATGATGCGTAATGACGAAGCTGTTTGAGAAGGGGGTTTGAGTCCGTGTGTTGGAAATTTTGGGTTTTGGAATACTATCGAATATGGATTTGGAAAATGAGGTTTGTGAATGAGTTTTGTAGAATAATGAAGGTTGGGAATGAGGTTTGAAGGAAATGAAGGGTTTGGGAATTGGAAAAAAAGGTTGAGGATAATGAGGTTTGGAAATGAGGTTGAGAGATGAAGGTTTGGGAATGAGTTTGACAGGATAATGAGAGGTTCGGAGTTTTGAAAGGAAAATGAAGGTTGGGAATGAGGTTGATGAAGGATAATGAAATGTTGGGAATGAGGTTTTGATAGGAAAATGAACGTTTGGGAATGAGTTGAAGATAATGAGTTTGAATGAGGTTTGAAAGGATAGATGAAGGTAATGAGGTTGACAGGATAATGAAGGTCGGGAATGGACGTTTGAGAAAATAAGTTCGGGAATGAGGTTGAAGGATAATGGAAGGTTTGGGAAACTGAGGTTTGAAGAAAATGAAGTTTAGGCAATGAAGAAGTTGTATCAATGGGGAAAGGTTATTCCTCCAATCAATCTGACCGGTAATGGCAGTCCAGCAGTGCCGCATTTTCAACCTCGAGCCACCAAATCTAACAACTCTAAGTTTTTCCCCAACGTCATAGACTTCTCAGCCTTTGGGCAACAATTACGTTCTCCATCACTTTACATTTGGCTCAGTTAAAAAGCGGTGAAGGGGACAGAAGACAAGGCTTGTAAGGGAGGTATCACATTATCACGGGAAGCAATCCCATGACTCATTCTCAGCTCAAAAACTGTGATTGGTTCCCCCCCCCCGAAATTTAAATCCTTGCGGGTAACAACCATCGGAACCAATAGGTTGTCTTGATTGGCGAAACCCACGATATTGGAATCCGCAATATTGGAGGGTGTTTACTGTCTGCTAACTGAGTGTTCTTGGAAGTATGTAAGGAAGGCGATTTCTGTTGTACAGGTGTTCAAGGTTCATGACCAATTCATTTAATTCAATAAGATTATAAAAGTCATAAGATATTTATCAGGGTTTTACCATGCATTGACGCATGTGTCGATGACACACCGTATCGAGACACGTAAAGTTAGTTTAATGGCCGTGTTGTTTGGTGTCCTTTATGACGTCGCTTAAAACAGTAGGTTTCCTGTTTGGAATGATTTTCCAACTTTGTTTGACTGCCCAGACAGGTAGACGTGTAAAATATCATCTCACTCTCTCTGTGCATGTGCGAGCGGGACAATTCATCGCCAAAGTAACGGTAAAACAGCAGGGTTCTGTGTTACCGATTCGTGTTAAAACAACGTTCATTTAAATAGGTAGTTCCCTTGATCATGAAACTACATTGTCAGACAGACAGACAGACCGGACGGACATGAACCATGTTTATCCCACTTTCAACTTCCGTTGCAGGGTAATGAACCAGTAACAAACCATAACCCTCATGACTCTCTCCATCATCAACGACAAGGTGCTTTCAGGTAAACCGTTAAGTTTCACCTTTTCTTGTTCCCTCTGTATTACCTCTCTACAAAGACAATGTTTGGTGTTTCCTCTTCGACACCATCTCTGCTGTCCAAGTCGGCTCTGGGTGGTAACTGTAGGTTCTGTGGATCAGAATCTTGGGTTTAGCTGAACCCCTTTATGTACTTCATTTGAAACACGTTGAAACGTGGTCAGTAAAACCAGGCAAGGATTCTTGGAGAGATTATTTGAATTTAATTCAAGCTTGTAGTTCATCTTGTGAAGCATGATGTCATATAATATGTTGTTTTTGAACAAGTCTTTCTTGTCATCAAAATTTTTTTTGGACTTAACGCAACCTTATGGTCAATAGTAAATGAACCTGTGTTCGGATAGCAACATGTTTTTAAAATGAGTCTCTTTGTTGAGGATGGTGATGAATGTACCCCTTTTCCTTTTTAAATTGGTGAAGAGTGGAAGCGGCCTCTTCCATGAGCCTGCGAATCTCTTTGGCTGTCTCAACACGAGCCTCGACTTTGTATATAGAAATAAATGAATTAAATAAATAAATGTTATTTCAATTTGCTTGCAAGCAGTAATACAGGGTGTGGCATGTTTTAGAGATTTCGCATAGTTTCTTTCATGATATTCCTGCATATCCTTTACGTTGCACCTGAGAATATCATTATCTCATGAGATTTCTCATCAGGTTTCGAAAAGTTATGAATGAGCGAGATTTAAGGTCAATACTCACCAAAGTCAGCAAGCACCATTCACTGCTCACTCGAAGGCTGACCTACTGATTGAATGATCTTTTTCCAAATTTGAGACTTTTCACTGGAGAGAGAATCTCATTAATTATTTCCATTTTGTAACACATCAGGCTGTGACAGATGTGATGTGGTACCTGAGATCCAAGTTAATATACGATCAAGAGATGAGTTTTTGCACAGAGCTTGGGTACTTCCATCCCGCGTTGATCTGTACAGTCATTGACTTAAATTTGGACTAAAGAAGTTTTTTTTTTATCCAAAGGTGAGGCTCAATGGAGGAGCTTAAACATCCTGAATGGATCAAGATGTCAGGACGCAAAAATGATCAGTAGCGGGGGGGGGGGGGGGTGGGGTGGAGGGGGACACCAAACAGCAGACATTGAAGACAAAATAGAGGGTGAACTTCACCAAACAATGGGTGTGGGGAGGATTGTGGACAAAGAATAAGAACACATGGGGTGGACAGATGGATACAAGAAGGCAATCTCGGGAAGGAAAACTGGAAATTTGGAAGTTGATGGCCTTGGGGTGGGATTAACGAGGGGTAGAAAAGAATCATGGTTTTGATTCAGGTGATTGGCTTGCTTTTAAACTTCGTCCCACGTCATCTCAATCTCAATCACCTCCTCAGCCCTCTCCTCTCCTTCCTTGTTTTATTCCACAACAGGCTCCAGAAATGTTCCAGTCGTGATCAAGAGAAATTGGCTCCACTGACTTTTCAGACTCATGGCGTCGTCTTGAGGGCCGTTGATCGTCTCTGGAATGAGCCTGAACCTGGTGAGGAAGACATGAAGGAGGCTTGGTGTTGATCAGCATCGCGTTCTCTTTATATCTGTTATTTCAGTAAAAATTCCTTTATAATCGGATTTGTTTGCTTTGATGAATGAATATACAATGCGCTTTAACACCTTCTCAGGCTTATTTTAAATTAATATTTATTTATTTACCCTTTATTACTATTCACAACTCTGTTTTCAGTTTGTACCCATTTTAATTTATTTTTCTCCTTTCTTCGTGTCTTGCCAAGAAAACCAGACTCTCTCTCATCTTTGAACAACCTCAACTCACTGAAACCCTTCCTGCATCTTCGTTCTATTAAGACCCTGCAATGCACTGCAGTCTTCAACACGACTAACAACATTCACACCGAGCATTTCACACTTCCACCCACATTGCTCTCTGGACCAACCGCACATTACTGACTTTACGACCCACCACTTATAACCTCCACCCACAATTGGCTCTTACCACAGCCCTATTTCTTTACCGCCGGGAATACCTTTACCACGCCCACCATTTACACTCCACCCACATTGCTGTTACCACACCCACATTACCTTACCGACGCCCACATCTTATGACTCCCACCCACATTCACGCACAATGGCACAAGATTGGGAAGAACGAACACATACTTGGAGTGGGATTTACTATAATCAAACAAAAACAATAATTGATTCTTAACATTTAATTGTCACACAATTGTTTCCAACATATTTACTTGTTTGCTTAACTCTTTGATTACATTATCATCAAGGTATCAATCTGCAGGCCTTTTAAGGTGGGTTTATTTGGTGCATTATGAGTTTTGATTTTAATGAAAATGATGCTCACCAATCACCCTTTGAACTCTCCATGACATCCAGGCTGTAAAAGTCCCAATTACGTCCACAATGAAACCATCTCTGGATGTGAATTCTCAGGGTAACAAACCCCACCGTATTCGTTCCCATAGTCCCACATTCAGATTCAGATTTGTGGGAGTTTCCCATGGCTCACAGTTTTGTCCATTCCTCAATAGAATACATAAACTTTTGATGATTAGGATGAATCTCATATTTCGTGAAAAACGCAGGTGTGGGAATGGCACAGCTTTAGGAAGGTTTGCGTGATGTGTGGTACACAAGTGAAGGAACAGATCGAAATTAGGAAACTTGTTGTTCTTGTACATTGGTCTTGTTCCACGAGAAGAAGAAGTTTAAAATAATTTATTTTTCTGTGTTGTTGTTGAATTTGAAATTCAGCAGGGAGAACTCGTTACGAGGTTGGTTTCCATGAAAGGTTCAGCATACTCAGTATAGAACAGCCCAGAATGAGATTAAATCTTTTAAAACGGAACCACGTGAGAACTTTTAACACACGGCCCTTTCCATTTGGTCCTCATGCCTTGTCATGAACCAGGCTGAAGGTGTGGGAGGTGTGGACTCCTTGGGTGATGTGTGGTGAGAGCTGGTTGCTTCATGTCGATTTGTTTTGTTTCTGCCTCAAACACGGTCTCGTTTATATCATGAGAATTAGTCCGTTTGCACTTATTCATGCTTGCTTGTGGCCTTCTTGTGAGAGCCGGGAATACTTTTCCTTTATCTTTCCTGAAATAAAAATTACATTTTATCTTCAAGTAACCCATAATTCCAGTGATTATTGTTCCGTAACCATGGTTCATTCATTACGTCTTTCAATTATTCAATAAAGATTAAAAATTGGAATTGCTGAATTGAGTGCCTGTTGAATGGAATGATGAGTTGTGATGAAGTCAATCGCAAACTTTTGATTATGAACATAATCCCCCAGAATGTTTGACACCCATGAGAAGAAACACCAAGCAATTGGGGGTCATCAGGGCAGCCAAACGTAAAATCGTGTGGCACAGAAGGATTTGTTTCCCTAAATGGCTCACAAAGCTCCTAATATACAGTCGAAAATACTGTGGAAACATACCAGCGAGAAGGAGGTGCTTCGGCACAAACGAGCAGTTGGAAACCTTCTGAATTGCCCAAAGCTGAGCTTGCAGCTCCCGCCATGCTGAACTCCTGAGGCCGCGTGCAAAGGCCCAAAGGTTTTGTGGACAGGGCACATTCTACCAACCTTTGACCCATCACTGCCCCAGTGAGTGGACCATTGAACCTTGCGGGATTACCTCGTGTGAACATGGCAGCTTGGTGATGTATTTAATGGAGGCCGGCAATCGGAAGACGATACCCTCATTCAACATTCAGGAAGACTTCCCAGAGGGAGACACCGTTCTGGTTTTGGTTACTTATTAACACCAATGAAAGATCATATCGCGGCTTGTCATCACAGGGTAAGTTTGAAATTATGATATTTACTATTACTCGTGTTTGGGGTGACAGTCGGGGGTGGGGTTGGTTTAGAGTGTGAACTGTATTGGCTCTGAGGGCCGTTATCAGTAAATACATTAGTTTGGTTCGCGGGGCCACAAGATAAACAAGAAAAAGCAATCAAAGATTGCAGAACCCTCACCATGACTTATTTCTGTGGGGTGTTGTGTAGTTTGTGTGGAGTTTGTGTCCTGGTGTATATGTAATTTCATAAGAGCAGCATAGTTAGGAACTCATCACTTTTATAACTGCTGGCAGTGATGAACCAGGTACCAAGACGTCCGCTTTGATTGGATCACTAACCCTAAACCCATGACTTTTTTCATTATATATTATCAATTGAATTTAGAATGGGATTAATTCAAATAAAAATGAAGACCAAAATCGGTGGCAGTCCTGCATTGGAGTCATCAGAAGGAAACCCAAACAAAAACAAAAGATGAGTCATCAGTAGGACCTGATAGGATTTGCATTTCAGCGGCTCCTCCACCCTCAAACCCATCCAAGCACAGCCAAGTGAGCCTTATTTAAAAAAAGAAGAAAAAAATATAAAAATACCAGATACAAGAAAAAAAATTCTGCGCCAGACCCTGTGTCCAATCAAGTTGAAATTTAAAACCTGTTTTCGCATCACGTACTAGATCATAATGTGAAGTTTCACGTTGGTTAATTAAGCTGTTCCAGAGAAACATTATTAATATTTTTCTTTAATCCAATATGGCTGCCAAACATGTGACTTCAATTATTCATGACAAACTTTACACCAAGGCTTGTGGAACATTTACGTGAAGTTTTCCCTCGATCTGTCCAGCCTTTCTGGAGAGAAGATTTTATAGGTTTGAGGTAAATCCAATATGGCTGCCAACCGTGAACTTTTGATGTCTCGGTGAACCTTTTGTTCCTTATGGCATCGGCAGTCTACACGTAAAGTTTGCCTCGTCTGTTCAGCCACTTCAGAGAATAAGCAATTTGAAAGGTTTAAGAAAACAAAAAACAATATGGTGCCAAACACATGATGAAATGACGTACTGAAAAACTCATCAAATTTTTTCTTGTGGACAATTTTATCCCTAATGACCCTCAAAATTTTCATCACTGATCGGAATGTGGCATTCTACATAGCAATTAACCGTCATAAACAAGAGCACCTATAACGTCCATTAACAAATCACACTCATTTCCGCATAGAGGAGTGTTGCTAATGTGCCAAGCTTTCAAGTTTTTTCCTTGGCACAGTTTCAGAAGATAGAGGTCCAAAGTTTTTTCCATTTTTTCCAATATGGCTGCCACACAACGTGACCTTTGACGTCATAATTATCAATTCAAGCATTCTCCATGAGTAGTCGCCCAAATGGTCGAAAATTTTGTCTCAATCTGACAAGCGGTTGTGGAGAAAATCAGAAGTTCTGTGGGTGAACAAACAAACAACAGACAAACAAACAGACAAACGGACCCAAATGCAATACACTCTCTGATCCTTTCGGCGAGGGTAACTAGTTCTCTTTCCTCGAGGCATTGAGAGTGTTGTGGCTGGTGACGCCGTTAAGTTCCGTTGGGGAACCAGTTCGCTTCCATGGATTGGTCCAAGTCCCTCAAGCAATCACAAGGCTTCCTTGCAATTGAATACTGTTGTTTGTGTTGACGTTGGTAATCGATTGCGTAGTGCTTTACATATGGGATGGCAAGTCGATGTGTCAGTTGATGGATTTTTCCACAAGAGTACGGAGGCCTGCGATAATCTCACGGATCACCTTGATGATCCTGTCCCAAGGATAGTTGTCTTGATTCCCATGAGATGTGTGTTGGAGGTTTGTGTGTGTATTTTGTTGTCACCAACAGGACAACTTGTCTTTGGTCGCCTCAACAGCCATCGTTGGTGTTTACGGTTAGCCCGTGGTGGATAAGCATTTGGGTTGGCATTTTGGAACGTAATTTTGTTTCCATCTTCACACAACGGGAATGCTATAGATGAACGTCATTAAAAAAAACATGAAAACGAGCTGGGAGTTCTAATACAAACACAATTTATTTACAACCAAGCGAGGAAAAGAATGTGGCAACATTGAATGTACAGCAGGAATAGCAAGGAATTTGTGGGGTGCGGCAAAAGGCAACTTACAAAAAGAAGACAGAGCAGGATTAGCCGGCATCTGTACAATCTTACTTACTCTGGGAACAGGTGGCCATCAAACCCAGGCCACACACCCACACACACACACACACACAACACCACACACACACACACACACACACACCCGAGGAAAGTTAGAGAGCGCAAAGAGAGAAGGTGAGGTGGAGCGCCCTCCAAAATACCTGCCGCGGTCCGCTGACCAACCGGCCCAGGACGGTTAGGGAGGGGTAGTTTGAAAGAATACTGGTGTCTACGGTGTGGAGTGAGGAAGGTGCTTGTGTCGGCAACGTGAGGGGTGTGGTGTTGCGCCAGAAGAAAATGGGATTGGCGAGTCAGTAAACGTTCTTCTTTTGCATCCCCACAGAAGACGGGGTAAGGGGAGGTTATACAGAGAGAGAGAGAGGAGAGAGAGGAGAGAGAGAGAGAGAGAGAGAGAGAGAGAGAGTGAGAGGAAATAGATGGGTGAGACGGAAGATCCCTAAACCTATCCGTGTAAATGTCTGTATGTGTGGGCATGTCGCTTCCCTGGGACGTCCGCCTGAGTGTTCCCGAAACTTGTGATATGGTGCGTTTTCTCCTGCCATTGATTCACGGGGTCGTCGGATGTGCGCTCCGCACTGGTCTGGTCTGGCTATGCGGTGGTGGCGGAACGTCAACAGCACGGCAAGGAGTCTCAAAGGACGGCAGTCCAACACTCAGATCAGGTTCCTCGAAGAGAAGCTCTTTAGAAGAAGTGCACTCTTACGGGCTTTGTGCTACCCCTTTTTAATAAGCCCAGCCGAAGGGGTGGGGCGAGTAACCGAGTGATGCGCTGTGGCCCAATCCTCCTCTATTGGGCGCACAGTGGCCCTAGCTATGCCCGCCAGGCTCCGGGACATGCCGGAAACTGGCTAATACCTTCCAGCTTTGTGCACGCCGGAGGCTCCTGACTTAACTTGGGAGCAATGTTTCCCGAGCCGCACCCCAGCCTGAACGTGCCCACCGAGTGTAGTCTGTTGTCAGATGGCAAGCACAGACTTTTTCCGCCACCCCACGTGCTCCTTCATGAACCAAAATGCACACGGGACCCGAACCAACCTCCAGATCACCCTTACCCACGACCTCTCCTCCGTTGCTTTGGGGTCTTGCCGTGGTCTGACCGACTGGATGATGCGTTGGCAACAAGCCGGACACTCACCCGGGACGTTTTCCGGGTGAGTATGCGGTGGAGCATATAGCCGTCTTGTGTCATGTAATTCATGTATGAGATCAACCGAGAGCAATGGTCAGTAAGCGACAGCGGGAAGCATGGCGGCATGAGGAAGCTCGGGCTCCCATGAATATTCTGAGGTTTTCTTGTGTGGAGCACAATAAAGACATTGATAGGTGCATTCAAACTGCTTCCTTCCTGAATACATTACTGGTGACGAGGATATGGATTCGTGGGTGAGCGACATGAAGTACGCCTGAGCTATTGACCGCGACGTTAGCTGTTGGCGACACTCGTTATTTCCCTCAACGCGACTCTCATCACAGGTCCCTCGGACCGTTTGACTGAAGTTCAACCTTCGCGCGAAGCAACGCTGGGGAGCATACAATTGACGCAACACTTCTGGACGACAACTGGCTCGATGTTGCAAACTCATTTGGGAACAAATCATCGACTGCAGGCTTCCAAGCCACCAACCGCATAGCAGGCACCTCCTCGCGAGATACCCAGACGTCCTTCAGGGAACTCAGGGACATGAAGGTGTTTTCATGCCACGCTCAATGTTGAGAAGATGTGAAGCCAATTTTCTGCAACAGCAGCCCCCAGTTCCTCTCGCATCGGCAAGAGAAGGTTGATGGCCGAATTAGCCCAGAATGGAAAAGTTGAGGTTCATTGAGTCAGTTTCAGTACTCGAATTGGGCTGCTCCAGTTGTTTCCTGTGTGAGGCAGACAAATCGATAAGACTTTTGTGGTGATTTACAAAATGTCGATAACAATGTTTTCCATCTTGGACAACATATCCCATACCAAGGATCGATGACTTATACACAAAACTCGAGTGGAGGGGCAGTCATTCACCAAGCTCGACATAGATCGAGCCGACCTACAAGTCATCCTGGAGGATCTGGAATGAGGATTTCCAAGGAATATCTCCACGCATCAACACGCATGGGGTTCTAACAGAAACAACCGCTGATTTTGGTGTCAAATCGGCACCAGGAAAAAATCCTCCCCCCAACGTTGTATGGATAGCCTGTTCGCTGCTTGAACCAACACGTTGTTGTTTACCAAATGAACATCGAGTCATCACTGGCCGCTCAGAGTCAACATCGTGACACCTCGAACGTGTGCTACACATTAATCTCCGACTCTGGACTCTGCCTGCGGAGAGACAAGTGCGAGTTCCTGGTTCCGTTGTGACCTATTTGGGCATCGTATCGATGCTGACAGGCTTACATCCACTGAAGAGAAAGATCAGAGCACCAAAGACGCCCCAGCTCTTGACCAACATTTCTGAACCAAGGCCTTACATTGGATGCTGCATGGACCACAGAGTGTATATCCCAAACGTTGGCGCACAAAGATTTTGGATCAGTTTGATGTCTCCAGGCATTGTGAGAATGAATCGCTGGCACGGACTATGTCGGTGCCTCACCTTGACTCTGCATCGAACAGTGTGAAGCATTGTTATCCACGCCAAAACGTCGAAGCGCCCCTGTAAAGGCCACCCTGCACCCCCGAAAATGGCCCACTGAACCATGGCAGAGGATTCATTTTGACTAAGCTGGACCCATCGATGGCCCGTATGATCCTATTGTTATGGATGCTCACAGGTGCATGGATCGATGCCTGTGGTAAGGACACCAGCAACCTCACCGCGACTATAGAGAGGCTGTGCCAGTGCTTTGCCACCCATGTTTGGCCACGCATGATATTCTCGTATCTGATACCGGATTCGGACTTCACGCCAAATCGAATCAATTCGTCTGTCACACACGAACCTGTGCACAAAATTTCATCCGGATTCCGTCCACAACTTTTTGAGATATCCTGCACACAAACAAACAGAAGAGGTGAAAACAACCTTCTTCACCTTGTGGTGGCGGAGGAAATAACTGCTTGGGATCACGTAATGCTGGGTGCCAATTAGCCTTAGAGGCATGCGGTTTTTGCAGAACCAAAACAATATATATATGTCAGTGCCTATAGAAAGCCTACAACGCTTTCAAATTTTAAAACCTTGTTGTTGCTTATAGCCTGTAATTAAATTGTATTAATCAGACTTTTCCACCTTTATTTACACATCATAACCCACAACTTACCAAGTGAAAAACAAATTCTAAACTATTCTAAACAAATTCAAAGAAAATTAAATAAAAAATACAAACTAGAATATCCACCCTGTTGATTGGATATGTCCACCTCCCTTTATCCTTGGAGCACAGTAAAAACAATCATTAAGGAAAAGTGGAAGGCGTATGGTAACCCACCAAACCCTCCTGAAGATCAGCCGTACTCAAAACTGCGATGACATATGTAGCATCGGATCGACGATCAGGAGACGGCCACCAGAAGGCCTAAAGTGGGTATAAATCTTTGGAGAAGAGAAATGCCTTATCTCGTGCTTGCACCTTGAATGCAAAGACTGTACTGTGTGCATGTGACAAAACATATCCAGCACTCTACAATCTGGCCGGAGCGTTAGGGTGGCAGCAAGCATATGGCATCTCAACTCAAAGTGCCCAATTGAGTCCATTTGGACGGTGTTCAAGGAAAACACTCGGAGAGGTATTCTGACTAGCATTGCAAACGTTATTGTGTTCTGGACGAATATCGCCAAGATGATTTGCACACAAGTGAAGTTTTGCATTCTAGCCTGTAGTGTTCCCAAGTCATTAGTTTGTGTCTTGATCCAGATCGACTCATTACTTGGTATCCAATTTTGAAGGGACGGCTGAATCTAGGAAGGGTTTTGGTGGTAACAATACGCTTCCACTTTTAAATGATTAGTTTTGACTGTGCTCCAAGGGATTAAGGAGGGTGGACACTATATCCAATCAAAGGGTGGATTATTAGTTTTAGTGTTTTTATCATTTAATTATCTCATTTGTAGAATTTGTTTTTCAAAACTATGGAAGTTTTAGGGTTATGAGTGTAATAAAGGTGGAAAAGTCTGATTTATACATTATTACAGGCTATAAGGCGAAAAAGGTTAAAAATTGAAAGCGTTGTGCTTTCTATAGGCATGTACATATTAATAGGTTGTGGTTCTGCAAACCGCATGCCTCTAAAGGCAGGCACCCAGCACAGTGACCAAGGCAGTATTCTCCGCACCAATAGGTGCAGAAGGTTGTTTTCACTTTCGTTTGGTTTGTGTGCAGATCTAAAAAGTTGTGGACGGATCGGATGAAATTTGTGCACAGTTGGTGTGGTGAAGGACGAATTGATTCGATTTTGGTGAAGGATCCGACTCCGGATCAGGTCGAGATTATCACATGCGTGGAAACCATGAGTGGCAAAGCACTGCACAGCCTCCTATAGTCGCGTGTGAGGTTTGCTGGAGTGTACACAGGCACGATCAATGTGGAGCATCATAAAATAAAGGTATACGCCATCGATGGTTCCAGCTTAGTCAAATGAATCCTCTGCTGGTTCATGGGCCATTTTTCGGGGGTGCAGTGGGCTTACAGGGCGCTCGACGTTTTGGCGGGATACAACTGCTACCGTTCGATGGCAAGAGTCAAGGTGAAGGCACCCAGACTAGTTTCGTGCCAGCGATTTCATCCAAATGCCTGGATGACAATATGAGCGATCCAAATCTTTGTGCGCAGTTGGGATATACTGTGTGGTCTGCAGCATGCAAGTAAGTGACAGAATGGTTGGTCAGAGCTTGGGGCGTCTTTGATTGTCTGATTTCCTTCAGTGGGATGTAAGGCTTACATCGATAGATGCCAATAGTACGGGAACAGGACGCACTTGTTCCGGAGGCAGAGTCCAGAGTCGGAGATAATTGTAGACACGTGAGGTTGTCAGATGTTGAAGTCTGAGAGGCCATGACTCGGATGTCTTGGTAAAACAAAGGTGGTTCAGCAGCGAAACAGGCTATCCACGTTGGTAGATTCCTGGTGCCGATTTAACACAAAAATCAGGCGGTGTTTCTGTAGATCCCGATGGTGTTGAGGTAGATATTCCTGGAATCCATCAGGATTCCAGATGATGAGGTCGGCTGATCTCATGTGAGCTTGTGAAGACTGCCCCCTCAGTTTTGTGTATAAGTCTGATCCTTTGATGGGAATTTGGTCCAAGATGGAACATTTGTTGATCGACATTTTGTATCACCACAAAGTCTTATGATTGTCTGCCTTCCCACGACATCGAACAACTGAGCAAGGCCCAATTCGAAGGTAGAATGACTCAATGCACCTAACTTTTCCATTCTGGCTAATTCGCATCAACCTTCTTTGCCATTGCGAGAGAACTGGGGCGGCTTGCAGAAAATTGGCTTCACATCTTTCTCAACATTGAGCTTGGCAGTGAAACCCTTCAATGTCCTGAGTTCCTTGAAGACGTCTGGGTATCTCACGAGGAGGTGCTGTAGTGCAGTTAGTGGCTTGGAAGCCTGCAGTCGATGGATGTGTTCCCTTATTGAGTTTGCAACATCGAGCCAGTTTCGTCTGAGAAGTGTGGGTCAATGTATGCCTCCCAGCTTGCTTCGCGCGGGTTGAACTCATCAATACGGCCGAGGGACCTGGTGATGGAGTCGCGTATGCAGGGAAATAACGAGTTGGGAGGCCAACAGCTCACTGCAATAGCTCAGCTTACTTTCCATGTGCTCACCAGAATCCAATCCTCGTCACCATGTAATGTATCAGGCAAGGAAAGCAGTTTGAATGCACCATCAATGTTTTATTGTGCTCCACACAAAGAAACCTCAGAACTATTCATGAGCCCAGCCTGCTCATGCCGCCATGCTCCCACCTCGCTATGACCATGCTTCCTGTTGATCTCATACATGAATACATGACACAGACGCTAATAGCTCCACCGCATCTCACCAGAAACGTCCCGGGTGAGTGTCGGGAATTGTTGCAACGCTCATCTAGTCGTCAGACCACGGCAAGACCCAAAGCAACGAGGAGGGGTCGTGGGAAGGGTGATCTGGGAGTTGGTTCGGGTCCCGGGTGTGCATTTTGGTTCATGAAGAAGCACGTGGGTGGTGGAGAAAGTCCGCTGCCATCTGACATACAGACTACACTCGGTGCACGTTCAGGGCTGGGGTGCTGGCTCGGGGAACATGCTCCCATGTTAAGTCAGGAGCTCCGAGCCGTGCCAAAGCTGGTAGGCATCTGAGCCAGTTTCCAGTCCCGGAGCCTGGCGGGGCATGGCTATGGCCACTGTGGCCCAATAGAGGAGCAGGACTTGGGCCACAGCGCATCACTTTCCGGTACTCGCCCCACCCTTCGCCTGGGGCTTATAAAAAGGGGTAGCACAAAGCCGTAAGAGCGCGCTTCTTCTAAAGAGCTTCTTCTTCGAGAACCTGATCTGAGTGTGACTGCCGTCCTTCGAGACTCCTTGCCATGCTGTTGACGTCCCGCCACCCCCGCATAGCAGAGAGACCAGTGCGGAGCGCACATTGCACGAGCCCAGTGAATCAATAGGCAGGAGATAACGCGCCATATACAATTGGAACACTCAGGCGGAGCGTCCAGGAAGGTACATCTACACATACAGACATTTACATGGATAGGTTAGGATCTTCCTTCTCACCCATCTATTCTCCTCTCTCTCTCTCTCTTCTCTCTCTCTCTCTCTCTCTCTCTCTCTGTATCCTCCCTCTACCCCGTCTTCTGTGGACGCACAAAGAAGAACGTTACTGACTCGCAATCCCATTTTCTTCTGGCGCAACACCACACCCCTCACGTTGCCTACACAGCACCTCCTCACTCCCACACCGTAGACACCAGTATCTTTCAAACGACCCCTCCCTAACCGTCCTGGGCCGGGTTGGTCAGCCGACCGCGCCAGG
>CM068953.1:44583521-44600837 GCA_035128595.1 Eptatretus atami
GAGATCTGCTGCGGTGATCGACTACAAATCTACATCGACTGAAATCTGCTGCAGTGATCTACTACAATCAACATCAAGTGAAATCTGCTGGCAGTGATCTACTACAATCCTTCATCGACTGATATCTGCTGCAAGTGATCTACTACAATCTACTGACTGATATCTGCCTTCGTGATCTACTACAATCTACACCGACTGATATCTGCTGCGGTGATCTACTACAATCTACGATGAGACCTAGATCATCTGCTGTCGCTGATCTACTACAATCTACATCAACTGAAATCTGCTGCGTTGATCTACGACAATTGAGATCTAGCTGAAATCTGCTGCGGTGATGCTACTACAATCGGCTGCGGGTAATCTACTACAATCTACATCACTGAAATCTGCTGGCGGTGATCTACGACAATCTACATCAACTGATATCTGCTGCGGTGATCTACTACAATCTACATAGACTGATATCTGCTGTCGTGATCTACTACAATCTACATCAACTGAAATCTGCTGTCGTGATCTACTACAATCTACATAGCTGATATCTGCTGGCGGTGATCTACTACAATCTACATCAACTGATATCTGCTGTCGTGATCTACTACAATCTACATCAACTGAAATCTGCTGCGGTAATCTACTACAATCTACATCAACTGAATCTGCTGCGGTGATCTACGACAATCTACATCAACTGATATCTGCTGCCGTGATCTACTACAACTACATAGACTGAAATCTACTGCGTGATCTACTACAATCTACACTCGACTGCATATCTGCCTGCGGTGATCTACTACAATCTAGATGGACTGATATCTGCTGTCGTGTCTACTACAATCTACATCGACTGAAATCTGCTGCAGTGATCTAACTACAATCTACAATCGACTGAAATCTGCTGTGGTGATCTACTACAATTTACATCAACTGAAATCTGCTGCGGTGATCTACGACAATCTACATCAACTGATACTGCTGTCGTCGATCTACTACAATCTACAATCGACTGAAATCTGCTGCAGTGATCTACTACAATCTACATCGACTGAAATCTGCTGTGGTGATCTACTGTCGTGATCTACTACATCTACAGTCGACTGAAAATCTGCTGCGGTGATCCACTACAATCTACATCGACTGATATCTGCTGTCGTGATCTACAACAATCGTACATCGACTGATATCTGCTGCGGTGATCTACTACAATCACATCGACTGAAATCTGCTGCGGTGATCTACTACAATCTACATTAACTGATACTATGCTGTGGGTGATCTACTACAATATACATGGACTGAAAATCTGCTGTGCGTGATCTACTACAATCTACATCGACTGTAATCTGATGTGGGTGATCTACTACAATCTACATCGACTGAAATCTGATGTGGTGATCTACTACAATCTACATCGACTGAAATCTGCTGCGCGGTGATCTACTACAATCTACATAGACTGAAATCTTCTGCGGTAATCTACTACATCTACATCGACTGAAATCTGATGTGGTGATCTACTACAATCTACATCGACTGAAATCGGATGTGGTGATCTACTACAATCTACATCGACTGAAATCTGATGTGGTGCTCTACTCAATCTCTCGACTGTAATCTGCTGCGGTGATCTACTACAATCTACATACACTGAAATCTTCTGGCGTGATCTACTACAATCTACATCGACTGAAATCTGGCTGTCGTGATCTACTAGAATCTACATCGACTGAAATCTTCTGCGGTGATCTACTACAATCTACATCGACTGAATCTGCTGCGGTGATCTACTACATCTACATCGACTGAAATCTGCTGCAGTGATCTACTACAATCTACATCGACTGAAAATCTTCTGCGGTGATCTACTACAATCTAACATCGACTGAAATCTGCTGCAGTGATCTACTACAATCTTCAATCGACTGAGATCTGCGGCGGTGATCGACTACAATCTACATCAACTGAAATCTGCTGCAGTGATCTATACATCTTCATCGACTGAGATCTGCTGCGGTGATCTACTACAATCTACATGGACTGATATCTGCTGTCGTGATCTACTACAATCTACATCGACTGATATCTGCTGCGGTGATCTACTACAATCTACATGGACTGATATCTGCTGTCGTGATCTACTACAATCTACATCAACTGAAATCTGCTGCGTTGATCTACGACAATCGAGATCAACTGAAATCTGCTGGCGGTGATCTACTACAATCTACATCAACTGAAATCTGCTGCGGTAATCTACTACAATCTACATCCAACTGAAATCTGCTGCGGTGATCTACGACAATCTACATCAACTGATATCTGCTGCGGTGATCTACTACAATCTACATAGACTGATATCTGCTGTCGTGATCTACTATACAATCTACATCAACTGAAATCTGCTGTCGTGATCTACTACAATCTACATCAACTGATATCTTCTGGCGGTGATCTACTACAATCTACATAGACTGATATCTGCTGTCGTGATCTACGACAATCTACATCAACTGATATCTGCTGCGGTGATCTACTACAATCTACATAGACTGATATCTGCTGCGGTGATCTACTACAATCTACATCAACTGATATTTGCTGTCGTGATCTACTACAATCTACATCAACTGAAATCTGCTGCGGTAATCTACTACAATCTACATCAACTGAAATCTGCTGCGGTGATCTACTACAATCTACATCAACTGAAATCTGCTGTCGGTATCTACTACAATCTACATAGACTGATATCTGCTGCGGTGATCTACTACAATCTACATCAACGGATATCTGCTGTCGTGATCTACTACAATCTACATCAACTGAAATCTGCTGCGTAATCTACGACAATCTACATCAACTGATATCTGCTGCGGTGATCTACTACAATCTACATAGACTGAAATCTACTGCGGTGATCTACTACAATCTACATCGACTGATATCTGCTGCGGTGATCTACTACAATCTACATGGACTGATATCTGCTGTCGTGGTCTACTACAATCTACATCGACTGAAATCTGCTGCAGTGATCTACTACAATCTACATCGACTGAAATCTGCTGTGGTGATCTACTACAATCTACATCAACTGAAATCTGCTGCGGTGATCTACGACAATCTACATAACACTGATATCTGCTTCGTGATCTACTACAATCTACATCGACTGAAATCTGCTGCGGTGATCTACTACAATCTACATCGACTGATATCTGCTGCGGTGATCTACTACAATCTACATCGACTGAAATCTGCTGCAGTGATCTACTACAATCTACATCGACTGAAATCTTGCTGTGGTGATCTACTACAATCTACATGGACTGATATCTGCTGTCGTGATCTACTACAATCTACATCGACTGAAATCTGCTGCGGTGATCTACTACAATCTAATCGACTGATATCTGCTGTCGGTGATCTACTACAATCTACATCGACTGATATCTGCTGCGGTGATCTACTACAATCTACATCGACTGAAATCTGCTGCGGTGATCTACTACAATCTACATCGACTGATATCTGGCTGCGGTGTCTACATCTACGATCTATACAATCTACACGACTGAAATCTCTGGCGGTGATCTACTACAATCTTACATCGAAAATCCTGCGGATATCTACTACGACTGGTGTGATCTACTACAATCTACATTGACTGATATCTGCTGTGGTGATCTACTACAATATACATTGACTGATAATCTGCTGCGGTGATCTGACTACAATCTACATCGACTGATTATCTGTGTCGTGAATCTACTACAATCTACATCAACTGATATCTGCTGTCGTGATCTACTACAATCTACATCAACTGAAATCTGCTGCGGTAATTCTACACTACAATCTACATCAACTGAAATCTGCTGCGGTGATCTACGACAATCTACATCAACTGATATCTGCTGCGGTGATCTACTACAATCTACATAGACTGAAATCTACTGCGGTGATCTACTACAATCTACATCGACTGATATCTGCTGCGGTGATCTACTACAATCTACATGGACTGATATCTGCTGTCGTGGTCTACTACAATCTACATCGACTGAAATCTGCTGGCAGTGATCTACTACAATCTACATCGACTGAAATCTGCTGTGGTGATCTACTACAATCTACATCAACTGAAATCTGCTGCGGTGATCTACGACAATCTACATCAACTGATATCTGCTGTCGTGGTCTACTACAATCTACATCGACTGAAATCTGCTGGCAGTGATCTACTACAATCTACATCGACTGAAATCTGCTGTGGTGATCTACGACAATCTACATCAACTGATAATCTGCTGTCGTGATCTACTACAATCTACATCGACTGAAATCTGCTGCAGTGATCTACTACAATCTACATTGACTGAAATCTGCTGTGGTGATCTACTACCAATCTACAATCGACGGAAATCTGCTGCAGTGACTCTACTACAATCACATGACTGATATCTGCTGTCGTGATCTACTACAATCTAACATCGACGGAAATCTGCTGCGGTGATCTACTACATCTACATCGACTGATATCTGCTGTCGTGATCTACTACAATCTACATCGACTGAATCTGCTGCGGTGATCTACTACAATCTACATCGACTGATATCTGCTGTCGTGATCTACTACCAATCTACATGACTGATATCTGCTGTGTGATCTACTACAATATACATGGACTGAAATCTGCTGCGGTGATCTACTACAATCTACATCGACTGATATCTGCTTGTCGTGATCTACTACAATCTTCATATCGACGAATCTGCTGCGGTGATCTACCTACAATCTACATTGACTGATATCTGCTGTCGTGATCTACTACAATCTACATCGACTGATATCTGCTGTCGTGATCTACTAACAATCTAATTGACTGATATCTGCTGTCGTGATCTACTACAATCTACATCCGACTGAAATCTGCTGCGGTGATCTACTACAATCTACATCGACTGATATCTGCTGTCGTGATCTACCTACAATCTACATTGACTGATATCTGCTCGGTGATCTACTACAAATCTACATCGACTGAAATCTGCTGCGGTGATCTACTACAATCTACATCGACTGAAATGTGATGCGGTGATTACTACAATCTACATCGACTGATATCCTGCTGCAGTGATCTACTACAATCTATATCGACTGAAATGTGATGCGGTGATCTACCACAATCTATAAGAAACACCTGCTTGCGGAGTTAATTTTTTCTCCCGGACAAGTAAACAACTTTTGGAGTTTGATTTATTAATTATTTAGCGATAACATCCAGTTTTAGTTATATTTTTTTCAATTATTTTATCATGAATAGCTCTCAAATTTCAAATTTCCTTATTCAAAGCATTTCGCCTCTGATTTTCAACAGGTGACTGCACGTCCTGTCATCGCCATATCAAACAAATGTTTGTATTGCCGGGATATAATTATATAAATACCTTTGTTTAAAACTCGTTTACACTCATAAAACTGGACGAGGTTCAACCTCAAAATCCATCAAAAAGGAATTGATCGGATCCATTGTTATAATCAATCCAGGTGTTCCATTGTTATAAATAAATTTCCAGGTGTCCATTGTTATAATCAATCCAGGTGTTCCATTGTTATTAATCCGATTCAGGTGTTCCATTGTTATTAATCAATTCAGGTATTCCATTGTTATTAATCAATGTCGCCGTATTCCATTGTTATGGGTTAATTCAATTCAGGTATTCCATGTTAATTAATCAATCCAGGTTTCTATTTTATAAATCAATCCAGGTACTACAATCTACATCGACTGATATCTGCTGTCGTGATCTACTACAATCTACATTGACTGATATCTGCTGTGGTGATCTACTACAATATACATGGACTGAAATCTGCTGCGGTGATCTACTACAATCTACATCGACTGATATCTGCTGTCGTGATCTACTACAATCTCATTGACTTGATATCTGCTGCGGTGATCTACTACAATTCTACATCGACTGAAATCTGCTGCGGTGATCTACTACAATCTACATCGACTGAAATGTGATGCGTGATCTACTACAATCTACACGACTGATATCTGCTGCAGTGATCTACTACAATCTCTATATCGACTGAAATGTGATGCGGTGATCTACCACAATCTATAAGAAACACACACTGCTTGCGGAAGTTAATTTTTTTTCTCCGGACAAGTTAAACAACTTTGGGAGTTTGATTTATTAATTATTTAGCGATAACCATCCAGTTTTTAAGTTATTTTTCAATTATTTTATCATGAATAGCTCTCAAATTTCAAATTTCCTTATTCAAAGCATTTCGCCTCTGATTTTTCAACAGGTGACTGCACGTCCTGTCATCGTCCATATCAAAACAAATGTTTGTAATTGGGGATATAATTATATAAATACCTTTGTTTAAAACTCGTTTACACTCATAAAACTGGACGAGGTTCAAACCTCAAAATCCATCAAAAGGAATTGATCGAGATCCATTGTTATAAATCAATCCAGGTGTTCCATTGTTATAAATAAATCCAGGTGTTCCATTGTTATAAATCAATCCAGGTGTTCCATTGTTATTAATCGATTCAGGTGTTCCATTGTTATTAATCAATTCAGGTATTCCATTGTTATTAATCAATGTCGGTATTCCATTGTTATTAATCAATTCAGGTATTCCATTGTTATTAATCAATCCAGGTTTTCTATTGTTATAAATCAATCCAGGTGTTCCATTGTTATTAATCGATCCAGGTGTTCCATTGTTATTAATCGATTCAGGTGTTCTATTGTTATCAATCAATTCAGGTGTTCCAGTGTTACTAATCGATTCAGGTGTTCCAATGTTATTAATCAATTCAGGTATTCCATTGTTATTAATCAATGGAGGTGTTCCATTGTTATTAATCAATTCAGGTATTCCATTGTTATTAATCAATGTTGGTATTCAATTGTTATTAATCAATTCAGGTATTGCATTGTTATTAATCAATCCAGGTGTTCCATTGTTATAAAACAATCCAGGTGTTCCATTGTTATTAATTGATTCAGGTGTTCCATTGCTATTAATCAATGTAGGTGTTCCATTGTTATTAATCAATATAGGTGTTCCATTGTTATTAATCAATGTAGGTATTCCATTGTTATTAATCAATCCAGGTGTTCCATTGTTATTAATCAACGTAGGTATTCCATTGTTATTAATCAATCCAGGTGTTCCATTGTTATTAATCAATGTAGGTGTTCCACCGTTACTGTGAATCCACAGGCCGTAAAATATTTATATTTATGGGTAAGAGTCATGTTTTGCCTGTTTAATCTGGCAACATTGAGTGTTCGATGTTAATAGAAGCAGTTCCAAGATGGCGCTCCCTTCGAAGCATGCACCAGGAGGAGCAACGTTCTGTCATCCGTTTCTTGGGAAGTGAGGTTTGAATCCCAGTGAAATCCATCCACAGAATGAAAATGCAACATGGTGACGCATGTTTATCACTGCAGCAGGTGTTACAACTGGGACAGGAAGTTTAAAAGTGAAATGTCCAGTGTGCAGATGCTGCTCGCTCGGGCCTGCCTCACCACAGCTGGCACCAGAATGGTGCAGGTGTTGGGCGTGCTAAGAGAAAACCATCACATTACACTGGATGAATGGTTTCCGAATGGAACATTAGCCATGGTTCAGGACACCATATCATTCACAATGTGCTGGGTTCCGCAAGTGGTACTAAGACGACTCACAGCCGACTGAAAGAAACGGCGAGTGACGCATGTGAAGAACTTTCTGTGATGTTGCTGATACAGAAGGCGTCACTTCTTTCAGCGCGTAATGACTGGGATGAAAGCTGGGGTCCACTACTTTCAGCCAGAAACGAAGAGGGCAAGCAAAGAGTGGCCCCATTCAACTTCACCGAAGCCAAAAAATTCCGCCACACAGCCATCCGCTGAAAATGATGCTGACGCTCTTCTGGGATAGCCGAGGCCCACTTGTAGAGCATTACATGCCCCAGAGGGACCACAGTCACCAGTGCCATCAAAACTGCGACCTCCTTAAAAAATCATCTCTGAACAGCATCTGATCAAAACGTCGTGGACTACTCACTGCCGGTGTTTGGATGCAGCATGACAATGCTCGCCCCATACTGCCACGCTACAGCCGCAACAATCAAGGACATGCATTTTGAGTGTCTTCCTCATCCACCCGACTCGCCAGATCTCGCCCCTCAGATTACCACATCTTTAGCCACTTAAGAGGTACTTGTGGAACCACTTTCTGATCCTACGAAGAGGTCCAAGAGGTGGTGTATGAATGTCTAAACAAGACAACCAAAAGATTTATTTCCCCCCTCGAGGAATCCAGGCTTAGTAAAGCGCCAGAAAAAATGATCAACACAATGGACATTTGTGAAAAACAACACAGTTGTTACACACGTACGTACTGCAATAAACACATTGTGAAAAATATTTTAAGGTACTTCTTGACTGTCCTCGTATATAGATGTTACAGTAAACATTTAATACGCAGATTTACATACAGGATATTGACTCACCAGCGATCCCTGGTCCAACTCCCCACAGTTAAACAGGAGAAAACATCACATAATGAGTGTTACCCATCAAGAACCATGTCGCCCATCACATACCACGCTCAGGACTTTAGTTCCGTCCGAATTTACAAACACATGAAAACCATCTTCAAAAATGAATCTTAAATCATGAAAATGATTTGTTAATTGTGTCTACAATCTACAATCATCGTACAATTTCTAGTTTTAAATCAAGTCGTATATGACATCATTTTAATCCGAAGCGTCACTGAATTTTACTGCAGTGACTGTGATTGAACTTACGTACGCAACATGTACACAGATCAGTTTTGCTCACATACCGTGCACGGAACCGAAAGGGTGCAGTGAACGGAACGTGGCAGTTACAGCTCCATACGCAGACATGTACACACATCAGTTTTGCTCACATTCCGTGCACGGAACCGAAAGGATCAGTGAACGGACATGACAGTACAGCTCTCGACGCAGACATGTACACAGATCAGTTTTGCTCATATACCGTGCACGGAACGAAGGGGCATGGAACGGAACGTGGCAGTACAGCTCTCGTACGCCAACATGTACACAGATCAGTTTTGCTCACATACCGTGCACGGAACCGAAAGGATGCAGTGAACGGAACATGACAATACAGCCTCTCGGTTAAACAAAACAAAGTTATAAAAACTCAACGCTGTCGACTTTGGGAAATTATCAATTCAAAGAATGGTGCAAGAGTCGTACACGAGGATATGGATTTTTAATTGGAGGCAAACCTCTTCAATATACCTTCCGTACGTCCTTCCTTCCTTTTGTCTGTAAAAATTAAAAAAACCTTTCTAACCAACCTTGTTTTGTTCGTTTCTAGTTGTTGTTGTTTAGTTTTTTGTTGTATTGTTTAGTTTGCATTCAGGACAGTAGTCACATCACCTGTGGGGAAGTAACCGTCAGTCTCCTACGAGGCGACTTTTTAACGCGTGCAGACACTTCACTGCCACAGGTTCCTTCAAACAAGGGGTGATTTTATTATTATTTTTCTTGTGATGTTTGACAAAATAACAAATAATAAACGAGAAGAGGCACTCGGTAGAGCGCATTACCTCCACCACGTAATACCTGATCCACGAGAACATGTTGAGCCCAATACATTTTTTGAAATATCATGATATACAGAACGACATCGTTTTTGCCCAATCTCTCAACGGTGAGATCACTTAAAATTAGAAATCTCTATATCCATCCTAGTCTTCAATCAAAATTTTAGACGTTCCAATACATAATCAATTTGTCCCGTCCACACACCGAACCTGTCCACAAAATTTCATCCGGAACCGTCTCTACAACTTATGAGATATCCTGCACACAAACAAACCAATTAAAAATCACTCATGTGAGTTGACACTGTGGAAAACGGGATGGCACTCGGTTGAGATCTTGAGGGGTCTAAGATTATAAAGGGTTTACGGGGGTCTTCGCGGTGTAAAGGGGTTTATAGGATTTTACAGAACCATAACGGGTTAACGAGTTTAACGAGTCTAAGGTCTTACCCAATCTGACTATTCATCCTCGTCACACTCCAACCTGTCCACCAAGTCTATCCGAATCCGTCCACAACACAACTTTTGCGAATCCTTCCACAACTTCCAGATCTGCATTCGGATCTTCACCAAAATCGAATCAGTTAGTCCTTGTCACAAACCCAACCTGTCCGCCAAAGTTTCAATCAAATCAATTAGTCCTTGTCACAAACCCAACCTGTCCGCCAAGTTTCAATCAAATCAATTAGTTCCTTGTCACAAACCCAACCTGTCCGCAAGTTTCAATCAAATCAATTAGTCCTTGTCACAAACCCAACCTGTCCGCCAAGTTTCAATCAAATCAATTAGTCCTTGTCACAAAACCCAACCTGGGCGCCAAGTTTCATCTGAACCGTCCACAATTTTTTTGAGATATAATTGCAAAATCGTTTAGAGCCCTATCTCTTAATGGTGAAGAATGACTTAAAAATTAAATAATTCTCGTATCTGGATTCGGATCTTCACCAAAATTGAATCGATTCGTCCTTGTCACACACCGAACGTGTCCACCAAGTTTCGTGTGAATCTGTCCATAACTTTAGAATATTGTGTGTAAATTGGGATTCACTAGATATCCCTTATTGTCGGGTTTTCCGTCTGTATGTTGGATTCGCTAGATTTCCCCTTATTGTCGGCGTTTCCGTCTGTGTGTGTGTTGTGTTGTTGCGGTGTCTGGTGTGTGTGTGTGTCTGTTGTGTCTGTGTGTGTGTCTGTGTGTGTTGTCTGTGACTGTGATTGTCTGTGTGTGTGTGGTCTGTGTGTGTCTGTGTGTGCTTGTGTGTGTGTGCGTGTGTTGTGTGGTGTTGTGTGTGTGTTGTCTGTGTGTGTCTGTGCTGTGACTGTGACTGTGTGTGTGTGTGTGTCTGTGTGTGTGTCTGTGTGGTGTGTGTGTCTGTGTGTGTCTGTGTGGTGTGTCTGTTGTGTCTTGTGTGTGTGTTTGTGTGTGTGTGTTCTGTGTGGACTGTGTGTGTGTACTTGTGTCTGTGTGTGTTGTCGTGTGTCTGTGTGTCTGTGTGACTGTGTGTGTGTGTGTCTGTGTGTGTGTCTGTGTGTGTCTGTGTGTGTCTGTCTGTGTGCTGGTGTCTGTTGTGTTGACTGTGTGACTGTGTGTGTGTGTGTGTGTGTGTATGTGTGTGCAACGCGAGGCTCCACAGCACAAAACCAGCAAACCGATTTCAATGAAACTTGGCGAACAGGTGCCATATGGGATGGGAGTGTGTGCGTTTGAGTTTCGTTGCTTAAGCAACCACCCGTTGCTATGCAACGGCCGAAAAACTGCGTTTTAAGAACCCAAACGGTATTTCAATACTTGTCCTACAGTTTTGAATGTGGAGAAACGAGACTTCGGAATTAAACACTTTGAGATTTTAGAAATTTTACTCAAGCTGATTTTTGATTGCAGTTTTATTTTTTTCAAATGGGTAGTCCTGTGAAGAATGCCAGTTGGCAAAATTCGCAATAAAAAATCTTGCCAGGCAGAGGAACAATTGTATGTGACCCAATACGTCTTGGCATTGAATCTTCGTCGGGTGGATCGGTCAGAATGAAAAGCATCGTGTCCAGCGCTTCGATCCGAGCGATCCCTCGTCGCCTACCGGCTTGTCTGTGTCACATGATTTCGGCCACAGTTTTCAAGCAATCGTTTTTGAATGTTTTTTTGTGTGTAGGTGACCGGCCATGGAGAAAACGCTTAATTTTTGTGAAGATGTGAATCCGGATCCGGATCTGAGAATTTTTCTAAGTGATTCTTCACCATCGAGAGATCGGGCCAACAATGATACAAGCGGTAGGCGACGAGGGATCCGCTGGATCGAAGCGCTGGACACGATGCTTTTCATTCTGACCATCCACCGACGAAGATTCATTGCCAAGACGTATTGGTTCACATACAATTGTTCCTCGCTGCAGATTTTTCCTATTGCGTATTTTGCCAACTGGCACTCCTCATAAAAAATGACGGTAAACAGATACCCGATTTTTGAAGGACTACCATTTGAAAAATAAAACCTCAATCAAAAATCGCCTCAAGTAAAATTTTCTGAATATCTCGAAGTGTTTTAATTCCGAAGTCTCGTTTCTCCACATTCAAAACTGTAGGACAAGTATTGAAAATACCGTTTGGGTTTCTAAAACGGCAGTTTTCGGCGTTCATAGCAACGGTGGTTGCTTAGCAACGAAACTCAAACGCACACACTCCCATCCCATATGGCACCTGTTCGCCAAGTTTCATTGAAATCGGTTTCTGGTTTGTGCTGTGGAGCCTCGCGTTGCACACAACACAGACACAGACACAGACACAGACACAGACACAGACACAGAACACAGACAGACCAGACACAGACACAGACACAGACACAGACACACACAGACACACACAACACACACACAGACACACACACATCACACAGCAACGACACACAGACACACACACACAGTCACACAGACACACAGACACACAGACACACAGACACACACACAGACACACACACAGTCACACAGACACACAGACACACACAGACACACAGACACACACAGACACACACACAGACACAACAGACAGACGGAAAACCCGACAATAAGGAATATCTACGAATCCCAACAGACAGACAAACGACAGACACAAACGCTCCAGACCAACATAGTTGGGGAAAATATTTTCAAGTAACAAACAGACAAGTACCCTTCACTGTGGAGGTAAAAGGAGGTTCAAACAAGAGGAGAAAACAGATGGTTTCAACAAAGATAACGAGGTCAACAAAGATAAAGGGGGTTTCAACAAGAGTGGGAAAGGTTCAAAGAAGTGTAAAAGAGGTGTTTCAAACAAGGAATGGAGTAAAAGTGGTTAGGTGGAGGGTTACAAAATGGAAAAGGTGGTTTCAAACAAGAAGGAGGTAAGAGGTGGTTAAACTAGTGAGGTAAAAAGGAGGTGGTTTCAAACTAAGGAGTGTAGGTAAAACGAGGTGGTTTCAACAAAGGAGGTGGAGGTAAAAAGGAGGTGGTTTCAAACAAGGAAGAGGTAAAGGAGTGTTACAAGAGGTAGAAAAAGGAGGTGGTTTCAAACAAAGAAGTGGAGGTAAAAAGGAGGTGGTTTCAAACAAAGGAAGTGGAGGTAAAAAGGAGGTGGTTTCAAACAAAGGAAGTGAGGTAAAAAGGAGGTGGTTTCAAACAAAAGGAAGTGGAGGTAAAAAGGATGGTTTCAAACAAAGGAAGTGGAGGTAAAAAGGAGGTGGTTTCAAACAAAGGAAGTGGAGGTAAAAAAGGAGTGGTTTTCAAACTAAGGAAGTGGAGTAAAAAGGAGGTGTTTCAAACAAGGAGGTGGAGGTTAAAACTGGAGGTGAGTTTCAAACAAAGGAGTGGAGGTAAAAAGGAGGTGGTTTCAAACAAAGGAAGTGAGGTAAAAAGGAGGTGTTCAAACCAAGAGGTGGAGGTAAAACGGAGTGGTTTCAACAAAGGAGTGGAGGTAAAAAAGGAGGTGTTTCAAACAAAGGAAGTGGAGGTAAAAGGAGTGGTTTCAAACAAAGGAAGTGGAGGAAAAAGGAGGTGGTTTCAAACAGAAGGAGTGGAGGTAAAAAGGAGGTGGTTTCAAACAAAGGAAATGGGGAAAAAGGAGTGGTTTCAACAAAGAATGTGGTGACATTCACCTGATATGTTTTATTTATTTATTTGGTCTAATTACTGTACATATTGTAAGGACCGGATGTATTCCTCTTCCCACCTCGTCGAACATTCACAATATTTACTCTAAATGGAGTAAAGGGGAATAAGGACATTTGTAACATGTTTTCCGTGCACAAACACTTAAAAAGATGATGATGTGTTCGACATGACGAACCTGTGGTGATTGATGGGCTCCACGATCGTGCACATCACGTACACAAACAAGGGTCTGATTGGTGGAATTTAAAAATCAGATGTAATTCATGTTTCATCCTGAAGTGGATAATCATCTCGAACCCTCAAGGTTACAAACATCTAAACGGCGGGAATGAAGAGGTAAACCTTCAGTAGATGTACATCTTATCTTGTTCTGTGAATATTAATATTTATATTTAGAACTTCGATCTGGAACCAAACTGAACGGTAAATGGTCTCAGGTTGTAACTCAGATCGGGTGTCTTGGTAAGAGGGAGCAGGAGTGATGTCATGAACAAATCCTGAATCCCACATGACTGTGATGGGACAATGACTTTCCCTCCTCACGAACTGTCAATGTTCATGAAATGTTTATCATCATTCAGATGTTTTAAAAATACAAAAACCACACTCACACCACTCACACACATCACACCACTCACACCACACACCACACTCACCACCATACTCGCACCACTCACCACACTCACACACTCACCACCACACCACACACACACCACACTCCACCACCATACTCCCACCACACCCACCACACACACACACACACACACACATCACCACACCACACACATACAAACATACACACACACCACACACATACACACACCCAACACCACTCACCACCATACTCACACCACTCACCACACTCACCACTCACTGACACCACACACTGGCACCACTCACCACACACTGGACACCACCACTGGACACCACTCACACACACTGGACACCACTCACCACACTCACACCACACACTGGACACCCCACACCAGACACCACACACTACATTGACACCACACACTGGACACCACACACTACATTGACACCACACACTGACACCACACACCACACTGGACACCACACATCCCACTGGACACCACCCACACACCACACACTGGACACCCCACACCACACTGACACCACACACTGGACACCCCACACCACACTGGACACCACACACCACACACTGGACACCCCACACAACACTGGACACCCCACACAACACTGGACACCACAACACTGGACACCACACACTGACACCCACACCACACGGACACACACACTGGACACCCCACACCACACTGGACACCACACACTGGACACCCCACACCACACACCACACACTGGACACCCCACAACACACACTGGACACCACACACACACCATCACACACTGAACCACACACCACACTCACACCACACACTGGACACCACTCACCACACTGCACCACTCACCACTCACCACATTGTCACCACACACCACTCACCACACTATACCACACTGACACCACACACCTCACTGACACCACACTCACACCACACACTGCACACCACTCATCACACTGACACCACTCACCACATTGACACCTCACTGACACCACACAGCACACACTGGACACCACACACCGGACACCACTCACCACACACTGGACACCACTCACCACACTCACACCACACACTGGACACCCCACACCGGACACCACACACTACATTGACACCACACACTGGACACCATACACTACATTGACACACACATCACTGGACACACACATCCCACTGGACATCACCACACATAACCACACTGGACACACACACTGGACACACACACTGGACACCACACACTGGACACCCACACACTGGACACCACCACTGACACCCCACACCACACTGGCACCACACACTGACAACACACACACACACTGGACACCCACACCACACTGGACACCACACTCACACCACACACCACACACTGGACACCACAACTCACACCACTCGTCACACTGACAACACACACCCACTCACACCACACAATGCACCACTCACCCACTACACCACTCACCACATTGACACCACACACCTCACTGACACCACACTAATTCCACACACACCACACTGACACCACACACCTCACTGACACCAACTACATTGACACCACACACCACACACTGCACACCACTCATCACACTGACACCACTCACCACTCACCACATTGACACCACACACCTCACTGACACCACACTACATTGACACCACACAGCACACACCACACTGACACCACACACCTTACTGACACCACACTACATTGACACCACACACCACACACACCACACATTGGACACCACTCATCACACTGACACCACTCACACATTGACACCACACACACTCACCACACTAACACCAACACCTCACTGACACCACACAGCACACTACATTCACACCACATTGACACCACACACCACATGTTGATTACCTTCCACCTGTCCACCTTTACCCCAAGTTAACTCCTTGTTATAGTAATAAAACTCCGATCTCTAATTTATCACCTGATTCTCTAACCTCACCTCCACCTCTTCTCTCCTGTAGATGATAAGGAGTTTATGGCTAACGTCACCACTACTCTTAGTAACATCTCCCGTGTTCCGAGAACCGCAGCTGCCTCCGCAGGCCGTGTACAAGATGCCTTGAAATTTTACTCAAACCAGGATGATGATCTGTTCAAACTGGTTTCTTTGTTGATCACGCACACGTGGTGACAGCTTGGATTGTGATCCTCTGGGGAACTCCACAGGTGATGATTTCAACTTCCCTTCTCACTTACACTGTTCAATCTAAGAGGAGAAATCCGGCGGTTTGATTCGATTTACTCCATACCTGATGATAACAATGGAATACCTGATGTCGATTAATAACAATGGAACACCTGGATTGATTCATAACGGTGGAAACCTGGATCGATTAATAACAATGAACACCTGGATCGATTAATAACAATGGAATACCGACATGATTAATAACAATGGAATACCTGGATTGATTAATAACAATGGAATACCGGATCGATTAATAACAATGGAACACCTGGATTGATTCATAACGGTGGAACACCTGGATTGATAATAACAATGGAACACCTGGATCGATAATAACAATGGAATACCGACATTGATTAATAACAATGGAATACCGACATTGATTAATAACAATGGACACCTGATTGATTCATAACGGTGGACACCTGGATCGATTAATAACAATGGAACACCTGGATCGATTAATAACAATGGAATACCGACATTGATTAATAACAATGGAATACCTGGATTGATAATAACAATGGAATACCTACATTGATTAATAACAATGGAACACCTGGATTGATTAATAACGGTGGAACACCGACATTGATTCATAACAATGGAATACCTGGATCGATAATAACAATGGAATACCTGGATTGATTAATAACAATGGAACACCTGGATTGATTAATAACAATGGAATAGCCTACATTGATTAATAACAATGGGAAACACCTGGATGATTAATAAC
>CM068953.1:44624015-44635583 GCA_035128595.1 Eptatretus atami
CAACCACAACGCCAACCACCTCCTCCATAACCAGGACCGCATTTCAACAAACCACGCCATCCTCACCACTTCACCCACAACCGCCCAAACCGCCTCACCACCTTCGCCAGCAACCGCCAACATCTCCTCACCACCTAACCACACCACAAACATCGCCTCACCTTCATCTCCGAAACGCCGCCATCTTTGCGCCAGTACGGCGAGATCCGATCGAATGGCATCGCTGCAGGCAGATGCGGGAGTTCGCTCGGCGTGTAGGGTCGTGTATTTCACCCACGTCCGCTCGCTCTCGGAGAATCGGATCAAGAGCGTCGTGATTCCTGCAACGTCCGCTCGCCGCGCAGGGTCAGAGGTCAGAGGGCGAAGATCGAAGGCCAAACCGCGTCTCACCAGCCTTATAAAAGGGCGCGCGGAGCGGCCACACAGTGAGTCGGTGGAGTGTCTGCGGGTTCGAGCGCCTGGAGCCGGAGCTTGGAGTCGGAGTCGGTGGAGGTCTGGGCTCGTGTCGAAGCCTGGAGAGGAGTGGGAGCCTGAAGCCTGGAGAACACAGTCGGGGGAGAGTCCGGGCATCGCGAAGGAGACGGGAGCTGAAGCGCCGCCCCGCTGCTGTACCGCGCAGACCTGCGCGTTCGTGTGGAGAGAGCCGGGAGAGCTCGCCAGCCACGCCAAACGGTCTGAGGTGATCGGGCTTCGGCACAGTTCGAGTATCGCTGAGGACGGACGGAGTCTTACAGAGTATCATCTCAAAGAGAGCAAAGACCCGTTCGTTCCCTCAACACGTTGCCCGGCTGGGGCCCGACTCACCAGGCCGTTTGCAAGGCTGGCTAACCGCGCTCGCGAGCTGCCGTGGAGACGGGACGTCGCGGATCACCCATCAAGGCACCACGAGGGTGAAGGCAGCCTGCACGTCTGCGTGGCTGCTCTTTCGTCGACAAGTCCACGATATAAAGCCTACGGGTTCAGTCTGACCCCTTGTCTTTGAGGGGGTCTTTCTTTGTTTATTTGTGTGAAGTTTGTGGCGCCGTGTTCCCGTTAAGTATAACTGCTAAGTGACTGTACATTAATAATAGTCGGTTGTTGTGTCTTCGCCTTGCTCGCGTGTCATCCCGCATTTCTTCATAAATCAACTGCATGCGTGTTTCCACCAATTCATTGCATGATTGTTTGTATACGTGTTGTATAAATAAATGTGCTTGTTTAATGTACCTGTTCGTCGTGTCCTCTTTCCCCAATTGACTGCCATTATTGTATTTCGGAATATTAGTTGGTTTTTAAATAACCGATAAATAGAATCGGGTCCAGCGAGGTCTGGTGATAATTCCCCGCTCGGTTATCCCAGAGGTACGAACCGCTTAAGCGCGTTCGTGTCCAAACAGGCCTGCGCTGAGGTAGGTTTCGTAGTCTGCCGCGCGAATAATTAGTATTAGCGACAATTCGGCGTTGACCCTGTCGCGCGCGTAGGAATACGGACTCAGGCCGTGGTGTGCGTTGAAGGCACACCCGTGACTGGTTTCTCGGCGTTGTTCGGGCAGTCACGACTGAATTGTCGCGTTCGGTAGGCGAGGCGGCGTTATTGAGTTAACGCGGTCACTCGCACCGCCCGGCGGGCGCGAATTCGTAACACTGGTGTCAGAGTGGGATACAAACTCTCCCGCCTTCACACAAATCAAATTAACGACCGGACCAAAATGGGTGAGTGAAGTGACCCTCCGTGTTCCATCAAATGAGCATTTAAAAATTATTCCGATGCGCAAGATGGCGGTTTCAAGGACGAACGGGCAGGGTGATATAGAAAATGTGTTTTGATGTGATCACATGGCCGGGACTGTTCTTTTATAACCCCACCCAATTTAATCAGTGGGGCACTCACCTCATACCACTGAGGCACGAACTTTGCCGGCTACAATGGGAGTTCGCACAATGCCGGCGCGATCACACCTCAGCGACACGGAGCAGCTCTGCTATTAATAGCACAACAAACAGCACGACACCGAGGTGTGGGCTCCCAAACTTAACGATTCAAACCACGTGGTCATGGCAGGCGAGGCAGGCGGACATTGGCGTGGCTTCGGGTACATTGGGGGATGTCCGGACAAAGGTGCAAGCGTTTTATGAAAGATTATATCAGAAGGTTGCAAATTAAATTGACGAGCTTCAGAAAAAAGTATGTGTGCAAGGAGTCACAACAATTGACTAATGCAAAGGACTAATTCGGGAGCTGGAAAAGGAAAAAGTGACACGATTTGGAATGAAACATCTGAAGGAAGACGGTAAGAACAGGCAATCAGAAAGAAAAAGCATACAGAAGATAAAAGAGGAGAGGAACATCTGGAGAAAGGAAGGAAGATTTGTTGGAAAAGTTCAAGACAGTTCAAAGAACTACAGGGAGAAAATGAGGAAATAGAGTTGAGTACCATTGAATTGGAACAAGAAGAGCAAACTGAACGAAAAAATGGAGGGAAGAGGCAAATTAGTAATTTCCCGGATAGAGAGAACTTGGAAAGAGAATGGAAAACAAAGCTGTGAAAAAGGGAAAAAACGGGGAACACGATGTGGGAATCCGAGACCAACTTAAAGGGAGGAGGTAGATCAGGCAATCAGGAAAGAGAAAGACTGGAACGGAAGATAAAAGAGAACAGGAATGCAGGAATACTGGAAGAGATGGAGGAAAAGGGAGCAGGAAGTAGAGATCAACAAAGTGAAGAAAACGATTGAGATTGCGAATAGGAACGAGAGAGACAGTGGAAAAAGAAAACAAAAGGAACACCAAATTGGAAATTCACCAACTAAAGGAGATGAGCAAGAGAATGGATTGAAATGAGGAAGAAGAATGTGAAAGAGGTGCGGATTATGAGACGGAACTTAGAAAAATAAGCTTCTGAGTTACGAAACACCTAAACAAAGAGACGGGATTACCAAAACGGAACTGAGGATGTAAGAGAGGAAAGACGAGAACGGAGAATGAAACGTTAAAGGAACCACACTGTGCAGATCGAACAGCTGGGAAGCCAAGGCCAGGATTAAGAATGAGATGAAAGAGTAGTGAAAGAACAAGATGAAAACAGGAAAAGCGAACTAAGCCAATTTGAAAGAAACAATGGATTGGGAGACTGAAAGCATGAGGAAACAGTGAGAGAGAAAACAAAAACTATATGAATTTGAAATTAACCAACTCGAGGAGAGAGCAAAATTGAGTCCACAGAGAGGGAAAAGCGCGGAAAGATAATGAACAGCTAAGGGGGCTCAGAGAGAAAGAAACGACTTCAAAAGAACAGAAAGTAGACGGCACAATAAGATGTTGAGATGGTGTGAATCACAGGGAGTAATGTTTGTGGTGCAGATTTAATTGACACCACTGTCGGATAAGAACAATTAGGGCAAACCTGATAAAGGAGACACCAAATAAAATGGAGACGAGGGGAGATAAACAGAGACAAAAAGAAGGAAATAGAGTATTGCCAGAGACACGGGAGATGACGAGTCGAGACTGAATTAAAATAGAACGAAGAGGAAAACAGAGACGAAGATCAGGAAGAAAACAATAGACACGAGGAGACAACACCAAATAAATGTATCGAGACACGGGAGATAGAGGGTTGAATGAAAAGAAGAAAGACGAACACACACACACCGGAAGTAGTGGAGTACAATGGGGGCGATCTGCAGAATCATGTTTGATGACCCAAGTGCAAGCAGCCAGATGCCTCCCTTCAGGAACGAAGGGGAAGGGAATATCCCCCTTGAAGCTGATCACGACCAGGTGGGTTCCGGGCGAGCTTGTGAGGTTGGAGGTGCAGAGTGCTGTGGACAGGTTTGCACGCCGAGCTTGGGGGCGTAAAGAGACTCCGGGACCCCTTTTGTGGTGGCGTGATCCCCAGTGTGATTGTCCCGGTGTGTGTGGTTAAGGGTTGTGTGCAGCAGCGTTGTTTGAAACGGCGCGCATTAGCATGGGTGAAGGGCGTTTGTGAAAAGGACCGCGTGTGAGTAATATGGTGTGCGTCGGTGCGAGTGTGCCGAAATGCGTGCTTCCCAGCACGCAACGTGGGTGGATGAAAACTCCTGTGTGGAATGAAAGCACCGTGTATAGGGAACCGCAGGTGTCGCGAGGAAATGGCATGCGTGAGGAACGGCCGTGTGTGAGAGGAACTGCATGTTGTGAAGTCGCTGACGTGAGGGAGATGGCGGTGGCTGCGCGAACATGCAACCGCATGTCCGGTGTGAATGTCATGGTCGGGTGTGTTGAGCGTCGTTGGCACGTCGGAGTTTGTGCGCGAGAGTGCCGACGGAGACGTGTACAGATTAGAGACAAGGGCCGACTCGCGGCCGTAGCTATTCGAAAACCGCGCCGGGTTTACACGGCAGCGAGCGCGAGGTTCGGTCGTGCTTCGCACGAGACCGCCACGTGCTCGCCTGCGCGAGTGAGACCCGGTCCGGAAAACGCCGCGTGGATGCAGCCTATTCCGCAGACGGACAGAAGCTTGGCTGGGGATGATGAATTTGGGACCGGATGGGTTCTCCAGGCGGGCGTGTTGTGTGAAGCTCTATGTGGCCTGCGGCAGTGTGTTCTGTTCGCAGAGCACACGGCGCAGCTTACGGACGCGGCAAAGCACATGTGCCGCGTGTGGAACCCCTCGAGACGCGAGGCTTGGCTTTGGGATGCGCAAGGTGACGTCATGGCCTGCAGTAGGTTTGGAATCCGGCAGGAGGATAAATCCCTGCGGATGGTGCAACGTCCAAGGGGTACGTGAGTGTGGCGCGAATGCCGGCATGAACACTTGCATCAAGACGTCACGGGTAGAAAGAGCGTGTGCAGAATGCTGCCGCCTAGCGCACGTGTGAGTTGCCGCGCTGGTGCTCGCGGCAGTAATTAAAGAAGCAAAAACAAAAGCAAGCCTCGCTATCGGGTGAAACAGGATTCCCGGGGGCAAGGGGTGGAAGACCCGCTTAAGGGCCACAGGAACCAACTAGTTAGGGAGGTATGCGTTAAGTTAGACGCGGCCTTCATGGGGCAGGGGGTAAGTCCTCATGAGAAGCCTCGTGGAATGCTGTTCAGGTAGAGGGATTCGCTTGTAGAAGCTTTAGAGATGGGATAAATGGAATTGATTTTTTGAGATTTTTCGGAGACAGGGACAGACTGGTGTGTAGAGGGGATGCGTAGCCTTAGCTACGAGTGGTTAAAACGCGATGTGTTATAGTTTAAGGGGACGACGGGAGGCACGAGGTAGTTTTAGGGGATGCGTCGAAGGATGGCAGGATCAGCGGGTGGTGAGAAGAGTTGAGTTGTGAATATGGAATGTTGAATGAGTGAGGCCGCAGCGGCTGTGTGTATGGAGTCGAATGGGAATGCATGGTGCGATGAGTAATTGGGGGGAAGGAGTGATTCCCACCCCAAGGGACCCCGTGGGTCAGGATAGAGTGAGTAGTGGGTTAGTTCAAATTGACAAAATGGAGTCGTTTTGTTGTTGGTGGGTAAGTGTAGGCTTCAGATACCCTTTGGAGGGGTGCAGGGAGCCCTGTTGACGGGCTGGGAGCGTGGCCTGGCGAACGGTGAGTATCGCTAGTGGGTCCACCCCGGGCACCGGGCTAGGTCGGTGCTCGCTGGTAGGCCAAGCCCATGGGGGCCGGGTTAGCTATGTGCAGTAACGGGGCTATGTGGTGGCCCGCACTGGATGCGGGGGCCACAGTCTCGGGATGCGTCCTTGGCCGTTGCGTGGGCCTAGTCGTGCAGGTCGTGGCACGGGCGACCCAGGAAGGGCCGGGGCGCCAGCCTGAGCACGTGGCAGTCAGGGGGAGTATGCCAGGGGGGCACATCCCCAGTTTAGGGAGCTGGTAGCTCGAGACAGTTGTAGTGCCCGGGGGTGCCATTAGTTGGAGGATCGGAGAGGGTGTTGCCTGCCACAGGGAGCACGCGTCCCAGCCAGAGACCGTGCATAGCGCACGATGGAGAAAATTGGGGGCATGGCCCGAAATTTGTGAGGAACAACACAGCGACGGGAATCTGGTTGTTTAGAACCCATAGATTAATGCAGAGGCTTGTTGGAAGCCCCGGGGTAGTTTAAGCATTAATAATCGGATAGGGTAGATTAGGCAAGTGAGCCCCTTCCCGCACCTATCCTATCCCCACTTCGCATCGACTCTGTGGGCCGCTGGACCACCCCTCTTGCTCGTCCTTGGGTTGTAGATCGCTGAGATCTGAGGAGGCCATCTTGGGCTTAGTTGGGCCTGCCGCAGCAAAGGACACTAGCTCTCCCTTATTTACCCTCCAGGAGAAGGGAACGTAGGGGTTGGGGAGAGGCTTGGGACGAATAGGTTAGCCGACCAAGACATAAAGGGGGTTTTTTTTTTGAAAGGACAATAAACGGAAGATTAAACGGAATAAAAACAAAAAACAAAAAAAATAGTTGGGGCAAAATTAGGATTTTTGCAAATTAAGGGAGTGGGTAGATACAGGACAGGCAAAGGTGATAGGTTGGGAGGAAGACAGTAGGGTAGGTCCGAGCCCGCCTTCCGAGTGGCCAGCACCACCGCCACTCCCTCCCCACCTCCTTGACAAGACAAAGGCGGCCAGGGCTTCACCTCGGGCGTTTACTACAAGGCTGTTGCCGTCAGTTCACCTGCGGCTGTTTTTACTACAAACGGCCTTGTCTTGCTTTGCCTGCCTTGTCTGCTGCTTTGCCTTGACCCCCATGCCTGCTAGCCCTTGCATGGATTTTGCCCCATTTCTGTCCATTACCATGTGCAGCCAGGATCATTCGCGCGAGCTTTTTGGCAGGGGGGGACTGGCCCCTGGGTAGGGGCCAGCCCGCAACACGGACTGCACTGCAGCCCGTGCACGCTTGTTGTTTTCACTGCGTCATTTTTCAAAGGGGGAGGCCTAGGGAACTGCATTGGTGCAGCCTGGCTCCTTCTTTTCCCCACAGAGTTACCATCGATCCTGGCCTGGTTTAGTGTAAAATTATAAGTAAGAGTGTATTGTAAAGAGTTGCACCCCCCTGCATGTTTGTCGTAGCGTCGGCATTATAGTTAATCGTCTGTATGAGTGGGTTGTTTTAGTTGGTTACTCAGCCCGAGGTTATTTACTTTTGGCCCCATGCCTGCGCGCGGGTAGAATACGGACGAGGCCGTGGTGTGCGTGAAGGTACACGTGACTGGTTCTGGCGTTGTTCCGGGAAGTCACGACTGAATTGTGATTCGGGGGCGAGGTGGCCGTTATTAGTTAACGCTTTGTCCTCGCACGCCGGCGGGCGCGAATTCTCGTACATATGTTGTCCACAACTACACACCATTACATTTTTCAAATTTATATCACCATTTTAATGTTACTTATTGACTGGCCCTGTAGAAAGATGGCATGGCCAATCATTTTAATACACACAAAGAGTTGTCGGTTTTTGTCTTTCGCAAATCACATTATGATATATTTGTTACACTGGGATTATATTTTTAAATCGGTTAGTGAGTGTTGTACATGTCATGACGGTATATTCCATCCATTGGGTCCATACTCTGTGCAGAGCATTGGTGTGCCTCAGCAGTCTCCTGGGCCTATTGGGCACAAATACCCGGACGGGTCGCCACTCAGACACAGGAACCAGCAAGATGGCACTCATTTGCCGACCTCAGAAGGATGATAGGCAGAATCAACCCTACCTGGTTTAATTCAACAGCCGAGCAGGATTTTGAATCAGAAATTCCCGGATTCCCAAGCCCACACCCAGAACCATTAGCCAACCCATGGTACAGGTATTGACCCACGTTCATATTTGTTTGGGGGGAGATAACTTGACATATCCGGATTACATGCTCATGTAACATTTTTGGGGGGGTTGGGGGGGGCTGGGGAGGTAAAAAAATACTGGCATGTTGGGGTTCATGAATTGTCGGGTACCAAAAAGCTGGCAGCATTGTGAAAAGAAATATATAACAAACAACAATTAAAAGCCTTCTTCCTTTTTATTAAAAACTCCAGACGATCAACTGGAGTTTTGTTTTTAGTTTGCCTTTCAATAGGAGGTTTTCATAGCACCTGTTATCGGTATTTGTTAATAAGCATCTGATCAAACTTTTTGACACGAACCTTATATCACCGAGTCTGCTCTTTGTACTGTATTATCTCTGCCCACCGAAATGGAGGAGTTTATTTTTCACCCCTATATGTTTTGTTTGTATATTTGTGTAGATATATACTCAAAAGTTGGAGAGCAGGGGTGGATCCAGAAATTTTTTGGAGCGGGGAGAGGTTCACAAATCACAAAATCTACCACCAAGCCTTATTCATTACAATGTATTGATCTTTTTATTTTTCATTTTACAATATTTAGCTAAAAAGAGAGATGTCTGAAATAGTAATGAATGTAAACTCGTTGCGGTCCACTGAGGTGAGGGCAGTTTCCTATTTGTGCTCATAGCTCGTGCAGACCACCGTTCTACTTCAGGATTGTCCACAAGCTTCCATTCTCCGTGTTTGCTTGAAAAATCATCCATGATGTCATTTGTATTTTGAAGTCCACACCAAAGTGAATGTGTGCTCGTAGCAATCCATTTCATCTGATCTTCACCACGTTGTTGTCCACATGGAAGTCTTAAGATGTCTCAGTCCACTAATGGACAGCTCACCACTTACATGATGTGCCCGACATCATGTTTTAGAAGAGACGCATCAGGCCAGTGGATGTTGGGGAAGAACGATGTCTGTTCTGTTTGAGAGTTTTTTGTGGCTGTGTTTGGGACCTCTGATGTGACTTGCCTTTCCACCTTATCTACCAGCTGTGTTACCTCGTATCAACTGGTTTGTGATGGTTAAGGTTATCTTGGTAGAAGGCCACAAGTTCACTGATACTTCTGTTGTCTACTGTCCCAAATCAGCAGATCATGGGCCAGGATGAGTGCAGTGCCTGCGTGGCCGGTCTTGTGTGCTCAGTAAGTGGGTTTCTTAGTTCTATGAGCAGTGGTCCACTGGTGGAATGTCAGATTGTGTTAAGTATTCTTCTGCTGTCTGTTGTTGGGGTTGTTGTGCGGTACTGCATCCGTCCAATGTTACGGGGCATGGTTGGCATCACTCCCACATCTTCGCCGTGAGTTGCCTCTTTGAACCACTTTTCATTGAGGTTCTGACATCCTGAAAACTCTGGAGACTTCACCAGAATAAATCATGAAACTACTTCACCAGATTAAATCGAGAACTACTTCACCAGATAAATCAAGAAACTACTTCACCAGATAAATCATGAACTACTTCACCAGATAATCCAAGAAACTACTTCACCTATAATCATGAACTACTGTCACCAGATAAATCAAGAACTATTCACCAGATAAAATCATTGAACATTTCACAGATAAATCATGAACTACTTCACCAGATAAATCATGAATACTTCACAGATAAATCATGAACTATTGCACCAGATAAATCATGAACTACTCACCAGATAAATCATGAACTATTTCACCAGATAAATCATGAACTACTTCACCAGATAAATCTGAACTATTTCACCAGATAAATCATGAACTACTTCACCCAGATAAATCATGAACTACTTCACCAGATATCATGAACGACTTCACCAGATAATCATGACACTTCACTAGATAAATCTAGAACTACTTCACCAGATTAATCTGAACTATTTCACCAGATAAATCATGAACTACTTCACCAGATAATCAATGAACTATTCACCAGATAAATCATGAAACTACTTCATCAGTAAATCATGTGAAACTATTTCACCAGATAAATCATGAATGACTTGCACCAGATAAATCTATGAACTACTTCACTAGAATAATCAATGAACTAGTTCACTCAGATAATCATGAACTACTTGCCACCAGATAAATCATGAACTACTTCACTAGATAAATCATGAACTACTTCACCAGGATAATCATGAAACTAATTTCACCAGATAATTCATGAACTACTTCACCAGAATAAAATCATGAACTACTTCACCAGATTTAAATCATGACTAACTTCACTAGATAATCGATGAACTATTCACAGATAATCATGAACTCTTCACCAGATAAATCATGAACTACTTCACCAGATAAATCATGACTACTTCACTAGATAAATCATGACTACTTCACCAGTAAATCCATGATTGAACTACTTCACTAGATAACATGAACTACTTACCAGATATATCATTGAACTTATTTCACCAAAGATAATCATGAACACTTCACTAGTATTTAAATCATGAACTACTTTCACCAGATAACATGACTATTTCACCAGATTAATCATGAACTACTTCACCAGATAAATCATGAACTACTTCACTTAGATAATCAAGGAACTACTTCACCAGATAAATCATGAACTAACTTCACCAGATAAAGCTGAACTACTTCATGAGATCAGTCAAATTTTCAGTGGTTACATTATCCGTTATTATAACGATCTGGATGTCCATAATGGTGAGTTTAGGTTCATGCTGGGTTCTTTTTGTACATTTTGTGCATGTCGTTCAATGTTTTTGTTGATGTGTTGGGAAACATTTTGTGTTATTTTTAACAATCACTTATCTGGTGAAGTAGTTCAGGATTGTAATGTGCTTTGCTGTGGAGACGATCCAGAATGTTGCTTTTTGCATAGGAGCCGTATCTGGAACTGTCTCAGAATTAGACAGGACCTCGAGGCAAGGAGTTAGCATTGCTTGGCTTCACGGCTGCATGAAGCAAACTGACGCACGTGATTTGCCGATTGTTCAATGATATCTCACATGACAAAAAATCGGAGGGGTGATGGGGGAGGGGTGTTGGGCAACCTAGTGGAACCCCCCCCCCAGGATCCCCCTGAACCTTCCTGGTGAAATCCCCCACCCCGATCTACCCGAGGAGGAATGGAGGGCAGAAAGGATGCATGGGGTTGGAAAAGATGGATCCAGAAAGAACTCTCCGGAGGGAAAACTGGAATTTGGAAAGGTGGGAGGGATTGGGGGTGGGCTGGGGGGGGAGGGGCGTTAACGAGGGTCGAAGATCATGGTTTTGGAATTGGGTCCGATCTGAATGGTGGTGAACAGCTGTAATTATTTTCATTAACTTCAAAACATTTCAGAAACAGCTGAACAGCAGATTTGATTACTTTTAACAAAAGAAGAATGATTTATTGGATTTTTGAACCACAAGAGAATCATCAGATGCATGGCTTGCTTACTGTGTACTTACCATGATAACACATGGGTTTGGACATCTAATTGATGTGGGACAATCATATCACAATGCAGCAATTTGTCAGGATGATACATGGCTCAGGTACGAAACCCAACTTCTTACTCGTTCATTGTAATACCCGATGAGTAACTTTATACTAGTTAACCGGATTAACAACGCTGTTCAATATTATTCATTGCCCTCGCATAGAGAGAGGAGATTGCTTTGGATCCGTTTGTCTGTCTGTTGCACAAAACGTTAGGAAGTATATAAGTACGTATTATTGAAATGATTAAGTGTTATATAATGATAAATTCTTCTCTTTCGTGTGCACACAGTTCTTTGTTGTGGCGTGGTGTGTTGTGGACCGATGGAACCTTCGCTGGTTATCTCTCTCGT
>CM068953.1:44635608-44645903 GCA_035128595.1 Eptatretus atami
TTCATGTTATATCAATTCCAGTTGTCCATTGTATTAATCAATCCAGGTATCCATTGTTATAATCGATCCAGGTATTCCATTTTATGAATCAATGTCGGTTCCCGTTATAATCAATCCAGGTGTTCCATTGTATTAATCAATGTAGATCCCATTGTATTAATCATCCAGTATTCCATTTTATTAATCAATTCGGTATCCTTTATTAATCGATCAGGTGTTCCATTGTTAATTATCGATCCAGGTGTTCCACCGTTATGATCATCAGTTTCTTGTTATTAATCAATGTCGGTATTCCATTGTTATAATCAATGTCGTATTCCTTGTTATAATCTGATCCAGTGTTCCATGTTATTAATCAATCGGTGTTCCACCGTTAATGAATCAATCCAGGTGTTCCATGTTTATTAATCATCCAGGTATATCCGATTGTTATTAATCAATCCAGTATTCCATCGTTATTAATCAATGTCGGTATTCCATGTATTAACGACCAGGTTCCATTTATTTAATCGATCCAGGTTCCACCTTATGAAATCAATCCAGGTGTGCCATTTTATTAACGATCCAGTTTCCATTGTTATCTTCATGGAGTAATAATGAAATCAAACCCCGGATTTTCTCCTCTTAGATTGAACAGTGTAAGTGAGAGGGAAGTTAAATCATCACTGTGGAGTTCCCAGAGATCACAAGTCCAAGCTTCCACCACGTTTATGCCGTATCAACAAGAAAACAGTTTGACAAATCACATCCTGGTTTGAGTAAAATTTCAAGCACTTTACACCGCCTGGCGAGGCAGCTGCGGTTTCGGGAACACGGGAGATGGTTACTAAGAGTAGTGGACGTGCAGCCATAAACCTCCTTATCATCACAGGAGAGAAGAGGGTCGGAGTGAGGTTAGAGAATCAGTGATTAAATTAGAGAATCGGGTTTGATTACTATAACAAGGAGTAACTTGGGGTAAAGGTTGGACAGTGGAAGTAATCAAATTGGTGTGTTTGTCAATGTGGTGATGTAGGTGTGCTGTGTAGGGTCAGTGAGGTGTGTGGTTTAGTGTGGTGAGTTGGTGTTTCAATGTGGTGAGTGTGTCAGTGTGATAGTGGTTGTCCAATGTCGTGGTGGTGTGTGTGGTGGGTCAATCTGTAGGTGACTGTCAGTAGTGTGTGTGTCAGATGTGTGTGTGCTGTGTGGGTCAATGTAGTGTGTGTCAGTGAGGGTGGTGTGTAATGTGGGTCGTTATGGTGAGTGTTGTCAGTTGATGATGCTGTGCAGTGTGGTGTTGGTGTCCATGTAGTTGGTGTCAGTGCAGTCTGTGGTGTCAGTGTGTGTGTGTTGAATTAGTGTGTCGTGAGTGTGTCGTGTCAATTGCGTGAGTGTGTCAGTGTGGTGAGTCCTGTTCCATTGTGTGCGGTGAGTGTGTGGTGTGGGCAGTGTACGGAGGTGTCGAGTGTGGTGGTCAGTGTGTGGTGTGTTGTGAGTGTGTGTCCAGTTGTGGGGGTGTCCATGATGTGGTGTGTGTTGGCCGTTTGGGTCAGTTGATTTGGGGGTCTCCAGGTGTGTTTCCAGGTGTTGGTCCAGTGTGTGTGTCCAGTATGTGTGTTGGTGTTCAGTGTGTTGTCCAGTGTGTTTTGTGTCCAGTTGTTGTTGTGATCGTCCAGTGGGTGTGTGGTGTCCAGGGGATGTGTGTGTCAATGTAGTGTATTGTGTCCAGTGTTGGTGCAAGTAGTGTGTGCTGTCCGTGTGGTCTCCAGTGTGTGGTGGCAAGTGTGGTGAGTGAGTGTCCAGTCGTTGGTGATGTGTCCAGTGTGGTGTGTCCCCGCCAGGTTTTCTGTGTGGGTCAGTGAAGGTGTCAATGTGGTGATGTTAGATTGATGATGTGTCAGTGTGTGCGTGTGATGTGGTGTCAGTGAGGTGCTGTGTTCAGTGTGTATAGTTGTGTGAAGGTGTGTGTGACAATGTGTGAGTGGTGAGTGGTGTCAGTTGGTGAGTGGTCCAGTGTGGTGTGGAGTGTGTGTGTTCAGTGTGTGGTGTGTGGTTGTCAGTGTGTGTGGGTGTCCAGTGTTGTGTATGTGTGGTGTGGGTGTCCAGTGCTGTGTGTCCAGTGTGGTGTGGGTCCAGTGCTGTGTGTCCAGTGGTGTGGGGTGTCCAGTGTGTGTGTCCAGTTGTGGTGTCCAGTGTTGTGTGGGGTCCTGTTTGTGGGGGGTGTTCCAGTGTTGTGTGTGGTTGTCCATGTTGTGGGGTGTCCATGTGTGGTGTCCAGTTGGTGTGGGGTTGTCCAGTGTTTGTGTGATGGTGGTGTCCAGTGATGATTGTGTCAAGTGGTGTGTGGTGTCCAGTGATGTGTTTGTCAATGTAGGTGTGTGTCCAGTTTGGTGTCAATGTATGGTGGTGTCTGGTGGGAGGTTTCAGTGTTTGTGTTTAGTAGTGAGTGGTGTCCAGTGTGTGTGAGTGGGTCCAGTGTGTGGCATGCTTGGTGAGTGTGTCCCAGTGTTGTGTCCAGTAGTGGAGTTGTGAGTGGGTGAGTAGGGTGGGAGTGGTGTGTGGTTGGTATGTGTGTGGTGTGTGTAGTTTGTATGTGTGTGGTGTGTGATGTGTGTGGATGTGTGATGTGTGTTGGTGTGTGGTGAGTGGTGCGAGTATGGTGTGAGTGTGTGGTGGGGAGTTGTGGTGGTAGGGCATGTAGTGTGAGTGTGCGTATGAAGCAGAAAGCCAACGGCGGAAGGATGGTGGGCTGTGGTGGTTTGTGTGGTGGTGTGAGGTGTGTGATGGTGTGAGTGTGCCAGTTCATTGTATTTTAAAACCTCTGAATGCATGATAAACACTTTCGATGAACACTGACAGTTCGTGAGGAGGGAAATTCCATTTCCCATCACACTCATTTGATAATCCAGGATTTTTCATCGACCATCCTCCTGCTCCCCTTACCAAGACACCCGATTGCTTACCAACCTGAGACCATTTACCGTTCAGTTTGGTTCCCAGATCGAATTCTAAAATATAAATATTAATATTCACAGAACAAGATTAAGGATGTTCACTACTAAAGGTTACCTCGTTCATTCCCGCCGTTTGATGTTTGTAAACCTTGAGGGTTTCGAGGATGAGTTTCTCCACGGTTCAGGATGAAACCTGAATACATCTGATTTATTAAATCTCCACCAATCGAGCAAGCCCCTTTTTATTGGTCACGTGATGTGCACCATCGTGGAGCCCATCAATCACCACAGGTCGTCCTGCGAAGCACATCATGCATCTTTTATGACTTTTGCACGGAAAACACTACTTACAATGAACTTTATTCGCAAATCGACACACATTTAATCTCGTTAGGAGTAAATTATGCGTTGAATGATCGACAGAGGTTGGAAAGGCAAGATATCTGGTCCGTAACGTCAATATGTACATGGTAATCTCAGACGCAAATAAATAAATTGATGTATGCGTGTGGTGTCACCACCATATCCAGTTGAAACCACTTGTACACCACGTTCCCACTGGCTCTCCGAGCACTTCCTTTGTTTGAAACCACTCCTTTTACCTCCACTTCCTTTGTTTGAAACCACTCCCTTTTTACCCTCCACTTCCTTTGTTTGCAAACCACCTCCTTTTTACCCCCACCTTTAAACCTCGTTTGACCCACTCCTCCTGTTTTACAGCCCTTTCCTCCACTCTCCTTTGTTTGAAAACCTCCTTTTTACCTGCCACCTCCTTTGTTTGAAACCACCTGCTGCTAATGTTAAGCACTCAACTTCCTTTGGTTTGAACCACTCTTTTTACCTCCACTTCTTTTGAAACGCCCTCCTTTTAACCTCATCATCCTTTGTTTGAACCTACCTCCTTTTTACTCCACTCCTTTTTGACCTCTCACTTGTGGAAACCACCTCGCTTTTTACTCCACTTCCTTTGTTTGAAAACCACCTCCTTTTTACCTACCACTTCCTGTTTGAAACCACCCTCCTTTTTACCTCCATTCCTTGTTTGAAAACCAGCTCCTTTTACCCACCCTTGTTGAACCACCTTCCTTTTTCAAACTTCCTTGTCCTACCTCCTTTTACCTCCACCTCCTTTGTTTGAACACCACCTCCGTTTTACATCCACGCCCTACCATGAAGGAGTTTGAACCTCACTGTCCTTGTTACTCGTTCTTAGTTGAGACCACCTTTTCCTCCAACTATCTGTTGTGAAAACTAACTCCTGTTTGAACCTTTTCACTCCTTTGCCTTTACGCAGTTTGTTGACATCACTCTCTTGTCACTCGCTTACCCCTGTTTGACACTCCTACACTCCTGTTTGAACCGTTGCATTTTGTTGACCATCTGTTTTCCTCCACTTGTTGTGAACCTTTTCCCAACTGAGGGTTTTCCCTCTTCTTTTTCGGAGAATCCACTATGTTGTCTGAGCGTTGTTGTCCGTCTGTCTTTATGCCTGATCTTTGTCGTTTCGTCTGTCTGTCGTGTCTGGTGTGTCTGTGTGTGTGTTCTGTGTGTGCTCTGTTGTCTGTGTGACTGGTGGTGTCTTGTGTGACTGTGTCTGTGTGTCTTGTGTCTTGTGTGGTGTGTGCGTGTGTCGTGTGTCTTGTGTGTTCGGTGTGTGGCTTGTCGTGTGTCGTGTGTCTGTGGTGTTCGGGGTGTGTGTGTCGTGGTGTGTCTGTGTGCGTGTTGTGTTGTGTCTTGTCTGTGTTGTGTCTGTGGTCTGTGTTCTGTGTCTGTGTCTTGTCGGTGTCTTGTCTGTGTGTATGTGTCGGTGTGTGTGTGTGCAACCGGAGCTCCCACACAAACCAGCAAACCAATTTCAATTGAAACTTGGCGAACAGGTGCCATATGGGATGGGAGTGTGTCGCGTTTGAAGTTCGTTGCTAAGCACCACCCCGTTGCTATGGCAACGGCCGAAAATGCGTTTTAAGAACCCCAAACGGTATTTTCAATACCTTGTCCTACAGTTTGAATGTGAGAAACGAGACTTCGAATTAAACACTTCGAGATATTCAGAAAATTTTACTTGAGCCGATTTTGATTGAGTGTTTTATTTTTCAAATGTAGTCCTTCAAAAATCGTAGTCTGGTTACCGTCATTTTTTATGAGAGTGCCCAGTGGCAAAATTCGCAATAGGAAAAATCTATGGCAGGCAGAGGAACAACTGTATGTGATCAATACGTCTTGGCAATGAATCTGTTCGTCGGTGGATCGGTCAGAATGAAAATGCATCTGTCCAGCGCTTCGATACTGGAATCCCTCGTCGCCACCGCTTGTATCATGTTGGCCCGATCTCTCGATGTGAGATCATTAGAAAAAATTCTCAATCCGGATCGGATTCCCATTCTACCAAATAAGGCGTTTTCTCCATGGCCGGGTCAGCCTACACACAAAAAACATTCGACGATTGGCTTGAAACTGTGGGCCAGAAATCGTGTGAAGCACAAAAAGCCGGTAGGACGACTAGGGATCTCGCAGGATCGAAGCGCTTTGACGACGATCGCTTTTTCATTCTGACCGATCCAACGACGAAGATTCATGCCAAGACGTATTGGTTCACATACGCATTGTTCCTCTGCTGGCAAGATTTTCTATTGCGAATTTTGGGCCAACTTGCACCTCAAAAATGCGGTATAGACACCTTTAGGACTACCATTTGAAAATAAAACATAAATCAAAAAGTCAGTTGAGTAAAATTTTCTAAATATCTCAATTGTTTAATTCCGAAGTCTCGTTCTCCGTATCATTCAAAACTGTAGACAAGTATTAAAGATACCCGTTGGGTTCTTTAAAACGGCAGTTTTCGGCCGTTCATGCAACGTGTGTTGCTTAGCAACGAAATCAACGCAGCAACACTCCCCATCCCATATGGGCACCTGTCGCCAAGTTTCATAGAAATTGGTTTGCTGGTTTTGCTGTGGAGCCTCCGTTGACACACATCAAAAAAAAACCAGTCATGTCACAGCAGGCACACAAACCAGACTACCACACAACACACACACAGACCACACAGACAACACACACACACAGAACACAGACACACACACAGACACACACACACACACACAGCACCGACACAGTCACACCAGCACAACACACAACACACACAGCACCACAGCCACAACACACACATCAGACGAACAAACACGACAATACGACTACAATCCCAACATACAGACGGAAAACCCACATAAGGAATACACAACCCAGACACAGTAAACACAAAATGACTACACACACCCAGCCACAGCACCCACAGACAACCCACAACAGACCATCCTCCGAGCCCCACCACACCCACAGCCACACGAAACAACCGCACAGCAAACCACGAACCACTAAGGAACTACGTATAGAGAACGAATAAGGGAATACACTGCCATTACAATATTCATTATTGGACAGTTAGATGTGTCAACTCGTTGACTAGGACGAATCGATTCAATTTTGGTGAAGATCCGCATCACGATACGAGGAATTATTTAAATTTTTAAGTCATTAATTCACCATAAGAGATAGGCTATAAACACTTTTGGCATATATCTCAATAAAATATTGGTGGTTTCAGTGACGCGACAGTTTGACAAGGACTATATGAATGAAACTGGCGGACAGGTTGGGTTTTGTGACAAGGAACTAATTGATTTTGATTGAAAACTTGGCGGACAGGTTGGAGTTTGTGACAAGACTAATTGATTTGATTGAAACGGCTTTGTAAGATCTATTGATTTAGACTTCACGGGTTGTGACAAGGACTAACTATCGATTTTTGGTGAAGATCGAAATGGCAGATCTGGAAAGTTGTTGAAGGATTCGCAAAAAGTTGTGTTTTGGACGGATTCGGATGAGACTTGGTGGCAGGTTGGTGAGTGTGACGTAGATGATAGTCAGATTGGGTAAGACCCCTTAGACTCGTTAAACTCGTATAAACCGTTATGTTTGTAAAATCCTATAAATCCCCTTTACAACCGCGAGAACCCCGTAAAACCCTTTAATAATCCTTTAGAGCCCTCAGATCTCACGCGAGTGCCATCCCGTTTCCCAAGTGTCACTCAATGAGTGATTTTTAATTGGGTTGTTTGTGTGCAGGATATCTCATAAGTCTGTAGACGTTCCGATGGAAATTTTGTGGACAGTTCGTGGTGACGAGAGAAATATAGATTTGATGAAGATCCGATCCGGATATGAGAATTTAATTTTAAAGTGATTCTTCACCGTTGAGAGATTGGGCCAAAAACGATGTGTTCTGATATAGCATGATATTTCAAAATGTATTGCGGCTCACGATGTTCTCGGGATCAGGCTTTACGTGGTGGAGTCTGCGCTCTACCGAGTGGCCCTTCTCGTTTATTTTTGTTATTTGTCAAACATCAACAAGAAAATAATACAAATAATAAAGCACACCCTGTTTGAAGGAACCTGTGCAGTGAGAGTGTCTTGCACACGCTTAAAAAGTCGCCTGTAGGAGACTGACGGTTAGCTTCCCCAACCAGGCTGAGTGACCTTACTGTCTCTGATGCAAAAAGTAAACATAACACAAAAAACTAAACAACAACAACTAGAAACGAAAAAACAAGTGGTTAGAAAGGTTCTTTTAAAATTTTTACAGATCAAAAGAAGGAAGACGTACGGGAAGAGTAATATTGAAGGGTTTCACTCAATTAAAAATCCATATCCTCGTGTACGGCTCTTGCACCATTCTTGAATTGATAATTTCCCCAAAGTCGACACTGCCGTTTTTTATACTTTTGTTGTTAAGCCGAGAAGCTGTTTGTCATGTTCCGTTCACTGCATTCCTTCGGTTCCGTGCCAACGGTGATGGTGAGCAAAACTGTCTGTGTTACATGTCTGGCCGTACGAAGCTGTACTGCCATTCCGTTCACTGCACCTTTCGTGTACCGTGCACGGTATCTGAAGCAAAACTGAAGCTTGTACTATGTCTGGCGTACAGAGCTGTAACTGTCAGTGTCGTCCACCTCGGTGTCACGGATGTGACAACGAGTGGCATCGCGTATGACTTACTCCGTTGTTCATGACGCCTCGCTCGGCCGGTATGTGAGCCAAAACTGATCTGTGTTACATGTCTGCGTACGTAAGTTCAATCACAGTCACTGCAGGTAAAATTCAGTGCACGACTTCGCGATTTAAAATGATGTCATATACGACTTGATTTAAAACTAGCAAATTGTACGATGATTGTAGATTGTAGACAAATTAACAATCATTTTACATGATTTAAGATCATTTTTTGAAGATGGTTTTCATGTGGTTTGTTAAATTCGGCACGGGAACTACAAGTCCTGGAGCCGTGTATGTGATGGGCGATCCGGTTCTTGATGGGAACACTCATTATGTTGATGTTTCTCCTGTTTAATAGTGGGGAGTTGGACAGGCTCCTGGTGAGTCCATATCCCCTGTATGTAAATCTGTGTATTAATGTGTTACTGTACATCTATATACGAGACCAGTCAAGAATAACCTTAAATATATTTTCACAAATGTTCTTTGGCACGTACTACGTGTTAAACTGTGTTGTTTTTCAAGCAAAATGTCCATTGTGTCGATGCGATTTTTCTGGCGCTTTACTAAGGCCTGGATTTCTCGAGGGGGGGAAATAAATCTTTTGGTTGCGTGTTTAGCGATTCATACAACCACCTCTTGGACTCTTCGTGATCGAAAGTGGTCGCACCCAAGTACCTCTTTAAGTGGCCTAAAGATGTGGTAAAATCTGAAGGCGAGATCTGGCGAAGGGTCTGCGTGATGAGAGAAGACACTCAAAATGCTATGTCCTTGATTGTTGCAGCTGTAGCGTGGGCAGTATCGGGCCGAGCATTTCATGCTGCACCAAACCGGCAGTGAGTTGTCCACCGACGTTTTGATCAGATTGCTGGTTCAGATGATTTTAAGGAAGGCCGGCACGTTGAGGCACCTGGTGACTGTGGTCTCCTCTGGGATGTAATGCCTCAGCAAGTGGGCCTCGGCTATCCCAGAAGAGCGTCAGCATCACTTTTCCCAGCGATGGCTGTGTGCAGAATTTTTTGGCTTCGGTAAGTTGAATGGGCCACTCTTGCTTGCCCTCTTCGTTTCTGGCTGAAATAGTGTGACCGCTTTCATCCCAGTCATTACGCGCTGAAAGAAATGTGACTGCCTTCTGTATCACAACATCACGAAGTTTCTTCACATGCGTCCACTCGCCGTTCTTTCAGTTGGTCTGTGCAGTCGTCTTAGTACCAACATTGCGGACCCCAGCACATTGTGAATGATATGGTGTCCTGAACCAATGGTATGTTCCATTCGCAACCACTTCATCAGTGTAATGTGATGGTTTTCTCTTAGCACAAGGCCCAACACCTGCCAACCATTTCTGTGTGCCAGGCTGTGGGAGCGCGGCCCCGAGCGAGCAGCACTCTGCCACACTCGGACATTCTCACTTTTAAACTCCTGTCCAGTTGTACAACCTGGCTGCAGTGATAAACATGCGTCACCATGTTGCATTTCCATTCTGTGACTGGATCTATTTCACTGGGATGCAAACCCTACTCCTCAAGAAACGGATGACAGAAGAGTTGCTCCCTCCTCTGGTGGCATGCTTGAAGGAAGCCGCCACTTGGAATGCTCTATTAACATCGAACACTCAATGGTTGCCAGATCTAAAACAGGCCAAAACATGACTTACCCATAAATAATAAATAGTGTTACGCCTGTGAATCACAGAACACCATAAAGGTCCTCGATCAGTTATACCGATAAGTCTGTGTTCAGATAGATTTCCCCACCCATGTTAAAGGGATTATTGTGTAACCGGGCTGTGATCTTTGAGTAGCCATTTTTCTTTTGTATCGTTATTTTGGACCAACCACCAACCACAACGCCAACCACCTCCTCATAACCAGGACCGCATTTCAACAAACCACGCCATCCTCACCACTTTCAACCCACAACCGCCCAAACCGCGCTCACCACCTTCGCCAGCAACCGCCAACATCTCCTCAACCACCTAACCACACCACAAACAATCGCCTCACCTTCATTCTCCGAAACGCCGCCATCTTTGCGCCAGTAACGAGCAGATCCGATCGAATGGGCCATCGCTGCAGCAGATGTGCGGGAGGTTCGCTCGACCGTGTAGGGTCGGTGATTTCAGCCCACGTCCGCTCGCTCTCGGAGAATCGGATCAAGAGCGTCGGTGATTCCTGCAACGTCCGCTCGCCGCGCAGGGTCAGAGGTCAGAGGGCGAAGATCGAAGGCCAAACCGCGTCTCACCAGCCTTATAAAAGGGCGCGCGGAGCGGCCACACAGTGAGTCGGTGGAGTGTCTGCCGGGGTT
>CM068953.1:44645928-44657186 GCA_035128595.1 Eptatretus atami
TTCATGTTATATCAATTCCAGTTGTCCATTGTATTAATCAATCCAGGTATCCATTGTTATAATCGATCCAGGTATTCCATTTTATGAATCAATGTCGGTTCCCGTTATAATCAATCCAGGTGTTCCATTGTATTAATCAATGTAGATCCCATTGTATTAATCATCCAGTATTCCATTTTATTAATCAATTCGGTATCCTTTATTAATCGATCAGGTGTTCCATTGTTAATTATCGATCCAGGTGTTCCACCGTTATGATCATCAGTTTCTTGTTATTAATCAATGTCGGTATTCCATTGTTATAATCAATGTCGTATTCCTTGTTATAATCTGATCCAGTGTTCCATGTTATTAATCAATCGGTGTTCCACCGTTAATGAATCAATCCAGGTGTTCCATGTTTATTAATCATCCAGGTATATCCGATTGTTATTAATCAATCCAGTATTCCATCGTTATTAATCAATGTCGGTATTCCATGTATTAACGACCAGGTTCCATTTATTTAATCGATCCAGGTTCCACCTTATGAAATCAATCCAGGTGTGCCATTTTATTAACGATCCAGTTTCCATTGTTATCTTCATGGAGTAATAATGAAATCAAACCCCGGATTTTCTCCTCTTAGATTGAACAGTGTAAGTGAGAGGGAAGTTAAATCATCACTGTGGAGTTCCCAGAGATCACAAGTCCAAGCTTCCACCACGTTTATGCCGTATCAACAAGAAAACAGTTTGACAAATCACATCCTGGTTTGAGTAAAATTTCAAGCACTTTACACCGCCTGGCGAGGCAGCTGCGGTTTCGGGAACACGGGAGATGGTTACTAAGAGTAGTGGACGTGCAGCCATAAACCTCCTTATCATCACAGGAGAGAAGAGGGTCGGAGTGAGGTTAGAGAATCAGTGATTAAATTAGAGAATCGGGTTTGATTACTATAACAAGGAGTAACTTGGGGTAAAGGTTGGACAGTGGAAGTAATCAAATTGGTGTGTTTGTCAATGTGGTGATGTAGGTGTGCTGTGTAGGGTCAGTGAGGTGTGTGGTTTAGTGTGGTGAGTTGGTGTTTCAATGTGGTGAGTGTGTCAGTGTGATAGTGGTTGTCCAATGTCGTGGTGGTGTGTGTGGTGGGTCAATCTGTAGGTGACTGTCAGTAGTGTGTGTGTCAGATGTGTGTGTGCTGTGTGGGTCAATGTAGTGTGTGTCAGTGAGGGTGGTGTGTAATGTGGGTCGTTATGGTGAGTGTTGTCAGTTGATGATGCTGTGCAGTGTGGTGTTGGTGTCCATGTAGTTGGTGTCAGTGCAGTCTGTGGTGTCAGTGTGTGTGTGTTGAATTAGTGTGTCGTGAGTGTGTCGTGTCAATTGCGTGAGTGTGTCAGTGTGGTGAGTCCTGTTCCATTGTGTGCGGTGAGTGTGTGGTGTGGGCAGTGTACGGAGGTGTCGAGTGTGGTGGTCAGTGTGTGGTGTGTTGTGAGTGTGTGTCCAGTTGTGGGGGTGTCCATGATGTGGTGTGTGTTGGCCGTTTGGGTCAGTTGATTTGGGGGTCTCCAGGTGTGTTTCCAGGTGTTGGTCCAGTGTGTGTGTCCAGTATGTGTGTTGGTGTTCAGTGTGTTGTCCAGTGTGTTTTGTGTCCAGTTGTTGTTGTGATCGTCCAGTGGGTGTGTGGTGTCCAGGGGATGTGTGTGTCAATGTAGTGTATTGTGTCCAGTGTTGGTGCAAGTAGTGTGTGCTGTCCGTGTGGTCTCCAGTGTGTGGTGGCAAGTGTGGTGAGTGAGTGTCCAGTCGTTGGTGATGTGTCCAGTGTGGTGTGTCCCCGCCAGGTTTTCTGTGTGGGTCAGTGAAGGTGTCAATGTGGTGATGTTAGATTGATGATGTGTCAGTGTGTGCGTGTGATGTGGTGTCAGTGAGGTGCTGTGTTCAGTGTGTATAGTTGTGTGAAGGTGTGTGTGACAATGTGTGAGTGGTGAGTGGTGTCAGTTGGTGAGTGGTCCAGTGTGGTGTGGAGTGTGTGTGTTCAGTGTGTGGTGTGTGGTTGTCAGTGTGTGTGGGTGTCCAGTGTTGTGTATGTGTGGTGTGGGTGTCCAGTGCTGTGTGTCCAGTGTGGTGTGGGTCCAGTGCTGTGTGTCCAGTGGTGTGGGGTGTCCAGTGTGTGTGTCCAGTTGTGGTGTCCAGTGTTGTGTGGGGTCCTGTTTGTGGGGGGTGTTCCAGTGTTGTGTGTGGTTGTCCATGTTGTGGGGTGTCCATGTGTGGTGTCCAGTTGGTGTGGGGTTGTCCAGTGTTTGTGTGATGGTGGTGTCCAGTGATGATTGTGTCAAGTGGTGTGTGGTGTCCAGTGATGTGTTTGTCAATGTAGGTGTGTGTCCAGTTTGGTGTCAATGTATGGTGGTGTCTGGTGGGAGGTTTCAGTGTTTGTGTTTAGTAGTGAGTGGTGTCCAGTGTGTGTGAGTGGGTCCAGTGTGTGGCATGCTTGGTGAGTGTGTCCCAGTGTTGTGTCCAGTAGTGGAGTTGTGAGTGGGTGAGTAGGGTGGGAGTGGTGTGTGGTTGGTATGTGTGTGGTGTGTGTAGTTTGTATGTGTGTGGTGTGTGATGTGTGTGGATGTGTGATGTGTGTTGGTGTGTGGTGAGTGGTGCGAGTATGGTGTGAGTGTGTGGTGGGGAGTTGTGGTGGTAGGGCATGTAGTGTGAGTGTGCGTATGAAGCAGAAAGCCAACGGCGGAAGGATGGTGGGCTGTGGTGGTTTGTGTGGTGGTGTGAGGTGTGTGATGGTGTGAGTGTGCCAGTTCATTGTATTTTAAAACCTCTGAATGCATGATAAACACTTTCGATGAACACTGACAGTTCGTGAGGAGGGAAATTCCATTTCCCATCACACTCATTTGATAATCCAGGATTTTTCATCGACCATCCTCCTGCTCCCCTTACCAAGACACCCGATTGCTTACCAACCTGAGACCATTTACCGTTCAGTTTGGTTCCCAGATCGAATTCTAAAATATAAATATTAATATTCACAGAACAAGATTAAGGATGTTCACTACTAAAGGTTACCTCGTTCATTCCCGCCGTGTTACGATGTTTGTAACCTTGAGGTTTCGAGATGAGGTTTATCCACGCAGGGATGAAACCTGAATACATCTGATTTATTAAATCTCGCACCAATCGAGCAAGCCCCTTCTTTATGGTCACGTGATGTGCCACATCGTGGAGCCCATCAATCACCACAGGTTGCGTCCTGGCGAAGCACATCATCATCTTTTAGTTTTTATGCACGGAAAAACTATTACAAATGCACTTGTATTCCCCAAACGGTACACACATTTAATCCGTTTAGGAGTAAATTATCGTGAATGATTCGACAGAGGTTGGAAGGGAAGAATATCGGGTCCTTAACGCAATATGTACATGTAATTCAGCACCAAATATATTAGATAGTATAGCAGGTGAGTGTCACCGACCACTATCCTGTAAACACCCGTTACACCATCTGTTAACCAACTGCTCTCCGAGCACTTCCTTATGTTTGAAACCACTCCTTTTACCTCCACTTCCTTGTTTGAAACCACTCCTTTTTACCCTCCACTTCCTTTGTTTGCACAACCACCTCCTTTTTACCCCCACCTTTTTACACCTCCTGTTTGGACTACCACCTCCTGTTTTACACTTTTCCTCCACTCTCCTTTGTTTGAAACCACCTCCTTTTTACCTGCCACCTCCTTTGTTTTGAAACCACCTGCTGCAATGTTAAGGCACTCAAAATCTTCACTTGGTTTGGAACCACGCTCCTTTTTACCTCCACTTCTTATTGAAACCACCTCCTTTTTAACTCATTCACCTTTGTTTGAACCTACCTCCTTTTTACTCCACCCTTGTTTGCTTTACTCACGTAAACCACCTCGCTTTTTACCTCCACCTCATTTGTTGAAACCACCTCCTTTTTAACCCCACTTCCTGTGTTTGAAACCACCCTCCTTTTACCTGCCACTTCCTTTGTTTGAAAACCACGCTCCTTTTACCCCACCTCTTTTCCACTCCTTTTATCCGAAACCCTTTACCACCTCCTTTTTACCTCCACCTCCTTTGTTTGAACACCACCTCCGTTGTTAACATCCACGACCCACCCCAAGTGAGAGTTTGATAATCCGCACCTGTCCTTGTTATATTCACTTAGGAGACACCATATTCGCTCCACTTCCTGTTGTTGACACCTCCTCTCTCCTGTGAACCCTCTTTCTCATTTGCTCCTTTCGCCAGTTTTTGTTGAAATCCTACTCATCCTTGTTTAACACCTCGTACCCACCGTTTGACATCCTTTTCCTCCTATGTTGAAACCGTTGACACTTGTATGACCACTCTTTTCCTCACTCCTGTTTGTGACACCTTACCTACCACGAGGGACCTTTTCTTTGCTGAGACCAAATGTTGTCTAGCTTGTGTTGTCCGTTTTGTCTTGGTTTGCAGTATCCTATTGTCGTTTCGTCTGTCTGTGCTGTCTTGTGTGTCTGTGTGTGTGTTGCTGTGTGTCTGTTGTCTGTGTGTCTGGTGTGTCTTGTGTGTTACTGTGTCTGTGTGTCTTGTGTCTGTGTGAGTGTGTGGTGTGTCTGTGTGTCGTTGTGTGTGTCGTGTGATGTTGTTCGTGTCGTGTGTCTTGTGGTGTGCGGGGGTGTGTGTACGGGTGTGTGTGTGCTTGTTGTGTTGTGTCTTGTTCTGTGTCTGTGTCTGTGGTCTTGTGTCTGTGTCTGTGTCTTGTCGGTGTCTGTGTCTGTGTCGTAGTTGTCTGTGTGTGGTGTGTGCAAGCGGAGCTCCCACAGCACAAACCAGCAAACCAAATTTCGATTGAAACTTGCGAACAGGTGCCATATGGGATGGGAGTGTGTCGCGTTTGAGTTTCGTTGCTAAGCAACCACCCCGTTTGCTATGGCAACGGCCGAAAAACTGCGTTTTAAGAACCCCAAACGTATTTTGCAAATACCTTGTCTACAGTTTGAATGCTGGAAACAGCAGACTTCGAATTAAACACTTCGAGATATTCAGAAAATTTTACTTCGAGCCGATTTTTGATTGTATCGTTTATTTTTTCAAATGTAGTCCTTCAAAATCAGTAGTCTATTTACCGTCATTTTTTATGAGGAGTGCCACAGTGGCAAAATCGCAATAGGAAAAATCTATGCAGGGCAGAGGAACACTTGTATGTGAATCAATACGTCTTGGCAATGAATCTTCGTCGGTGGATCGGGTCCAGAATGAAAATGCATCTGTATCCAGCGCTTCGATCCACGCGTATCCCTCGTCGCCACCGCTGTATCATTGTTGGCCCGATCTCTCGATGAGTGAGGAATCCAGTTTAGAAAAAATTCTCAATCCGGATCCGGAGATTCCCATCTTACCAAATTAAGCGTTCTTTCTCCATGGCCGGGCTCACCTACACACAAAAAACATTCAGACTGATTGCTTGAAAACTGTGGCCAGAAATTCAGTGTGAAGACAGAACAAGCCGTGTAGCGACGATAGGGATCTCGCCAGGATCGAAGCGCTTTGGCACGATGCTTTCATTCTGACCGATCCACCGACGAAGATTCAATGCCAAGACGTATTGGTTCAACATACCAATTGTTCCTCTGCCGTGGCAAGATTTTCTATTGCGATTTTGCCAACTGCCCATAATGACGTACACCCTATTTAAGGACTACCATTGAAAATAAAACATCAATCAAAAAGTCGTTGAGTAAAACTTTTCTAAATATCTCAAAGTGTTTAATTCCGAAGTCTCGTTTCTCATCATTCAAAAACTGTAGGAAAGTATTGAAAGATACCCGTTTGGGTTCTTATAAAACGCAGTTTTTCGGCCGTTCGATAGCAAGCGGTGGTTGCTTAGCAACGAACACTCAACGCAGCAACACTCCCCATCCATATGGCACTGTCGCCAAGTTCATTACGAATTGGTTTGCTGTTGTGCTGTGGAGCCTCGCGGACACCCACACCCACAACACAGCATTAGAACAACAAACCGTAAACACACAGACACACACACAGCACCACACAGCAACACACATCACACAACACAGACACACACACAACACACAACACACGACACACAGACACCACACAGACCACAGCACACACACACAAACACACACAGCACCACAGACCACACAACACACAGACGAACAACAGACAATACAGACTACGAACCACAACACACAGACGACAACCCACAGGAATATCTACACCAGATATCACAGTACCAGACCACACACAGAGACCACACCCCACACGCAACAGGCCCCCACCCAGCACACACAACACACAGACACATCTCACGCAACACACACAACCACCACCCAGACACAACGACACCAAACAACACGAACCACATAGGAATCTACATCAACTAACGAACGAAATAGGGTAACACTGCATCCACAATTTCAATTTGAGTACGAAATGTGATAACCAGTTGACCTAGGACGAATCGATTCAATTTCTGGTGAAGATCGCAATCGATACGAGGAATTATTTAAATTTTTAAGTCATTCTTCACCATTAAGCAGATAGGGCTTAAACATTTTGCATATATCTCAATAAAAATGGTCGATTCGTGAAACTGCGCAGTTTGAGCAGTATGATGAAACTGGCGACAGGTTGGGTTTTGTGACAAGGGAACTAATTGATTTGATTGAAACTTGGCGGAGCAGGTTGGGTTTTGGTGACAAGACTAATTGATTTGATTGAAAGGCAGGTGGTTGTAGACATGATTAATGAATTCCGGTGGTTGTGACAGGACTAAACTATTCGGATTTTGGTGAAGATCAAATGCAGATTCTGGAAAGTTGTTGGAAGCGATTCGCAAAAAGTTGTGTTTTGGACGGATTCGGATGAGACTTGGTGCGCAGGTTGGTGAGTGTGACGAGGATGAATAGTCAGATTGGGTAAGACCCGCTTAGACTCGTTAAACTCGTTAACCTTTATGTTGTAAAAATCCTATAAATCCCCTTTACACCGCGAGACCCGTAAAACCCTTTTTTAAAATCCTTTAAGCCCCTCCAGATCTCACCGAGTGCCATCCCGTTTCCACAAGTGTCACTCAATGAGTGATTTTAATTGGGTTGTTTGTGTGCAGGATATCTCATAAGTCTGTAGACGGTTCCAGATGAAATTTGTGGACAGTTCGTGGTGACGAGGACAAAATATTAGATTTTATGAAGATCCGATCCGGATATGAGAATTAATTTTAAAAGTGATCTTCACCGTTGCAGAGATGGCCAAAAACGATGTAGTTCTGATATCATGATATTTCAAAATCGTATGGGCTCACGATGTTCTCGGATCAGGTATTACGTGGTGGAGGTACTGCGCTCTACCGAGTGCCCTTCTCGGTATTTATTTTGTTATTTGTCAAACATCACAAGAAAATAATAATAATTATAAACATCACCCTGTTTGAAGGAACCTGTGCAGTGAGAGTGTCTTGCACACGCTTAAAAATCGCCTGTAGGAGACTGACGGTTACTTCCCAACAGGTGACGTGACCTTACTGTCTCTGATGCAAAATAAACAATAACCAAAAAACTAAACAACAACAAACTAGAAACCCGAACAAAACACAGTGGTTAGAAAGGTTCTTTTAAAATTTTTACAGATCAAAAGAAGGAAGGACGTACGGGAAGAGTAATATTGAAGGGTTTCACTCAATTAAAAAATCCATATCCTCGTGTACGGCTCTTGCACCATTCTTGAATTGATAATTTCCCGCAAAGTCGACACTGACGTTTTTATACTTTGTTGTTTAAGCCGAGAAGCTGTTATGTCATGTCGTTCACTGCATTCCTTCGGTTCCGGCCACGGTGATGTTGAGCAAAACTATCTGTGTTACGATGTCTGCGTAGCGAAGCTGTACTGCCACGATTCCGTTCACTGCACCTTTCGTCCGTGCACGGTATTGAGCAAAACTGATAGTGTACCATGGTCTGCGTACGAGACTGTAACTCTGTCGTTCACCACTCGGTCTCACGGAATTGAGCACTATTGTGTCAGCTCGAGACTTCTGCACGTCCGTCTCACGGCTTCGGTTCGGCCACGGTATGTGAGCAAACTGAGTCTGATGTACATGTCTGCGTACGTAAAGTTCAATCACAGTCACTGGCAGTAAAATTCAGTGGCACGACTTCGCGATTTAAAATGATGTCATACTACGACTTGAATTTAAAACTAGCAATTGTACGATGATTGTAGATTGTAGACAAATTAACAAATCATTTCCATGATTTAAGATCATTTTTTGAAGATGTTTTCATGTGGTTTGTTAAATTCGGCACGGGAACTAAAGTCCTGCGAGCCTGGTTGTGATGGCGATCGGTTCTTGATGGGTAAACACTCATTATGTTGATGTTTTCTCCTGTTTAACTAGTGGGGAGTTGGACCAGGCATGCTGTGAGTCCATATTCCCGCTGTATGTAAATCTGTGTATTAATGTGTTACTGTACATCTATATACGAGACCAGTCAAGAATAACCTTAAATATTTTTCACAATTGTTCTATTGGCATCGTACTACGTGTGTAACTGTGTTGTTTTTCACAAAATGTCGCATTGTGTGTCGATGCATTTTTTGGCGCTCTTACTAAGGCCTGGATTTCTCGAGGGGAGGAAATAAATCTTTTGGTTGCTGTTTAGGATTCATACACCACCTCTTGGACCTCTCGTAGAATCGGAAAGTGGTCCACCAAGTACCTCTTTAAAGTGGCCTAAAGATGTGGTAAATCTGAAGGGCGAGATCTGCGAGTAGGTCTGCGTGATGAGAAAAGACACTGCAAAATGTATGTCTTGATTGTTGCAGTGTAGCAGTGGCATATGGGGCCGAGCATTCATGCGCAACCCAAACCCGGCAGTGAGTTGTCCACGACGTTTTGATCAGATTGCTGGTTCAGATATTTTAAGGAAGGCCGGCACCGTTTGATGGCACTGGTGACTGTGGTCCCTGGGATTGTAATGCTCACAATGGGCCTCGGCTATCCCAGAAGAGCGTCAGCATCACTTTCCCAGGCGATGGTGTGTGCAGAATTTTTTGGGCTTTCGGTAAGTTGAATGGGCCACTCTTGCTGCCCTCTTCGTTTCTGGCTGAAAGTAGTGTGACCGCTTCATCCCAGTCATTACGCGCGAAAGAATGACGCTTCTGTATCACAACATCACAGAAGTTTCTTCACATGCCGTCCACTCGCCGTTCTTTCAAGTTCTGGCTTGTGAGTCGTCTTAGTACCACATTGCGGACCCCAGCACATTGTGAATGATATGGTGTCCTGAACCAATGGTAACTGTTCCATTCGACAACCTTCATCAGTGTAAATGTGATGGTTTTCTCTTAGCACACAAGGCCCAACACCTGCCAACCATTCTGGGCAGGCTGTGTGTGAGCCGGCCCGAGCGACAGCACCTCTGCCACACTGGACATTTTCCACTACTTTTAAACTTCCTGTCCAGTTGCTACACCTGGCTGCAGTGATAAACATGCGTCACCATTTGGCATTTCATTCTGTACTGTGATTGATTTCACTGGGATTCAAACCTCTCCTTCAAGAAACGGATGACAGAACGAGTTGCTCACCTCCCTGGTGCATGCTTCGAAGGGAAGCCGGCCACTTGGAATGCTCTAATTAACATCGAACACTCAATGGTTGCCAGATCTAAAACAGGCAAAACATGACTCTACCCATAAATATAAATAGTGTTACGCCTGTGACTCACAGAACACATAAGGTCCTTCGATCAGTTATACCGATAATCTGTGTTCAGAAGATTTCCCCACCCATGTTAAAGGGATTTATTTGTGTAAACCGGGCTGTGATCTTTGAGTAGCCATTTTTTCTTTTGCTATCTTATTTTGGACAAACCACCAACCACAACGCCAACCACCTCCTCGATAACCAGGACCGCATTTCAACCAAACCACGCCATCCTCACCACTTCCCCCACAACCGCCCAACCGCTCACCACCTTCGCCAGCAACGCGCAACAGATCTCTCAACCACCTAACCACAGCCACAAACACATCGCCTCACCTTCATTTCTCCGAAACGCCGCCATCTTTTGCGCCAGTAACGGCAGATCCGATCGAATGGGCATCCGCTGCAGCAGATGCGGGGGTTCGCTCGCGCGTGTAGGGTCGGTGATTTCAACCCACATCCGCCGCTCTCGGAGAAATCGGATCAAGAGCGTCGGTGATTCTGCAACGTCCGCTCGCCGCGCAGGGTCAGAGGTTCAGAGGGCGAAGAATCGAAGGCCAAAACGCGCGTCTCACCAAGCCTATAAAAGGGCGCGCGGAGCGGCCACACAGTGAGTCGGTGGAGTGCTGCCGGGGTTCGAGCGCCTGGAGCCTGGAGCTTGGAGTCGGAGTCGGTGGAGGTCTGGGCTCGTGTCGAAGCCTGGAGAGGAGTGGGAGCCTGAAGCCTGGAGAACACAGTCGGGGGAGAGTCCGGGCATCGCGAAGGAGACGGGAGCTGAAGGCGCCGCCCCGCCTGCTGTACCGCGCAGACCTGCGCGTTCGTGTGGAGAGAGCCGGAGAGAGCTCGCCAGCCACGCCAAACGGTCTGAGGTGATCGGGCTTCGGCACAGTTCGAGTATCGCTGAGGGACGGACGGAGTCTTACAGAGTATCATCTCAAAGAGAGCAAAGACCCGTTCGTTCCTCTCAACACGTTGCCGGCTGGGGCCCGACTCACCAGGCCGTTTGGCAAGGCCTGGGCTAACCGCGGCTACGCGAGCTGCCGTGGAGACGGGACGTCGCGGATCACCCCATCAAGGCACCACGAGGGTGAAGGCAGCCTGCACGGTCTCGTGGCTGCTCTTTCGGTCGACCAAGCTCCACGATATAAAGGCCTACGGGTCCAGTCTGACCCCCTTGTCTTTGAGGGGGTCTTTCTTTGTTTATTTGTGTGAAAGTTGTGGCGCCGTGTCCCGTTAAGTATAACTGCTAAGTGACTGTACATTAATAATAGTCGGTTGTTGTGTCTTCGCCTGGCTCGCGTGTCATCCCGCATTCTTCATAAATCAACTGCATGCGTGTTCCACCAATTCATTGCATGATTGTTTGTATACGTGTTGTATAAATAAATGTGCTTGTTTAAATGTACCTGTTCGTCGTGTCCTCTTTCCCCAATTGAACTGCCATATTGTATTTCGGAATATTAGTTGGTTTTTAAATAACCGATAAATAGAATCGGGTCCAGCGAGGTCTGGTGATAATTCCCCGCTCGGTTATCCCAGAACG
>CM068953.1:44657211-44667841 GCA_035128595.1 Eptatretus atami
TGTAGATCATCATCTACAAAGGCGTTTACTCTTCATTCCCGGTGTTCGGATGTTTGTAAAACCTTGAGGGGGTTTCGAGATGATTTCTCCACTTCAGGATGAACCTGAATTTACATCTGATTTTTAAATCTCGCACCAATCAGCAGCCCTTGTTTTGTGGTCACGTGATGTGCCACCATCGTGGAGCCCATCATCACCCAGGTTGCGTCATGGCGAAGCACATCATGCATCTTTTAATACTTTAATGCACGGAAAAACTTGCTTACAATGAACTTGTATTCCCCGCCAGAATTCGGTAACACACATTTAATCTCCATTTTTATGAGTAAAATTATGCGTTAGAATGATTTCGACAGAGGTTGGAAGCAAGAATATCGTGAGTCGATTATCAATATGTACGGTAACTCTCCACACGCAAATCCATTTATTTGCGGGGTGTTACCGAAATAATCATAAACACACACCACGTTCAACTGGCTCCCGAGCACTTCCTTTGTTGAAACCACCTCCTTTTTACCTCCACTTCTTGGTTTGAAACCACGTCCTTTTACCTCCTCCACTTCCGTTTGCAAACCACCTCCTTTTACCCCACTCTTTGTTTGAGAACCACCTCCTTTTACGCCTCCAACTTCCTTTGGTTTAAACCACCTCCTTTTACCTCCACCTCCTTTGTTTGAAACCACCTCCGTGACTCCACCGCCTTAGTGTTAAAGCACCTTCCTTGTTAATCCATTCCTTAGGTTTGAACCACCCTCTTTTACCTCCACTTCCTTTGTTTGAAACGCACCTCCTTTAACCTCACTCCTGTTTGAACCACCTCCTTTTTACCTCCACTTCCTTTGTTTGAAACCACCTCCTTTTTTACTCCAGCTTCCTTTGTTTGAAACCACCTCCTTTTAACCACACTTCCTTTGTTTAAACCACCTCCTTTTTACCTGCCACCTTCTTTGTTTGAAACCACTCCTTTTACCCCCACTTCCTTGTTTGAAAACCTCCTACCTCCTTTTTACCTCCACCTCCTTTGTTTGAACCACCTTTTTACCTCCACCGTTTTGAAAACCACTCCTTTACGACTCCACCACCAAGGTGAAGGGTTTAATCCGTCTCTGTCTGTTTGTTACTTGGAGAGAATATTCTCGCCCAAACTATGGTTGTCTGGAGGCGTTTGTGTCTGTCCGTTTTCTGTCTGTTGGGATTTGCCTAGATATTTCCTTATTGTCGGTTTTCCGTGTCTGCTGTGTGTCTGGTGTGTGTCTGTCTGTGCTGTCTGTGTCTGTGTGTGTGTTCTGTTGTCTGTTGCTGTGTGTCTGTGTGTTGTGTACTGTGTCTGTGTGTCTGTGTGTCTGTGTGTGACTGTCGTGGTGTGTCTGTGTGTCGTGTGTTCGTTGTCGTGTGTCTGTGTCGTGTGTCTGTGGTGTGTCGTGTGTTGTGGGTGTCTGTGATGTGTTTCTGTTGTGTGTCGTGTTCTGTGTCTGTTCTGTGTCGTGTCTGTGTCTGTGTTCTTGTCTGTGATCTTGTCTGTTCTGTGTCTGTGTCTTTGTCTGTGGTGTGTGTGCAACGCGGAGCTCCCACACACAAACCAGCAAACCAATTGCAATTGAAACTTGCGAACAGGTGCCATATGGGATGGAGTGTGGCGTTTGAGTTTCGTTGCTAAGCAACCACCCCGTTGCTATGGCAACGGCCGAAAATGCGTTTTAAAGACCCAAACGGTAATTTTGCAATACCTGTCCTACAGTTGAATGTGAAAACGAGACTTCGAATTAAACACTTCGAGATTTAGAAAATTTTACTTCGAGCGATTTTTGATTGAGTGTTTTATTTTTCAAATGTAGTCCTTCAAAAATCAGGTATCTATTACCGTCATTTTTTATGAGGAGTGCCAGTGGCAAAATCGCAATAGGAAAAATCTATGGCAGGCAGAGGAACATGTATGTGAACTCAATACGTCTTGGCAATGAATCTTTCGTCGGTGGATCGGGTCAGAATGAAAAGCAATCGTATCCAGCGCTTCGATCACTAGCGAATCCTCGTCGCCACCGCTGGTATCATGTTGGCCCGATCTCTCGATGATGAGAGATCCACTTTAGAAAAAATTCTCAATCCGGATCCGGATTCCCATCTTACCAAATAAGCGTTCTTTCTCCATGGCGGTCACCTACACACAAAAAACATTCAGAGATTGGCTTGGAAAACTGTGGCCAGAAATCAGTGTGAAGCACAAAAAGCCGGTAGCGCGACTGGGATCTTCGCTAGGATCGAAGCGCTTTGACGACGATTGCTTTTGCATTCTGACCGATCCACGACGAAGATTCAATGGCCAAGACGTATTGGTTCACATACCAATTGTTCCTCTGCCTGGCAAGATTTTTCTATTGCGAATTTTGGGCCAACTTGGCACTCTCAAAAAACGGTAAAGCAACCTTTTGAAGGACTACATTTGAAAATAAAAGTCAAACAAAAAGTCGTTGAGTAAAACTGTTTCTAAATATCTCAAATGTTTAATTCCGAAGTCTCGTTCTCCACATTCAAAACTGTAGACAAGTATTGAAAGATACCCGTTTGGGTTCTTATAAAACGCAGTTTTTCGGCCGTTCGATAGCAAGCGGTGTTGCTTAGCAACGAACATCTCAACGCACACACTCCCCATCCCATATGGGCACCTGTCGCCAAGTTTCATACGAATTGGTTTTCTGGTTTGGTCTGTGGAGCCCTCGCGTTGCACACACACACAACACCACAAACCAAGCACACGCACACAGCACACAGCACACACACACACAGACTAACACACACAACACACAACGACAAAACACCAACTCACAGACACAGACACACAACAGCACAAAAAGACACACCAGACACACACAGCACACAGACACCACAAAAACACAGTCCCACAGACACACAAACAACATGACCAGACAAACACACAACAGACACCCAAGTCACAAAACACAAGACAGACCAGACCACCACAGCACCACCACCCCACCCCCAACAGTCAATCACGCAGACACCACCGCCACACCAGGACCAACAAACAACGACCCCCAACAGAAACCACATAAATCTAGCGAGATCCCAACATACAGACGAAAACCGACAATAAGGGAAAATCTAGCGAATCCCAATTTACCACATAATCTCAAAATTATGGACAGATTCACACGAAACTTGGTGGATCACTCGGTGTTGACCTAAGGACGAATCGATTCAATTTCTGGTGAAGATCCGAATCAGATACGAGGAATTATTTAAATTTTTAAGTCATTATTCACCATTAAGAGATAGGGCTATAAACGATTTGGCATATATCTCAAAAAATATTGTGGACGGATTTCAGATGAAACTGGGATTGACAGGCTATGGATGATGAAACTGACAGGTTGGGTTTTGAGTATGAAAACTTGGCACAGGTATTACGTAATTGATTTGATTGAAACTTGGCGGAGCAGGTGGGTTGTGACAAGGACTAATTGATTTAATTGAAACTTGGCGACAGGTGCGGTTGTGACACGGACTAAACTGATCGATTTTGGTGAAGATCCAATGGCAAGATTCTGGAAAGTTGTTGGAAGCATTCGCAAAAAGTTGTGTTTGTGGACGGATTCGGATGAGACTTGGTGCGCAGGTTGGTGAGTGTGACGAGATGAATAGTCAGATTGGGTAAGACCCGCTTAGACTCGTTAAACTCGTTAAAACCTTTATAGTTTGTAAAATCCTATAAATCCCCTTTACAACCGCGAAGACCCCGTAAACCCTTTTTAATAAATCTTTAGACCCCTCAGATCTCAAACGCGAGTGCCATCCCGTTTTCCCAAGTGTCACTCAATGAGTGATATTTTAATTGGTTTGTTTGTGTGCAGATATCTCATAAGTCTGTAGACGTTCCGAGATGGAAATTTTGTGACAGTTCGTGGTGACGAGAGCAAATGATTAGATTTATGAGATCCGATCTCGGATAATGAGAATTTAATTTTAAAGTGATTCTTCAACCGTTGCAGAGATGGCCAAAAACGATGTCGTTCTGATATACATGATATTTCAAAATCGTATTGGGCTCAACGATGTTCTCGTGATCAGGTATTAACGTGGTGGAGTCTGCGCTCTACCGAGTGCCCTTCTCGTTTTATTTTTGTTATTTGTCAAACATCACAAGAAAAAATAAAATATAAATACACCCTGTTTGAAGGAACCTGTGCAGTGAAGTGTCTTGCACCCTTAAAAAATCGCCTCGTAGGAGACTGACGGTAGCTTCCCAACAGGCTGAGTGACCTTACTGTCTTGATGCAAAATAAACAATTAACCAAAAAACTAAACAACAACAACTAGAAACGAAAAAACAAGTGTGCGTTAGAAAGGTTCTTTTAAAATTTTTACAGATCAAAAGGAAGGAAGGACGTACGGAAGTAATATTGAAGAGGTTTACTCAATTAAAAAATCCATATCCTCGTGTACGGCTCTTGCACCATTCTTTGAATTGATAATTTCCCCAAAGTCGACACTGAGTTTTCTGTTTACGATGTTTGATAGTTCTCACTATTCGGTCGGGTTTAGCAAATTCTGGTTACGTTCTGGACGAGCTGTACTGCCACGTGTCCGTTCACGCCATCCTTTCGGTTCCGTGCACGGTGATATTGAAGCAAAACTGATACGTGTACCATGTCTGGCGTACAGAGCTGTACTGCATTCCTGTTCACATGCACCTTTCGGTCCGTGCACGGATGTGAGCAAAACTGAATCTTGTACTATGTCTGCGTATCGAGAGCTGACTGCCAACGTTCCGTTCACTGGCACGCCTTTCGGTTCGCGTGCCGGTATGTGAGGCAAAACTGATCTGTGTACATGTCTCGTACGGTAAAGTTCAATCACAGTCACTGCAGGTAAAATTCAGTGGCACACTTCGCGATTAAAATGATGTCATATACGACTTGATTTAAAACTAGGCAATTGGTAACGATGATTTAGATGTAGACAAATTAACAATCATTTTCAATGATTTAAGATCATTTTTTGAAGATGGTTTTCATGTGGTTTGTAAATTCGGCACGGGAACTAAAGTCCTGCGAGCCGTGTATGTGATGGCGATCAGGTTCTTGATGGGTAACACTCATTATGTTGATGTTTTCTCCTGTTTAATACGTGGGGAGTTGGACAGGGATCGTGGTGAGTCCATATCCCCTGTATGTAAATCTGCGTATTAATGTGTTTACTGTACATCTATATACGAGGACCAGTCAAGAATAACCTTAAATATTTTTCACATAATTGTTCATATTGGCATCGTACTACGTGTGTACACTGTGTTGTTTTTCAACAAAATGTCGCATTGTGTCGATGCGATTTTTCTGGCGCTCTTACTAAGGCCTGGATTTCCTCGAGGGGAAAATAAATCTTTTGGTTGCTTGTTTAGGCATTCATACACCACCTCTTGGACTCTCGTACGATCAGAAAGTTGGTCGCACCCAAGTACCTCTTTAAAGTGGCCTAAGATTGGTAAAATCTGAAGGGGCGAGATCTGCGAGTAGGGTGCGTGATGAGAAGACACTGCAAAATGTATGTCTTGATTGTTGCAGTGTAGCAGTGGCAGTATCGGCCGAGCATTTCATGCTGCAACCCAAACACCGGCAGTGATGTCGCACGACGTTTTTGATCGATTGCTGGTTCAGATATTTTTAAGGAGGCCGCACGTTGAGCGCACTGGTGACTGTGTCCCCTGGGCATGTAATGCCTCACAATGGGCCTCGGCTATCCCAGAAGAGCGTCAGCATCACTTTTCCCAGCGATGGCTGTGTGCGAATTTTTTGGGCTTCGGTGAAGTTGAATGGTGCCACTCTTGCTGTGCCCTCTTCGTTTCTGGCTGAAAGTAGTGTGACCAGCTTTCATCCCCAGTCATTACGGCTGAAAGAATGTGACTGCTTCTGTATCACACATCACAGAAGTTTCTTCACATGCGTCCACTCGCCGTTCTTTCCAGTTCGGTCTTGTGCAGTCGTCTTAGTACCAACCATGCGGAACCCCAGCACATTGTGAATGATATGGTGTCCTGAACCATGGCTAAGTGTTCCATTCGGCAACCACTTCATCCAGTGTAAATGTGATGGTTTTCTCTTAGCACAAAGCCAACACCTGCCAACCATTTCTGGGCCAGGCTGTGTGTGAGGCGGCCCGAGCGAGCAGCACCTCGCCACACCTCGGACATTTCCACACTTTTTAAACTTCCTGTCCAGTTGCTACAACCTGCTGCAGTGATAAACATGCGTCACCATTTGGCATTTCATTCTGTGACTGGACTTATCACTGGGATCAAACCCTCCCCAAGAAACGGATGAACAGAACGAGTTGCTCCCTCCTCTGGTGCATGTTCGAAGGAGCCGCCATCTTGGAATGCTTCTAATTAACATCGAACACTCAATGTTGCCAGATCTAAAACAGGCAAAACATGACTTACCCATAAATATAACATAGTTGTTACGCCTGTGGATCACAAACACATAAGGTCCTTCGATCCAGTTATACCGATAAGTCTGTGTTCAGAAGATTTCCCCACCCATGTTAAAGGGATTTATTTGTGTAACCGGGCTGTTGATCTTTGAGGTAGCCATTTTTTCTTTTGATATCTTATTTGGACAAACCACCAACCACAAACGCCAAACCACCTCCTCATAACCAGACCGCATTTCAACCAAACCACGCCATCCTCACCACTTCACCCACAACCGCCCAACCGCTCACCACCTTCGCCAGCAACGCGCCAACAAGATCTCCTCACCACCTAACCACACCACAAACATTCATCTTGCCTCACCTTCATTTCTCCGAAACGCCGCCATCTTTTGCGCCAGTAACGAGCAGATCCGATCGAATGGGCATCCGCTGCAGGCAGATGGCGGGAGGTTCGCTCGCGCGTGTAGGGTCGGTGATTTCAGCCCACATCCGCTCGCTCTCGGAAGAATCGGATCAAGAGCTCGTGTGATTTCCTGCAAACGTCCGCTCGCCGCGCAGGGTCAGAGGTCAGAGGGCGAAGAATCGAAGGCCAAACCGCGTCTCAACCAGACCTATAAAAGGGCGCGCGCGAGCGGCCACACAGTGAGTCGGTGGAGTGCTCCGGGTTCGAGCGCCCTGGAGCCTGGAGCTTGGGAGTTCGGAGTCGGTGGAAGTCTGGGCGTCGTGTCGAAGCCTGGAGAAGGAGTGGGAGCCTGAAGCCTGGAGAACACAGTCGGGGGAGAGTCCGGGGCATCGCGAAGAGACGGAGCTGAAGGCGCCGCCCGCCTGCCTGTACCGCGCAGGAAACTGCCGTTCGTGTGAGAGAGCCGGAGGAAGCTCGCCAGCCAACGGCCAAACGGTCTGAGGTGAATCGGGCTTCGGCACAGTTCGATATCGCTGAGTCGCGACGGACGGAGTCTACAGAGTATCATCTCAAAGAGAGCAAAGACCCTCGTTCTTCCTCTTCAACGCGTTGCCTGCTGGGGCCGACTCACCAGGCCGTTTGGCAAGGCTTGGGCTAACGCGGCTCGCGAGCTGCCGTGGGAGACGGGACGTCGCGGAATCACCCCATCAAGGCACCACGAGGGTGAAGGCAGCTGCAGCGGTCTGCGTGGCTGCTCTTTCGTCGACAAAGTCCAACGATATAAAGGCCTACGGGTCGTCAGTCTGACCCCCTTGTCTTTGATGGGTCTTCTTTGTTATTTGTGTGAAAGTTCGTGGCGCGTGTCCCCGTTAAGTTAACTGCTAAGTGACTGTACATTAATAATGTGGTTGTTGTCTTCGCCTGGTTCGCGTGTATCCCGCATTCCTTCATAAATCAACTGCATGCGTTGTTCCACCAATTCATTGCGATGAATTTTTGTATACGTGTTGTAATAAATAAATGTCTTGTTAAGTTATGTACCTGTTCGTCGTGTCCTCTTTCCCCAATTGACTGCCCATATTTATTGCGGAATATTAGTTGGTTTTTAAAAACGATAATAGAAATCGGGTCCACGAGGTCGTGGTGATAATTCCCCCTGCGGTTATCCCAGAGACGAACCGCTTAAGCTCGGCTTGTGTCCAAACACGGCCTGCGCTGAGGTAAGGTTCTCGTAGTCTGCCGCGCGAATAATTAGGTATTAGCGACAATTCGGGCGATTGCCCTGTCGCGCGCGGGGTAGAATACGGACTCAGGCCGTGGTGTGCGTTGAAGGCACACCGTGACTGGTTCTCCGGCGTTGTTCGGGCAGTCACGACTGAATTGTCGCGTTTGGTAGGCGTAGGCGAGGCGGCCGTTATTAGTTAACGCGGTCACTCGCACGCCGGCGGGCGCGAATTCGTAACACTGGTGTCAAGAGTGGGATACAAACTCTCCCGCCTTCACACCAAATCAAATTAACAGAACCGGACCAAGGGTGAGTGAAGTGACCCTCCGTGTTCCATCAAAAATGAGCATTTAAAAATTATTCCGATGCGCAAGATGGCGGTTCAAGGCGAACGGGGGCAGGGTGGATTAGAAATGTGTTTTGATGTAGGATCCATGGCCCGGGACTGTTCTTTTTATAACCCCACCACCAATTATAATCAGTGGGGGCACTCACCCTCATACACTGAGCCTGCTGGCATCCGGGTCATTACCTTCCCCGTTCCGCATAACTTCCATGTGTGTGGCTTGTCCTTTCATCCCCATCTTTTTGTGTGTTCTCCTCTACTTTTCCTCTCCGAGTCACTATACAAAGTTACTTTCGTGTCTCTTCTGTGCTATTAGTTTCTTCCTGGATCTTCTCTCAGTTCCTCCTTCGTTCTTATTTAGTCTCACTCGCATCTATTCTTCGCCGGTGTGTCTCTAGCAAGCTTCTATTTCCCCCCGCTCTCCATTTTTATTTGTGTTCCTTTATCAGGGTTTGCCACTATTGTTCTTGCATCCTATCAATCGATGCACCACTAACATACTCCTTTGGTACGTCCACACACCACCCCTTAATTGTCCGTCTATCCTGCTCCTTTTGAGTTTTCTTCCTCTCTGAGCTTTTGATTTCTCTTGCCGGTTTTTCATCTCTGTGACTCAAAATATTTCCCTTCTCCTGAGTGGTTAATTTCAACCTCGATTTCCTTTTTGTTTTCTAACTTCCACCCATCTCTATTTTCTTATTTCGAATCTCATATTTCCCTTCATTTTTTTGATCTCCCTTTTTCCGTTCATCTCCTTTTCTGTTCACTATCCCTCGTACCCACCTTGTTTGTTCCTTTTTTTGGTTCGTTCAAATTCATACTTTTATTTTCTATTCCACTTCTCTTGTGGTTTTTTCTTTATGTCACTTTTTATCAATCCAGTTATTTCCTTCCAATTGCGCTGATTTCCTCTTCCCTATCTCAATTCCTGTTCTTGTGTTTCTATTCCACTGTCCTCTTGTTCCTCATTCTGCCATCTTTCAATGGCCTGATTCCCTTATCTTTGCGTTTCTATTCCGTCTGTCTTTCTTGTGCCTCATTCTTTCATCTGGCCTTGGGAGCTTCCAGCCCTTTATCTGTACGTTGTTCACTTACACGATGTCTATAACATTCTCATGTTCGTTTTTCTGTAAATTCTCTCTCCTCTCTTTTCGGTGGTTTGTCACTTCCGATTTTCCTGATCCTCTCTCAATTCTGCGATGTCCTCTCAATTTGTCTATCTATCTTTTCATCTCCCTCACTCTCTTCTCCATGGCTTCCTTCCTCTATTTCGTCCATTTCTTATCGTTACCCCTTTTCTATTCCTCATATTCTGTTCTCTTTTTACTTATTAGGGTTTCTCCTTACCGATTGCACATGTTCTTACCTTTCCTTGCACGTCTCCATGTCATTACACGTTATCCCTTTTCCTTCTAGACTTTGTCTCCCCCTTTGTCTTCAATTCTTTCTTACTCACCCTAGGAATATATAATATCGCTCTTACCTTCCTCCTATCTTTATCGCTTCGTTCAGTTCGTTCCTGTTCCAATTTTCTCCTCTATTTATATTCTTTCTCAGATTTCTGTACTTTTTTCCCTGATCTTATGCCTTTCCTTCAGTTTTAATTCCAAGTCTGTGTCACGCTTTCCTCTCATTTTCGCCCGTTTCTTTCTCTGAAGCATTTCTTCTCCTCTTTTAATCGTCTCTTCTGGCTTTCTCTTTTTCGATTTCCGTCGACTCTACCTCTCCCTTCAGTTCTCTTTTTTAACTTCAATATCGTTTCCTGTTGTTCCATCTCTCTTGATCTTTGTCTTCGCCTCCTTGTTTCTGCTCCTACCCTTTCCTGGTACATCTGGAACCCAATCGTTTGACTCCTTTTTACATCCTCAGCTTGTAACCCTTTCTATGTGCTCGCCGTGCCTCGTCCAATTCAAAGGAAAACCGCATGCCATTCCCTTACTCATCAGTTTCACCATTCCTCCTAACCCTTCGCATTAAGGATTCTCACACTTGTCTCCAGCCCGTCACAGCATGCTTCGCGTCATCCTATGCCACCCGCTATTCGCCTGCCGCAGACCCTAGTTCTGAATCTTCGTTTTGCTTTGTGTTAGCCCCCCCGCGTGCCGCTCCGGCTATTCCGCCAATAAATGGGGGCTGCCTCGGGCTTTATCTTTCCGTGCTTTGCGCTCTATTGATCGCCCGCTATCGTTTTTGCAAAGCTTCTGAT
>CM068953.1:44710570-44720576 GCA_035128595.1 Eptatretus atami
ATGGTTTAGGGTGGTGGGCTTGGGGTCCGAGGTCAATGAGTTAAAATCCCACTCGGCTGTTGAATTAATACGAGGTGGGATTGACTCTGCCTGTCATCTTCTGAGGTCGGCAAAATGAGTGCCAGCATGCTGGTATCCTTTGTCGGAGTGGCGACCCGTCCAGGATTGTGCCCAATAGCCAAGGAGACTGCTTAAGCAGCACCAACGCTCTGCACAGAGTATGGTCCCAATGGATGGATGGAAAACACTAAAATGTCATTCAGTGTGTTTTACCTTTTCTCTATCATCTTTCTTACATTCCCATCAGGTTGTATTAAATCACCCACTCCAATCTCCAATCCTTGTTTTGAGTTTGCGTTTGCAAATTTCCAAAATAATTTTGGGTTGGTACTTGTGCTTTCAGCTAAACTCTCCTCAAAATCTTTACAGTTTTGTTGTGTCATCCGGTGGAGTTTATTCTCTACTTGACATGCTTGTCATCATCACGTCTCATTGCACTTTCCCCAAGCCTTCCCTTTGTTGTGAGATTATGCCATTATTTTTGCGTGTGATGTTGGGCTGTTTCCACTTATTACTAGTCAGAAACGTTTAGGAATGCATTTGTCTATGGTTGCCTCCATTTATCTCTAAAGAAGCGCATGCCTCTTCACAAGTTAACTTTCCTTATTTCTTTCGTCGGAATCGATAGGTAGTCACCATCACAATGAATCTCCCCCACACCCCGCCCCCAATGTTCGCATCTTTCACCCCATGACCTTAACACTCTTCTCCACTGAAACTGATTGAACTCTTCCCTCGACAATAGATTTTACTCCCCCTTCGCTCCCCCTCACTCCCCACCCATAGTCACTTCCACTAGCATCTGATATCACTTCTCCTGCGGTAACCTTCCCTCTTTTCTGTAACAGCTGATGAAACCTCCCCCTATGATTACAAGTCTTCCCCATACCCTCTCAAATAAACCCCTCCCAAAGATTCAGATGCTTTCAAAACAGTTCCATTAAGAGCGAAAAGGCATCTAAAAATAGCAGATGGGAACGGTCAACCAATTAAGAGAACCTGTAGCTGAAAGCTGTCAAACTGTCCCTTCCAATCTTCATCTCAACCTCTCTCCTCCTATCCCTGAAAAATCCTTCACTACTCAAAACCGATTTTCATTCTTCAATAACATTGCTATGGATGGTCCCCTGTCCTTAATCGCTGAGCCCGGAATTATCAGCATGGCTGCATCACAGCAGTCAGTCATTGCCGCGCGCCCCAAAGCGACTTCTCCTCCGCCATCCCTTCCCTCCATGGACGAAAACCCTGCCTGGCAGAATGGAGGGTTGTGATGAGGCTAGTGATGAGATGAATGATGACACTGTCGTCCAACATTGATGACTTGGTGAGTGCAGGAACATCAAAGAAGAAACTCCCAAGTCTCTCAGTCTCACTCTCTCTCTCTGATATTAAACTCTTTCTTCAAGATACATTTCATAAAAGGAATGTAGTCATTCAAACCTTTTCCCCAGATTTATCACAATTCATACAGAAAGCTAAAATAATCATCAAACGCCCCAATGATTTCATCTTTAACTCTTCCCAATGCCAACGGTTAAAGAAATGTCTGTAAATAACTAAGAGTGAACCGAGCTGTTAAAATAATGAATTGTGCTCCATCATGTATCCTTCTACACATCCTTCTCATGAGCTTCAAAATTTGTAGTTTAAACATCAATGGAGGATGTAGCACTATCCGCAAAATTCAACTACGAGACTTTTTATAAATTAAGAAAGTTGACATCGCTCTTTTACAGGAAACCGTGCAAATGATCGTTGTGTTCCGGAATGGTCTAAATGTAAACTTTTCTCCGGTGTTTCCTTCATTAGTAATGGTGGTTCCCGTAAAGGAGGCATTCCAATAATCCTTAACCATAACCCTTCTTTTTCCCCCCATCACTTGTTTTTGCTGAATTACAAAAAGGTTTTTTCTCATCTCTGGAATTCTTATACTTTGGAGAGTCTTGTACTATCTTTAATATCGATGCCCCGAGCACACCTGCAGCTCACCAATATTTTTTGATGACCTTGAAACACACCTAATGACCCTTGACAGCCAGAATGACCTAAATAATCCAAATAACCATATTTGTGTTGGTGGAGACTTCAACTGTACCCTCGACCCCCAACTTGACAGTAACAGTGCCGAGCCCCACCGTGCCTCCACAAATATATAATCCTTGTGAGAGGATTATAAAAATTAAGTTACATAAATATATGGCAGTTGCAACATCCTTCCATCAGACAATCCTCCTGGTGTCATCACATCCTAAATAACCTCATGCTCGCACGACTAGATATAGTAAGTTTTATGTTGATCCAATTTTTGAATGTCTTATTTCATCATCCCAGATCTGTTCATCTGGTTTCTCAGATCACCACGCAATCCTTCTCACTGTTTCCACCCCAGGCCGAAGCACAAGAGTGCTCACTGGAAATTCAACAACAATCTCCTTGATGGTTCCACTTTTAAACAGATCTTAGTTGATTTATGGTGTGTCTTGGTTGCCTCAAAAGGGGATTTTTACAACTTAAAGCAATGGTGGGACGATGATAAAACACACGTTAGACTCTCTTGTCAGCAACACTGCACATATAGTGCTCAAAGTGAGGAGAGAGAGATCAACAGACCTCTACAGGAAATAAATTGATTTCTAAACTGTATTTACCAAGTCTGACCGCTCCAGGAGAAACAAACATAGATCTACTATTCACTATCGCATGCGGTTTTCACCACTCTTGTGTCACTCCCAATGATCTATAATAGTCCAGTCAATTGGGCCCAATCTAAAAAAACTGTAACTTGAAGGGCACACGGTAGAGCGCAAACCTCTGTCCTGTAATCCCTGATCCACGAGAACATATCTGGCCGCCAATTGCATTTTTGAGATATCGTGATATAATCATTTTAGCCCTATCTCTCAATGGTGAAGAATCACCTCCAAAAAAAATGTGTTGTTGGATCGGATCTTCACCAAAATCTAATCAGTTCGTCCTGTCACACACCGAGCCTGTCCACCAAATTATCATCCGGATCCATCCACAACTTGAGATATCTTGTACACAAACAAACAGACAGAAGGGGTGAAAACATAACCTCCTTCACCTTCGGTGGCAGGTAAAAAGAAAGAACAATTAGAGATTGGCAGAGCCTCCGTCGTTTGTGCGGTGTGTTTGCGTAGCAAATAATGGAAGGTTCTTCAATGATTAATGAAAATGTGAAGGTGTCAAATGGTCTGTTACTAGCATAGTATAACACATGGCGTTCACTTAACATGTTGTGTTAATTTCCACCAGCAAGTTTCAAGCTCGTACAAAGATTCATGAACAGGCAAAGGCACAGGGTTCTTGACTCTCTCTTGAAAACAAGGTAACTGCAGACACAAATAAACGAATAAATCATTATGTGCTTGCAAAGTCAGAAAAGTAATCGAACATAAACAGATCAAAGTTTGAACAGTACAAATGGTAATGGAATGAAATGGTTAAATTATGTGTTTTATAATCAGGACAAATCATTCACTGTAAGAACATAATCAAACTGAGAGACAATAATTACTCACTTAACTATGATTCCATGGTGGTGAAAACAATAAAAATAGTTATGTGTATTAGTATAACTCAGGAAAATCAAAAAGAGCGTCGAGGTTGGCTGTCTCAGATAGTTCTCCAAATGTATCGTTTTTGCTCCCTGAGTAAAACAAACACCGCCTCAACCTCCAGACGACAAAACTCCACCCCCGGGGTAGTTTTGTCATCTGTGTAGTTTGTTTGTTCCATCATCCACACGCTGTCCATATGTACACTTAAAACCACAAAGCAATATGCACGAAACAATCTGACTCACAAAGTAGGGTTTAGATACATGCAGTAACATAATTATATATGATCATTACACTCTGAAAAGGTGGGAATGACCTCAAGTGTCTTAAAGGTCAAAGGGGTCTAAAGGATCGAATTGTCTGGAGGGTCTAAAGGGTCTTAAAACGTCTAAAGATACTCAGGTCAAAGGGGTCGACAGGGTATTAAAATGTCTGAAAGGTGTGAAGGGTAGAAAGAGACTAAGAGGATCTATAGGGTCTCGAGGTCAAGGTGCAAGTTTCTAAAGGATCTTAGGGGTCTATAGGATTTAACAGGTCTTCTTTAGGGATCTTAAAGGGTCTCAGGGTCTAATGTGTCTAGGGATATTTGTGGTCTCAAATATATTGGGCTCTAAGGGTTTAAAGGGTCTAGGTTAAAAAGGGTCTTTGACTCAGACTGTCTGATGTAATTAGCACATACTTCTGTTCTGTGCAGACAAACGACCAACAGCCAGGCAAACAAAGATCCAATGCAAATAGCGTTCTCATCTGCTGAGGGTAAAAAGATAAATTATTTTGTGTGGTTTATTGAGAGACGCATTTCCCAACACATATCAAAAGTATAATATACATGAGAAGATGTAAATGCAGTGATAACACACCTTCATTGTAACCACTTCATCAAGCTATTGTCCAGAAGTCGAATACTTTCTTCTGCACATTGATTACAAATGTACATTTCCCACGTCATTTAACATCACAGTAATTGAGGTTATCATCGATTTTAATGTCAACAGCAATGATTCTGTCTTTGCACACATAACCGTCAATGTTCGTCCATATTTTGATACTGGAAGGGCACTCTGAGTTAATGCAATTACTCCCGGGCACTACGACACCCACATAGACAGTCCGTTCATGCTTTCTGTGCTGATCTTGAATGAACATCAGTTTTAGAGTTAGCGGATACTGGCAGTGCTTGATGACTTCGTTGTGATGTATGAGAAGCACTTGTGACCCTTTCCTTTTAGGCCTTACTCCATCCCCATCTCGTGGAATCATGTCATCGTTGTGTTTCTCTTTTCCATATGGGACTTGATAATACATGGATACTCGATTGAAGTCTGGATGAGTTCTTGAAAGTGCAACTTAAATTGAATTACTTTCAATTTTTTCCAATAGAATAAGTAATAGAATAATGCTGGTGTGGGGATGGGGGACATCAATCACTTTCATACGATACCTTTTTTGGCATAAACAGAGATAATTTAACATACTCATTGGACACATTTTAGGAAAAAACTGAAATGAAATATTTTATAAAAAGTTACAATGGTGGCCACAATTGTTTGTCACCCCTTGTAAAATTTGTGACATTGGCTTTTCTAATATGAGCTGACACACTGAAGGGTTCTACAAGTTATACTACAATACATTTACAGTTACTCTTACTTATTACACATTGTACAGACATGACACAAACCTTGAATTGTCAAGTGGATCCATTGTGCTCCAATCCATTGTCCATTACAGAGAGTAATTTGTACCATGTTGTTTCTGTGGGACATTTACGGAGCATTTGTGGAGTTACGATTAAAGGAAAAGTCTCCTGCTCGATTGAGGTCATCAATTGGTTTCCTAGCAATTTGATTGCAGCCTGTGTTGAGGTCTTTTACCTGAAATAACCCAGCATCAGGGAAGTGTTGGATGAGCGCGTCTTTCATTTCATTTCTGGTTTTCATCATGATCTCTCCGACTCTCTGGCAATCCTCTATTCTCTTTGCTGATGACTCCACCCTCTGCCGTTACATCGGTCATCCCTCACGACTCGCAAAGCAGCAGCTTCTTGCGCTCACTGCTGTTGGATAAATCACCAACTGGGTCCACACGTGAACTGTCTTGTCAATCTGGGACAAAATCTCACACACTTTCTCACGACTGTCTCTTCGAAAGACGTTGTGAGAACACCCCCCCCCCACTGTTTCTCACAATCCTCTGGAAGGAAGTCTTTCTTTCAAGTTCCTGGGTCTCAAGTATTGCCATGCCTTTCCTGGGAAAGCCACATTTCAAACCTCGCTCCACAAGCAGTCGCCGACTGGGATCCTCCGTCGTGCAAAGTCCTTCGTTCGGCCCACTGAGCTCCTGACCATTACAAAGCTTTCGTCCGCAGCCTGATGGAGTACTGCTCTCCCCTCTGGTTTGGTGCTCCTGCCTCCACCTTTCTCGGCTTCACGCTGTAGAAACCAAGGCATTTCGGATCATTGGCATCTCCCGCAATGAGGCTGAGTCTTGGCCTCTCAACTCAATCACCGCAGGTTGGTCGTGGTCTTTCTGTCTTCTACCGTCTCCTCTCCAGTCTCGCCCCCTGCTCTCTCTGCGATTTGACCCCACCAACATTTCGCAGGGCGCTCAAGGTCGCCAACAACCCCCTTCTGGTAAAACTACCAAATCTACGAATCACTGCTGCACTTTCACCTTTCATTCCCTCTTTTTTCCCGCCTTTTGGAATAAACTCCACACTGTCTTCAATCCCATCTTCCCTCCCAGAACAAGCTGTTCACCAACACCTCTTATCATCCCCCATCCAAATCCTCGATCTTTTTCTACCCCGATAATCCACCCAAGCCCACCTCCTTCAAATTTCTGCTTTCCTCTTGAAAGTTCCTGGTAATGTCCATCTTCTATTCCCCATGTTCCCCGTCCCATCCCTCTCCTCCACAGATTCCTAATGTCTCTGTTCCCCATTTGTCCTTCCACTCCCTCCCCTCCTGTCGCATGCCCCTTGATGTGCGTTGTGTGTTAGCTCTCATACGAGCCTCGACAAGGTATACAAAAAAAAAAAGAAAAAAAAAAGAAGCTGTTTCTCAGGAAGGGATTGTAAAATAAAGGCTCATCGAGAACATTCCCATGTTGTAAATCGCACATTTCACGGAGAAGGAGAAGGAGAATGCTCGCCATGCGTTCATCAACCCCTTGGTAGAAGGCAGGTAATGGGATAAATCGATATGTTGAGGCGTGCATCACAAAGAGTTCCCGCAAATTCCAAGCTCTCACCGCAACCTGTAACAGGGGTGGGCCAGGGTTTCCATAATAAGACCTCATTACCATCAGCAGTTGGGAGATGAACAAAGCCGAAACACATCATCAATCATTGAATATTAATGAGAGCAGTGTCCACCTCAGCAAGTGGCAGGTAATCAGGCAGTTGCAGAAATGTTTCCAGTTCCAGAAAGAAGTCATTATATTATTCTGGAGCATGTTAAGAGATTGTCAGTCAGGAGGTTGAGGCATATCATTATGCCATAGCATGGAGGTAATCAGGTTATTGATTATAAGGATTCTTCATAGTTGGAGATTTGACAAAGGAGTCCTTTCTCAGGGTTAGTTTTTGCATCCAGCTGGTTTGGTAGTCCTACCCAGTTCTGCAGCTCAAAGGTGTGATCTCCCAGAAAAACCTCCAAGGTGTTGAACACTATTTTGGTGCCAGTCAATCCTCCTGGTAGGATTATTGGTGGGCAAGGCTCCAGGCCTGTCCAAAGGGATTCACTTTTTTCCAGTTCACCTGGCCAGAACAAGCCTGACAATATGTCTCCAATGCCTAAAGTCATTGCGATGACGTCACCATGTGATTCAGAAAAATACAGATATCATCCACGTATATGAAAATTTTCAGTGTGCAGCGAGCGATATCCAGTAAAACCAGAGAGGTGAGCATGTACAGTAATTGGGTAGAAATGTTCAATCGGTGAGAGAGTGAAAAAGTCCAGTATAGGGGGCAACCCTGTTGCAACCCCTTGTATGGCAATGAAGACATAGCACTTGGTGACTTGAGGAGGATGGCTGATGCAATATGTACAGAATAAAAGTTTAATACACGAGATGAAAATAGCAGAGATCGCCAATATGGGTTTTTTAAGGACCGATGCCGATTCCGATATGTAGAGAGCATGGGGCCGATGACCGATATAACGCCAATAATGGTGAAGCTGATTAAACTATTTAATAATAAAAAATGAGAATTACACAAAATGTTGAACTTAAATTTAACAATTTATTGAACACAATATATTTTCACTCAGAAACAAGTATCATGCACTTGTAAACAGCAACATTCTTTCCTGTTCGTGTGCTACTCATCTTTTAAAATTATGAAAACATATTAAACCAAAGCAAATAGGTTGGGAAAGACTTTGGAGAATATTTGAAAATAAAAAGTTTTTGGCACTCTTGTGAACACAGCATATTCTTCAGGAGGTCTGTAATCTACACCTTATTCTTTTAAAATCAGTAAATGTATCATCAACAAAATAATTGTCCACACAAAAACAAATTAATTAAAATGTTAAACTTGAACAAATGAAAGTTTTAGTGCACTTGTTAACAGCAACATTTCTTTTAGTTTAGTCAGTTTTCCCAGTTTAAGAGCTGCAAGTTATAATGAAGAAAACAAAGTTTCTTCCTGCTTTTCCCAGTCAGCTTGTTCTTCCTCTTCTCATAAATGGCTCCAACCTCACTAAAAATCTCTCGCTTGGAATGCATGAAGGTGGAGGAGAAGAGAAATTTTCTTACTGGTGTAGCAAGAAGGCTTTTCCTTGGTCTAACTTCATTCTGCTTCCAACATTCCAGGGGCAGACCACTCTTCGGTCAATCCAGCTCATTCATCAACGCTCCCCTGATTCAGCCAGCAGTACTCTGGTGAACTGTAGGTCCCAGAAGTTTGCATACATGCTGTCTACAATACCAGAGGGTTCGTCTTCCTCCACCGTTCACCATTTTGGATCTTATCCTCTGTCACATTGGTGCATTGCTGTGAGGCAATGTCTTTCCTCTTGATGTACCTCCTCCTTCAGCCATTCTTTGGCCTTGCTCAAGTGCCATCAGATGAAAGGCAATGCCTGTTATTGTGGGGATCCGCAGTGATGCTCGCAACCAACATTTGGTTTCCTCAATTTTAGACAATCTTTTGTTCAAGTGGGTTTTAGTCCCCAATGTGGAGGACTCTAGCCTTAAGAGGCATTATCCAGCACTGCCAGAAAGCTGTCACGAATGTTCCTAGTAGTCACCTGAAGGTTGGCTGCAGATGTCAAATTGATAAAGGGAGAGCTCTAGCTGCCTTGCATCACAGAGAAAGTTTAAAAAAAAAAAAAAATATTGTCTACATCAACGCAATCATGGCCTATGACGACAACCTTAAATGCAGATTTTGGCTGATATAATCGGTGTACCACTAGAAAATAGGACCAAAGCCAAAGCCTTCTAAGATTCTAAAAGATAGGTGTTGATCGATGCAATCGAAGGCTTTTCCGTGGTCAATAAAAACCACAGCAACATTATTATTAGAATTATTACAAACCGAATAGTTTCACGGATAAAAATTTCTCAAAATAGTATGTCCAGGGATACAAAAAGACTTATGTTCTCCTGTTAGACTACTAGAGAGTTCATAACAGGTTTTAAATGACAAGATAAAAGCTTTGGCTAAAATTTTGTAATCTGTGCATAAAAAAGAGATAGGACGCCAGTTTTTTAATCACTTGAGAGTCTCCTTTTATTGGAATTAGGGAGGAAACTGCTCTTCGACAGCTCCACGGTAGTTGTCCATCCATTAAACTTTCATTCAAGACTGTAATAGGTGGGGTCCAAGAAAGTCTCGAACGACTGAAAATAATTCACTTATCAATCCATCAGTCCAGGGGCCTTGTTATGTCCAGGGTATTGAGGGCAGCAGTTAAGTTCACCCGGAAAAGGAGGCTTCCGCTGTTGTTTCTGTTCTTCCCAAGGTTGGGAGGGAGAAAACAAGTTGAGATAGAGCATCTAGATTAATGTTATGTCGTGTAAACAATTGTTAAAATGATTTCGAGCAGCGTGTCTAATGGACTGTCATAAGGAGTTTTCCATTGGGAAGCAAAATGCTTTATCTGAGGAAAGACACAGTTTCCTCACAAAGCTAAAGAAAAATTTAGTGGTGAATCAAGGTTTTGTATATGTGCATATATTTCATTTTTAAACATATAAATACGCTCTGTGCTCGCTTTTCAGATTGAGGATGAAGTTGAGAATGTTTCCATGGATTTGCTGTTCTACTCTTCATGGATTATATGATTTGTCCTGTGAAGCTGTCGCAGTTTAGGGATTCCCATTCTAAGAAGGTTATAACTTACCGTCCC
>CM068953.1:44746554-44757853 GCA_035128595.1 Eptatretus atami
TCCTTAACAAAGTGGTTGCGCACGATATTTGGTGTTGATATTTTATACTACTGGTATGATCTGGTCTTGCGAACGCAGGGTAAGAATCCTCGTAGGTACATTTTGAGTATCCTAAACAAAAATAGGTAAATAAACAACCTACACCCATAAGATTAACTAGTAAGTGTGATGCAACGAAGCCTTTTACACCATGACCGTGTCCAGAGAGATTACATGCTCAACATTACACACCGACAGAATGATGACGTCATCGAAAAAGCTAGAAACATGAAAGCTTGAAACGATGACGTACACACAGGTAAAGTTACCAGATTCTCTGCACTCGCCATAAACCGGGACATAGCAAGGTACTCTTCTCAATATGACACCATGCCAGGCACACCCCCCAGGCAAAATTTTATTCTTTAAGGAAGTACCACATCGCTGCATTTGCTGTGACTCTGAGTAGGTTAAATAACATGATTTAGCAGATCATGAAATACTTGTGTGATCATGAAATTACAAAAATGTGAAGATTGAAACGATTTCGTCTCAAAAAACTTCCAGAATATTTATTCCCGTTTAAAACGAGGTTTCCTTGTTTTACTGATATGCATGCCCGATTGCCGGACAGCGTTAGATAGAACTAAATACTAAGTAACACCTCAAGCGACACTGACTCTCGAGAAAAATCATCCCATCGATATTGGGTATTATGGCGTATGAACACGCTTACACATAGAGGATCCCAGTGAATGGTACTGGATGGGGTTAAACCTGCTCATTTGGATAATAACAAATACGAAACAGGGAATAACGATTCGTTATTCCTCAATAAACACGTTGTAAAACAACAACACTGATTTCTACCACGTCCATGGTTCAGCAACTCAACCGTTCTGCGGGAAAAAAACACAAACGCCACCCCCCCACAATAACACCACAATGACAGCCACCACAGAACACCAAATCCAATCAACCCACGATGACAGCCACAACAATACAGCACAACGCCACAAACAAATATAACACCCGAAATAAGACACCAATACAGGACAGCAATACAGACACACACCACGACAACCAAATAATCCACCATAATACAACACAATACAGCACAATAAGCACACCAACAAACAAATCAACCAACCCAAATACAACCAGACCCAATCCACCATCCACATAACAATCCCTCAATCTCTTCATCCAAACACAATCCGCAATCACAAGGAACACGCAAAACACCCAAACCAGATGCAAACGCATGCCACAAGCATGCAACCCAATCCAATCATCTACAACACAACCAATCCAACCATCACCAACACAACCATCCAACCATCCACAACACAACCCATCCAATCATCTACAGAACACAACCCAATGCAACATCCACAACACAACCCAATCAACCATCCACAACACAACCAATCAATCCACACCACCACATCACTATCACCCACAATCCAACCACATCACAGCACAACATAACACATCAACCACTTACGCATCACAACACAAACAAAACACAACACAAAACCACATGATCCACAACAACACCCATCCACTGAACAGCACCTGAACAAACACAACACAACCACCTGTGGGACTTATCACAACCACCCATTGTTTATCACATGAATTTGTTTCACTTAACTTGTGATGGACGTCAACAGAAAATGAGATCTGTATTGGAATAACATAAGGATTAAAGTTTCATTACCAACAATAATTTATTTTATGATCGTTAATTATTTAATTAATAATTGATATTATTACTATTATCATTAAAACACGTTCAACATAAGTTAAATGTAAAGGTGTAACTGTAAGGTACTCTTACCCATAATCATGGTTCATTTAGAACATTTAATGTATAAAAATTAAATATGTTTTAAATTTACAGATACAACATGAACAATAGTTTTACACATTGTGCTATGTTTATTGTTATCCCACAGTAAGTTCCCAACATGTTATTAGTGGATTGTGAGACCGAACAGTTTCGAGTGAATCTTACCAAACTTGAGACTGTTTGTCTTGTGTAACCATGCCAGGATCCCACAGTCCCTCTGATGAGTCCTCAGCGTCTCCTCCGGGAACCAGCGAGTCCTTGCCCCTGAGAGATCATTTTAGAGCTCGAAACAAACACCTCTGTGGGGAAGGAATCAATCATTCATTCCTGGATGGAGAATAAAAACGAACATTCACTCATTCTTTTATAAACAGAACCAGAGGATTTACATAACCATACAATAATCACACAGACGAAGTACCATAGTTTTATAATAATTATTTAATCATCGACAGAGGAACCGCTGATCATCTCTTCACTATCGGACGTTAACATCAATCTCATCATATCTCAATTTACTGCTCACAAGTCGATAACAACTGAGATGTAGGGATTGTCCTCGGGGTTTCGAGAAGGGTTTAAGTTTACAGGATATTCATTTACAATCACATTTACATCAATTATAATGATCTCATTGGTAATCGTTACATTCTACTCTAAAACTTCACCTTTGGGGTCTCTCATTAAAACGACTGTAGATATAAATCAATTTTACATCATTCTCATGATCTCATGGGTATTTACATTTATAAACTTCACCTTTGGGTCTCATAACTAATTAACATCAATTTAGCATCATTCTCTTCATGATCTCATGGGTATTTATCATTTTACTAAAAGTTCACCTTTGGAGTCTCATTAAACTATTAAATCACATCTTGGTAATCATATAGGAATTAATTATATAATTAAAAGACATGTTAATCCCCGAGGGTCTGATCCCATGACGGGGAGACACGAAGTAACCAGCAATATATTTAATTTTACACATTTGTAATCAATGGAATATTATGTTAATTAAAGACATGTTTAATGAGCAGTGGTGATCTCCGTGAGCAGTGGAGACACGCAAGTTTAACAACCAGAATTTAATTTTTACACATTGGTAATCATGGAATTATTATAATAATTAATCATGTTTAAGGAGGGTGTGATCTCTCCGTGAAGGGAGACACGAAGTTAACCAGAATTATTTAAGTTTTTACACATTTGTAGAATCTTGAATTTAAAGGAATTGTTCATGATTAATGAGTTCAGGATTTATTAGTGATATGAACCAGGTAGAGAGTGAAAGGTGGTTTTAAGGTGAGACCTTGATCTTTATAATAAACGGAAATCCTCGACTTCGTGTCTGAAGGACGAGACAAGATCCGTTGTCATCTACATGAGAGAGACGTCATAGACATGATCCGTGCGATTAACTTTGTACAAACATCGTGTCTAACGGAGCAAGAATCTCATCCGGACATTGTAAACGAGTCACCACAGGGTCTATTGATTTTTTGGTTAAATGACCACAATGTGGTTTGATCTCAGGGTCATCAGGAGGTCGATGACATCACACTCCTCGCCCTTTACCTTTCCCGGTCATGGCAACCACGATTGTTTAAATGTTCGAATGATCAAAGATCCGTCATTATAATTCTGCTTTAACAATTGTAACAAACCGTTGTTGTCCCGGAGGTGTATTACGTTATATTAAAAAAAAACTTCAATTACGTTGTTAATATTAATTGGTGCACAAGAGGGTGTTTGGAGTCCTTTGTGATCCCCATTGATTGATTGTTTGTTAATCCGATTGATTGTTTGTTTGTTTGTTTGTAAATCCGATTGATTGTTTGTTTGTTTGTTTTAATCCTGAGATGAGAAACTTGGATCAACAGATAAATAAACATTCAAGTGAGAGTTTGTTAAAGTTCAGCTCCATGTGTGTCAAGTGTGTCCAAGTGGTGTCCATGTGTGATCAAGTTGTGTCCATAGTGTTTAATCCTGTGAGTTGTAACTACACACGAATCCGCTATCCTGTACATCCCTCTTCGAACTCCACCACGAGTGTGGGCACTGTCACAGTAATCACAAAGTGCAGGTAAAGCGTTGTAAGAGTTTGTGTAAATGATGTAAAAAGGTTGATATTGTACAATAGTTCAAGATATTATGTGTACCACAATGTGAACATAGTAAATGATACAAACGCACAATCCACAAAACCACAGAGTGAACATCCGTGTAAGGAATGAATGAATGAATGCAATGAATGAATGAAGTGAGTTCCCACTGCTGTTCCTCGATCTGCACATAACATTCGCTGCAGCATCTGCAATGAGTTTGGGTCTTTGAGACAGCTATGCTTAATATTCCTGTAATTTCTTGGCAATGGTGAGAGAGAATGGACAGTCGGAGTGCTGCGTTGTAAGACGAGGGCATTCGTATGTGGGAGCGAGTGTGGAGGAGGAGATGATCCTGAATAGGGGAAGCACGTAACAACGGGTAGAGGATGGTACAGTTGATCTGGAGATGAGATCGACATGTAGATATAGCTCGTGCACACAGGTTATTCGAATCATACCTCTCACCAATTTCACTCACTCACGTACACTCACGCAACATTGACTCCCACGTACCTCACCAATTACGTACCCTCACAATACGACTACACACAAATACCACGTCATGTCTAACCACCCCTACTCACACATTCCACGTACATCTACCATAAGTACTCCCACACATCGCCAATACAGTCCCAGCACGCACGTAGCACACCGATACTCACTCAGACCTCACAAAATACCCCGGCTGAAATGGAATAAAATAACAAATCATATTAAATGTTTTATTTAATAAAATAGTCTTTTCAATTTTTAAAATAGAACTTTGTATGAGTGAAATAGTCCTTTACACACAAACGATGGCAGCATTTACTACACGTGTTATAAGAGGGATTCAGATGGAGAGATCAAATAAAACCAGAACAACGTCAACAAATCAACAGGATAAACTGGAGTGAAAGTGAATAGCCTAACCGGGATAAAGCTCCTCCACGTCATTCCTACCCATCAGAGGTGATTGAACTTAGAAGGATTCATTAAACATTATTATGTATTGTTTTATACATTCACAATCTCCACAACCATCAGGTGATTAATTAGAGATTCATTAAAATCAATTTTTATTGTTTTAAATTCCCATCTTTTTTATTTATTAATTTCATTATTTCCACCCTTGTTTGTGTTATTTTACATTTCAAGTTTTCTTTATAAATTGTTTTGTGATTAATGATTTTATTTAGAATGAAAAATAATAAATAAATAGAATGAACAATCAGAGGTTCCACGTGACCAGTAACTACATCAGGATATTAAATATTTTAAGTTTACAGACATAATGTTTAATACATTAATATTCACATAAATTGTTGAATTTACACCCTCCCCTCCCCTCCCGTCCCCCCGTCCCTTTTCCCTTTAGATCCCCTCCCTTCACCCTTTTTCTTTCCCCTAGATTCTCTTCCCTCTCCTTCAAGCGCGCTCCCTTTTTTCCCTCCTCCCCGCCCTCCTCATATCTTCTTTCCCCTTCTCCAGCATTCCCTCCTTCATGTCTTCCTTCTTCACTCTCCCCTTATCCTCTCTCACCTCCCCTCATATTGCCGCCCTTTCTGTTTCCAAAATTAATTCTTATTTAACCCCCCACTGCCCGTCTCCTTCAAAACAATTGACCTGTTAAAAATCGATTCCACAATCATCGCTCCTATTGGTTCCTTATGGAATGCGTTCACGATCATTCAAAGGTCACAGAATGCTTCGATTCAGAGTTATACGTCAGGAGTGAATCATCAAGATCTCATTAAATAGTGTCGATAAAAAGTTTGGTTTGAGGTAATCAAATTCTTAAATTTTTGTGGATTTTGATCTACAATTTTTTAACATCTTCCTGTGGAGCAACACGACACGGGAACGAATATCTTCAAAACCTGGGTCTTTATGGAATCTCTGGTGGAACCTGGCAGATTAACATTAAAAGCAAAGGGAAAACAAGGGTCGAGATTAAGGGGTTTTGTGATAAAACAAGTCTGTAGCTTGGGTGAGGGGGGGGGTGGGTGGTTCATGGGGATAGACTACCCCCCTCCCTTCTCTCCAACTACAGCAGTGCATGTCCATGTTTGTTTGTTTATGATAATCCTCCTCTCATCGTTTCTTATGTAGTACTAGCAGGTGATACCTGGCATTGTTTGGTGAGTATCCCGAAAGAGAGGATGATCACTCTGTCTCTGTTATCATCTGAGCTCAAACGATTTGGACATCGGTATTGCAGCACTTCTGAGGTCGGAGACACCGGATTGTGGCAGACATCATGGTTGGTGGATTACACTACTATTGGTCTGGTCGCCTCTGATGGTTACCATCTCACAAGGAGTTGCGTGTGGCTGTGTCCAATAAGCTCCACTCCAATGATAATTGAGGTAACACTCACCGTCAACGAGCGTATTATGAGACTAAGGATTCGTCACTCCTTGGGTGTCATTTCCCTGGTCTCTGTCTATGCTCCGACTAGGCGAGTGTTCTCACCGTGAAGGACGCATTCTATGTCCAGGCTCTCGAGTCTGTGTTGATCAGTGCCCAGGTAAGTTGGTTTGGATTCAGTGATGCAAATTTTCTTCGAACTGTTGACCACGAGGATCGAGTTATGAGGGGGATTGTGTTTATTCTAGTGTTATCTTCGATGTTTGTTCTTCCTGCTCATATGGGTGGTGCCCCTGGTACACTGGACTTCCCGTGTACGCGTGAAGCCAGACATAACACAGTAGCTTAGGCAAGGTGAGCTCTAATGGTTGCAGCGCATCCTTGCGGATTTTGCAAGGCCACAGTTTCGCGAGTTTAGGCACTTAAGGTAGCTGGTTTCTCCAATGGTTCAGGGACCACAAGCTCATCGCTGGACTTGGTAATTGGTGGAGTTTTCACACCAACTGGCTAATGTTGGGCAAGACGGAATTGACATGTCCCTCGTTGGTCGCTGGAGGATGGATCGCCCAAGAACTGCAGGTCTACCCGAGTGGCTGCAGTTCTCCTCACACCGCTGCCTTTTATTCTGCGTTCGACATGTTGTGTTTGGGTGTATCCTTGGGCTCGCTTCCCCCGCCCTGACCCACCAGGCTTTGGTAGCCAAATCTTTTAACCATTCCCTGGCATTCCCCCTTTCAAAATCTCAGGACGAATGGTAACCTTCTGGGGTTCTTTTCCTTATCCCAGACCCTATCCACCCGGCTGGATGTCTCGGCGAACAGACTCAAGGATAAGAAGGGCCTATGACCCCTGAGCGACGCTTTGCCACACGTCCCTTCAGCCCTGAGCCCTACAGTGGAGCATAGGTGTGCCTAGTGGGTCCCTTTGCCTTCTTTTCGGGGCCCTATTACTGCCTTAATGCCCACGGGATGCCGTTCCTCCTCGATGAGCAGTGCCTATTCACAACATTAACCCACCCCTGCATTTCCCACCCCCTTACCCCACGTCACTCTTGGCTTCCCCTGATCGTTTCGCCCATCCGCTGGCCTTCCTTCCCCTCATAATTGCCTTCCCTTCACTCCACCTCACATTTCCTCCTTCGTACATGCGATAATCTATGGACTACCGTCCGTTACACACGCTCTTCCCCTACTGTTCGCTATCTGACTGGTGAAGAGACCTTGTAAATCTCTCTTGTCCCTCCTCCTACATGCGAGCAAAGCTAAGGCCCCCCTCGCCGTCGTCACCCCTCGCCAGGGGCTTCTCAACGATGACTCCACCTTGGCTGTATTTTGTACACTGGCGCTAGGTTTTACCATACGCACTCCATTTCATTCTTCTCGAACTGCAACCCCTCCCCCCTCGGCCTTCTCACACGTCCCAGACGAAACGCAAAGGTCGCACGGACCCAGGGGGCTCCCCCTCATGTGCAGCACTCGATAAATAACTGGCATATCTACGTCGACTGGTACAAGAAAACCCATCCCCACGCCCCCCCGCTTTCCCTTCCCTTTCCTCCCTCCTCTATGTTTCCCATCCTCCTACTCCCCTTTTCTCCTCCGACTCTGTAGCCGCCGTAAAAATGTACGTGTGCTACTAGGGTCGGCAAAAACCAATGGTAGTGCACCTAATTGCTGTGCACGACGGAACTCAGTGGTAGAATGATGGACGGGGGGTATGTAATTTGCGCTTACGACCGGGCATCCTAAATATTCATCGTCTGATTGTTAGCTTCACCAGTGATTCTCGTCAAATAATTCAATTCCCACTGCTTTTACAGGGGAATTCGATGCGTGTCCTAGCGTTAACATTTCCTGCCACCCTCGCGTCTACTCCGTGCTCCCTGTCCGTTCCCTCTGGCACAGGTATCTCGCATGCCCCACCGCCTCTCAGACAGACTAATGTTCTGAGGTTTGACGGGTTATGCTGGCAATCGTGGACTCAAAGCCTATGCGATAATGTTTTTTCAAAACACACAGGAACCCTCATTAGGAGCACTTCATAGCGCTTAAGTACAAATCGGTTTGAAAAAAGTATTATTTAAGTGCAGCCAGAGACTGGGAATTCCGGTTACTTTGAGTGGCTGTACCAGTACCCCTAAATAGAAAATGCAAGAAATAACCACAAAAAAGAAGGGGCAACACCTGTCGAGTTTGGCCCGAGTGTTACAGGGGGGGTTAACTGTCCCGATTGGGCGTGGACCAATACTCCACGCCAAACGTAAAATCGCGCCTGCCTTCCAACAGCAAAATCTCTAAAAGGAGCCCCATAGCGTTGTTTGTCTGAAACAATGTCAAGTGTCCCTTATATGCAGAGTAATAACACAGGCTGCGTGAAGAGAACCAGATGTCTTGATATTTCGCATGGCTTAAGGTCTATCATCCAGCGCCAATGGATTGAATGTGGCAGATCCAATATTGATAAGAAATAGAAATAATAGTCTCATATCATAGGTTGGAATCCCTATGAATACTCAGATAGTTCTTGGAAATCTTTTCCTCCACACGCAACAAACTTCTGATCTCAAATGTCGTTTCCGCTCTTTGTCAGATTCTGTGCTCTGGCATGGAACAGCAGGCATCCATCCTACACTGTCACTCCAACTGTTGTCGACTGTGATGACAGGGATTCCTCTAGTTGTAACCCACCTTTTCTTTGCAAGTAAAGGTAATTGAAGGTGACCTGTATAAGTGCTGTTTGTAGGCCGATTCTCCAAGTGCTGAGAAACTTTCATAATTCAACCACTCTAGTAGTCCGGATATCCAGGATCCAAAGATCTTACACCACAAAGTATGAAGGATGTGAAGTTGGTGTCGCTCTGCTCTCGGGTCAGAATACCAGGTGCAAGGTCTTGGACTCGGGCACAGCAAACCCTGTCCCAAGAAAATTTTCATATATCCCTCGGATGCACCTTGGGTCCCCGATCTTACCACTTTTTGACCAATAGTTATTACTTCTTATAATGACACTCTGTAAACCACAGCGATCAGAGCAGTAAAAAGACCAGAAGGCACCAGAAACATTTGGGGAGGTTAGACAACCAAAACCGCTCCTTCGCAAACCCAGCAGGGTAAAGCTTCCGTGTGGCGCGGAAGGTATATTAAATAGGAATACGCGACTAAATATCTTTGCAAGATGATGGAATTTTCTGTTTGGTTATTAAATTAAAAAGAAAGATTAAATAAAAATTCACCGGTCAAAAGAGCTTCCCCAGTTCGAAAAAGAGAGCGCAATGAGACTAGAACACAGTACCGATATACGCCCGGAATCAAACTACCCGATGCTCTTCGAAAGGTCTATAGAATAGTCGGAGGGGGCACTAAGCGTTGCAGCCTAATTGTGTGATCTAACTGGTACACAATTGAACATCTGATTCAGCTCGAAATTTCAATCAACATACCCCACACTCCACACTGGAGGACTTCTTGGTTGTTCGTATTTCTGTGTGGTGGGCCACCAAAACTGAGCAGAAAAAAAGATGTTTGACCCCTATCCCGCAGTAATGAACTCTACTCTGGTACTCCGTGGGTTGCGTCGCTGAGCGTTGCCGAGAACCCTACCGCCAAAGAGTGGGTGAGAATGTAACGAATGTCGACATCGCCCTCTCCGGCTCACCTAGGGGAGTCGTCCGTGCTATTATGTTTGTGCCCTTGTTGTAAAGGTATCTTCTCCTGTCAAGCAACGCACTCGACCACCACCACCTACACCCATAGACTAGCCTCCGATAAATCTCACTTGAATTCTTCCTTCGAGAGTTGTTCATTAACCTCACTTCTAGTGACAGCCCCCCCCCGGAGTCTTGCTGGCTCATGCCAGTGTTGCATTCTATACACGACAGAGAGACATACTCACGACATCGATTATTCTTAAATGAACAGGGAGATGGACCCGATTTCATGATCCCCTTAACATATTTCAATGAATACAACTTTGTCAGCGACTGGTATGGACTGGATTCTTGGGGAGAATTCAGAAAGAGAGTCAAGGCTGTGTGCATCATTTGGGAATGTCAAGATCTCTGACCTTTGATTTCGCAAATGTGAGCAGTCATCTTTGCAGAGACTCTAGAACTAGAGTACCTTTTGGTGAGCCCTTCGGGTGCTGAATGAGGAGTCGAGCCACTGGGATTACGAGTTTCGCCTGGGTCAAAACTAAGATCCCATGGCTTTCAATGACATCTTGGATGTTGCTATCCTGTCTGTACCTGTTTGTGGCAAGGATGTTGAGGTCACGGAGAGATCACTTACCTTGGCAGTGATATTCATGTCTTGCTGGCTGTGAGCCAGAGGTAAACAAGACGTCTGGTCGTCGGTGTGGGAGTCATGATTCACTGGATCATGGGGTGTGGCACTGCCGTAGCCTGTGGCGGGAGGGAGAAGTCCGGAGTCTTCAAGGTCCTTTTGGTGCTTCTAAGTCTTGCTGCTTTGGATGTGAGACTTGGACTCCTGTACCAAGGTTCTGAGATGGAGACTCTACTCCTCCTTTGGGACCAGGTCTTTCAGAGGAAATCCCTTGGCTAGTCGGCTGGTCAGAACTTTGTGTCCAAGCGAGCGTTGCTGAAGAGAGGACTCTAAATGAAGTATATTCTTAGCCTGCATAAGATCCTGAGGCGTAAGCTGCAGCTGTATGGACATGTGGCGTTGTTGTTTCTCTGCGCGATCGCTGCTCACCAGATTTCTCTCAGCGTAGGGAGTACTCGGGAGTGGAGAGGCCAATGTGGCCGACCACATGTCTCGGTGTGCAGCAGATTGGATCAGCATCTCAAGGAGAATGGGGATCGTCCAGTGCATCTGCCTGCTGGGGAATGGTCGCAGTACGGAAGGACGGCCTGGAGTACCCGGCGGAAAGTGGACAAGCGAATCGTGTCTGCTGCTGGCACACTGCCATCCCCATAATGTGTCCTGACCTGGACCATGTCAGTATGTGACATGACCTCGGGAGCACCCGACTGTTGCCTGGTGGTACC
>CM068953.1:44757878-44769180 GCA_035128595.1 Eptatretus atami
ATAAAACTTAACCGGCATAACTTGAGCTGGGAACCTTTATGGTATTTATTGCAAATTTCCACAGCCGTAACACTACCCCCCCCCTTTTTACAGACTCGTCCCGAGTCGTCGAAATTTCTGGTGCCATCATGGGTAGTTCTCCCCTTAATACGTTTTACCTTCGGATCCCTGAGTGCGAACATTCAATTTATTCGTTTGTCCCCAAAAATAAATAACCTACGGGCTGCAGTAACAACAAAACAAACCCACTCATACAGACGACTTAACTACAATGCCGGCACTATGACATAATGACCGGGGGCGCACTCATGTTTACAATACACTAACAACTAACCTTATTAATTTTACAAACTAAAAAACCCCCCCCCATGGCCCAGGTCGATGGACTCTGTAAGAGAAAAAAGATGTTAGCAGGACCAGGACTGCTCGCACGCAGTCTCTGGCCATGAAATGCAGGTGACAGGGAACAGGGCCGGCTGCTAAACAAACAACAGTCCAAGCCTCCCCCCGGAAAGGACGCACGAACACAACGGCGCACGAGCTGCTGCAAACGCAGTCTCCGTGCGGCTCAAGCAACACAAGCAGATTGAACGATGCACGGGGCGCCGGTGCAGGCCCGTGTTGCAGCTGCCATAGGCAGTCCCTGCAAATTTGCGCGTGATCCTGCGCACATGGCAATGAACAAGGGGGGGGGGGAATGCAAACAGAACGGGCTGGTGGAAAGCGATGGGCAGTAGGCATGGCATGGCAAAGGGGGGCAGGCAAGGCATGGCAAAACAAGGGCCGCCGCAGGGAACACAGCCGGCAGAAGAAATGGCCGGCACAGCCTTGAAGCAGAAAAACAACCAGCAGACGATCCGACCGGCCACAGGCCTTGCAGTAAACAGCTGGAACAAACGATCCGCCGGTACAGGCCTTCAGTAAAACCAGCCGGCAGCGAATCGGCCGGCACAAGCCTTGCAGTTAAAAACAGCCGGCAGACGATCCGACCGCACAGCAGGCCTTGCAGTAAACAGCTGGCAGGACGATCCGGCCGCAACAGGCCTTGCAGTAAAAACAGCCAGCCGATGAAGTTGGCCGGCACTTTGCCTTGAAATGGAGGTTGGTGGAGGGATGCGGTGGTGCTGTCCACTCAGAAAGGCGGGCTCGGACCTCCCTTACTGTCTTCCCTCCCAACCTTTCGCCTTTGCCGTCTCGTGGTCCCATACCCACTCCCCTTATTTGTTAAAAACCCAATTTAGCCCAACTTATTTTTTTTTGTTTTTATTTCGTTTTTACTTTCCCACTATAATTCGTCCCCTAACCCCCTTTTCGTCTTTGTCGGACTAAACCTATCTGTCACCTAGCCTACTTCCCAACCCCTACGTTCCCTTCCTGGAATGGGAATGAGGGAGCTAGCGTCTGTGTCGAGGCCCTATGAAGCCTCAGAATGGCCTCCTCAGACTTCAGCGAATCTTTACCAAAGTGGGTCCAGCGGAGCCCAACAACGAGAGCGAAGGGATGATGCGTCGGAGGGGTACACTTCCTATCTACCCCTATTCCATTTAACTTTAAACTACCCCGGGGCCTTTCAACAAGCGCCTCTCGCTAAACTACTGGTGTCTATAAAAAACCAAGATCCCCGTCGCCTGTGGTGGTGTCCTCACAAAATTTCGGGCCATGCCCTCCAATTTTCCTTCCGTGCCCTCACACGGTCTCATGGCTGGGACGCGTGGCTCCTTGGCAAGGAAACTCCCCTTGCCGATTCCCAAACGATGGCACCCCCGGGCACTACACTGCCTCCGAAGCCCTACCAGCTCCCTAAACTGGGGAGGTCCTCCCTGGCAAACTCCCCCTTCAAACGCTCACGTGCAGGCCGCGTCCCCGGCCCCTTCCCTGGGGTACCCGCCGCCACTGCATGCCCCACGCGGCCTTATGGCGCCCCGCAAATCAGCGGGTCACCCTTTCCCACTACGCATCCCGTGCCGGGTACCCCACCAGCGATACTCACCGTTTCGCAGCCACGTCCCAACCGGTCAACAGGGCTCCTGCACCCCTCCAAACGGGTTCGACCACATTCCCACCAACAGCAAAAGCGACCTCCAGGTTTTGTCAATTTAGCATAACCCGCCTAACTCACATTAACACTGACCCCGGCGTCCCTTGGGCGGGAATCACTCCTCCCCAAATCACTCATCGCACCATGCATTCCCCAAATCACTCCATACCCACACAGGCTCGCTGGCCTCACTCACTCATCATGTTTCCATTCCAATTCGGCTTTCAACTCACACATCGCTGGAACTCTGCCATCCTTCGACCATCCCCTGATACCTCGTGCTCCCACGTCATCCTCTTACACTACAGCACGGTTCCTGTTTAAACCACTACGTAGCTAAGCTACGTCCCCGGTGCTACACATCCACAGTCTGTCACTGTCTCCAAATACTAAAAAAATCATTTCCAACTAAATCTCACTAAAATCCCTCTACCTAATCCATTCCAGGGCCCATGAGGGAGCTTACCCCTTGCCTCATTTGAAGCGCGGTCTAACTAACACTAACCCTTCCCCCTAACTAGTAGTTTCCTGTGCCCAGCCAGGGGGGTCTTTCACCCCTTACCCTGGGAATCCTGTTCACCCGAAAGCAGGCTTGCTTTGCTCAAATTATTTTTTTTTCGGTCGCGGCAGCACCCAGCGCGGCAATTCGGCAACTCGCGGCACCGGGCGGCAATTCACAACCGCGCACTTTGCACCTTGCCCGTGAGCGTCCATGGCAAGCTGCCCGCGTACCTCGTCCCTCGTGGCGGCACCATCCGGCAGGGATTCACCCTTCCTGCCGGATTCCAACAACCATGTGCAGCCATTGACGTCACCCTGCGCATTTAAAGCAAAACCTCGCACTCCGAGGGGATTTCCCCCACGCGAGCACATGTGCTCTGCCGTCCGTAAAACCTGAGCCGTGCGCTCTGCGAACAGAACACACTGCGCAGGCCACGTAGAGTCCACACACCCGCCCCCTGGAGGAAACCCATCCGGTTCCGAATCCATAATTCCAGCCTACCTTTTGTCCGTCCGCGAGGGATCGGCTAACATCCACCGCTGGCGTCATTCCGGACCAGGTTTCACTCGCCGCAAGCGAGCACATGCGCTTCGTGCACTTGCACGGCACGAAACCTCGCGACTCGCTGCTGTGCCAACCCGGCGCGGTCCCAAAATAGCTGACGTCGCTTACTGCGGCCTTCGTTCCTCTTCGCCGTCGTCTCCGTCGCACTCTCGCGCCTCAAACTCCCGCGTGTCCACAAGACACACACGCTCACCATTACTCTCACACCGGGAGACGCGGCCTGCATGTTCGCGCATGCCCGCACCAGTTCACCTCCCTTTACACACAGCGACCTCACCACAACGCTGTCCCTCTAAACGTGGCCGCTCACGTCACTTCATGCCGTTCCCTTCACACACCACCATACCACTCACACACACGGGGACACTCACACGCGGAGGTTCGTTCATACCCGGCGTGCTGGAAAGCACCATTGGGGCCACACTCGTGACCCCACACCACTCACACACGGCGGGAAAGCACTCACAACCTTTCACCAACACACCGGGACAATCACACTGGGGAATCGCGTCCCCACAAGGGTTTTCGGGGGCCTCTATTACCCCCCAAGCTCGGTGTGCACCTGTCCGCAGCACTCGCCCCCTCGATCTCGCTCGACACGACCGAACTTTCACCTGTCGAGATCAGCTTCAAGGGACACAAGGCGTCCTCCCTCCGTTCCCGTAAGGAGGGCCATCCATCTGCTTGCACCGGGTGCACCAAACTAGTCCGCCAGCTCACCCCATAAGCCTTCGCTACCTCTGTGTTGTGTGTGTGGTTCGTCACTAACCCCGTCCAATTCACCCTCTATCTCCCGTTGTCTCTGTACATTTTTTTTTCCTTGGTCCTATATTTTCTGTTTCCTCCTGCGTTCCATTTTCGCTTCCCATTGGAGTCGTTCTTCCTCTCTGAGCCCCATTAGCCTTCATTATCCTTCTGGAGTTTTCCATCTCCGTGACGCCAATTTTGCTTTCTCCTTGGAGATTGAGCAATTTCAAACTCACATGTTCTTGTTTTTCATACCCCACAGTCTCTCACGTTCTTACTCTCCAATTCATCGTTTCTTTCCAATTTTGGCTCATCTCCTTTTGCTGTTTCGTTCGTTGTTCTTCCATTATCTCTGCAACCTCAACTTGCTTTCTCTTAAGTCGTTCTTGTCCTTGCTTTTTTGTTTCATTCCTTGTTCTTTCATGATCTCCGCATAACCTTCAACCTGCTTTCTGTTTTAGTTGTCTCTTTCTTTCTTTTTTAATTTTCTTTCACCCCCTGTCGCTTATGCTCCAATCTCATGGTTTCTTTCAATTGGTGATTCTTTTCCTGTTTCAGTCGTTGGCTCTTCATTATCTCCTCGTACTCAGCCTTGCCTGCTTTCAATTGGTCAACCTCAGCTGCATGTTTCTTTTTGTTTTCATATCCCATTGTTCTCTCGTTCTTCCCTTCCAATCTCGTTGTCTCCCTCAATTGTCTATTTCTTTTTCCTGTTTCATGTCATTCTTCTTTGTGTCGTTTTATTCCACTTGTCTTCTGTTCCTCATTCTGCAATCTCGCTATTTCCTTCATTGACTGATTTCCTTCTCCTGTTCTCATATCGTTCTCTTTTTGTTTTTCATTCCACTGTTCTTGTTCTCATTCTGCAATCTCGTTATTTCTTTCAATTGGCCGATTTCCTTCTCCTGTTTCATATCGTTCTCCTTCATTGCTCTTATCTTGCATCCTTCATTCTTTGAATCTGGCCTTGCTATCCAGCTGTCAATCTGTACAGTGTGGTTCCTTAACGTTCATTCTCCGTTCCGGTGTTCTTTCTTCTTCTCACCCATCTTCAACTCTTTTGTAATTCCCTCTCTTTATCTTGGTGTTTTTGCAACTCAGAAAGCTTTTCCTTTCTAATTCCATCCTCATCTCGCACCTCTTTCACAATTTCTTCCTTCCTCATTCTCAGTCCATTCTCTTGCCGTATTTCCTTTCAGTCTTTCCTGCCATTTCCTTTCCCATTTCATCTCCCCTTTCAGGTTTCGTTCTTTTAAAACTGCCTTCCTAACCTCTCGCTTCAGTTTTTCTAATCCAAATTGTGTTTCAGTTTTTTGCCTCTAGCTTTGTTTTCCATCCTCCTCCAATTGTGTGCGAAGCTCGCCCAATGTCCGCTTGCCTTCCGCCTGCCATGACAACGTTGGTTTGAAGCGGTGGCTGAAAGCACTCGCCCCGTGTCGTGCCGTTCTCGCCCGCTAAAAAAGCTGCCTGCTCCGTGCTGCGCCAGGTGCGATCGCCCGCCATTGTGCGGGACTCTGTTGCCGGCAAATTCGTGCTCAGAATGTGGGGTTGAGCTCCCCCACGGATTAAAATTAGCGGTGGGGTTGTATAAAAAAAAAGAAAACCGTCCGGGCAGTGGATTCTACATTTCCAAACACTATCTATTACCCCCGGCTTCCCGTTCGCTTTGAAATGCCATTCATCCCGTGGAAGAAATTAATTTGAAGTCGCTCGTGTTTGGTGGAATCGGGGTCGCCTCCACTCACCCGACCGATTCCCGTGAATTTATTTGGAGGCGTGGGTTCGAATCCCACTCCTACCACCAGTGTTTACGAATTTGGTGCCGGCCCGGCGTGCGATCGGCCACGTAACTCGAATCGCGACCGCGTCGCCCACGGTCGGACAATTCAGTCGGTGCCTCCTCGGAAATACCGCCAGGAGCTAGTCAGGGTGGGGTTTAACCTCACCCACAATCGTGCCAATTGGCAACCCGCGCAGGATAGCGGTTGTTCGCCAAATTCGACCTACCTTCAAGTCCTGCGCGAAGTAGTCGACCGGGCGATCGTACCTCGCCGCAGGGCCGGCCTAGGACACGAACCGCTTAAGCGGTCCTTCTGTGCTTTACAGTGATAACCGCGGTGTTTATCGCCGACCTCGACGGATGGATTCGTTTTACCGGGTGCTTACACCCCTCTACCAATTTCCTTCCGTGATGCAAGATGGCACTTTCAATAAAGGGAATGGGGACCGCAACGAACGGGGAACAGTTCAATAAGCACATTATTAGCAACAGTGCACGTAAGGCACGTATGCTACAGTCCAAAGCAAGCAAACAAAGAATTACTACGAATAAATGTTCTTTATTTAACACACACAAGTCGACTTACACAAGTCTACTTATTAGACGGCGCCACCACATGCATTTTACAACAACTATTAAAAGAAAAAGAAAAAGCCACCCCCAAAGACAAGGGTGGCAGACGGTCGTGGACCAAATGTAACGTTGGAGCTGGCATGATCGGCCAGGCCCACGAGACCGAAGGGTACCACTGCGGGGCCCCCCTCGTGGCGCGGATGGCGAGGCAAGCCACGACGTCTACTCTCCACGCCTTGCGTGGCAGCCAGCACGCTGTCCCCGGTACCGGCTTGTCGGCGAGTCCGTCCGGCGGTTCTCCACCCGGACGCGCTGCTCGCGTCACGCAAACAGGCAACCACGGCTTGCGGGAGGCGGAACGACGGGCACCGGCGCTCTCCCAGCGCAGATGCTCGGTATGGGGAAATTGCTGTTGCTCTCTCAGCACGTCGCATGCTCTCATTCACAAGTTGACACGCTCTCACGAGCACCCCTGGACCCCTCGGCATCCCGCCAACTCTCCCTGGCTGTTGGCCTCCACGTCGGCCCCATTTTCCCGCGGTGGTCCCCACGTAGCCCTCAGGTTTGCCACCGAGGCCCCTCTCCGCGTCCCTGCTCACGTTCACCACTCCTGTTCCTTCTCTGACACTGCCTCGAGGCTCCGTCAAAGCTGAACGACCCACCGATTCTCACAGCTGATTTTCTTCCGCCGACACCAAACCGTCTCACCACTACTGACCAACTGACGAACTGCCAGGCTCCGTCTCTTCTCACCACAGATATGAACTGACTGTTACTGCGAGCTCACGTACTCGGCAAGCGCGGCATTCATCCCGCCGAAGCAAGATGGTTGTGGGGGTTAGGAAAGGCCCGTAAGTGTGGGGGTGGTTGGTTGTTGGGGATGACTTGTGTCCAAAATAATGATAGAGAAAAGAAAAAAAACGGCTATCTCAAAGAGTCGCAGCCCGGTGAACACGAAAATGTCCCTCTAAGCAACGGTGGGGATCTATCTGAACATAACTTCCGGCATACTGAGCTGGAACCCTTATGGTGTATTGCAAATTTCCACAGCCGTAACAATATAAAAAAACTTCAAAATAAACATTTGAATGTGCCACAAAGGGTGTTAGTCTTTGTGATGACTAGTTGATTGTTTTTGATCGATTGATTGATTGTTTTGATTGTTTGTGATCCGATTGATGTTGTTTGTTGTAATCTGAGATGAGAGAAATGTCACAGATAACTAAACATTCAGAGATGAGAGTTTGTTCAAGTTTCAGCTCCATGTATGTCCAATGGTGTGTCCATGTGTTTCACTTTGAGTGTAACTACACACGGTCCCTCTCCTCAGGGCCGGATTTAGGGCAGGGCCCACAGAGGGCCACAGCCCGGTGCCCGCACCTCCCAGGGCCCCGCGCAAACGCAAAGATTACAAGAAGATTCTGCACTATTTCCCCCTTTTGTTTTTTTGTGAAAAAAAATCGGTAGTCGTTTGTGATAAATGCGTCAGCTGAATCACGAAACAATATCCAATATCCCTGTAATTAGGCATCTGTTTGGTTATGTTTATCATATTATTTACATCTTTGAAATTACTTTTTTCCTTTCCACTGATTCATAATGACGCAATCAAGGTTACCACAGAATATGGTCGCCAACGAAAAAAGTGAGGGTTTTCCCAATATCCCAGCAAGCTATGGACGTCTCGATTTTATTTTTGCCAAAAATTACACGCCTCGCCCTGATCTATGTTTGCTATGTACTGCTAGGCGTGCTGCTGGCGGGTGTTTCACTATAATTTGTGTAATTTCAAGTTTACCACCGGAATAATATTTTATTAATATTTATAAGGGTGTGGTCTCGGTGGCAAGACGTGGTAAGGCTTGCTGGCTGGTCACCTCTTTATGTGGATTCGGCGGAGGGGTTCGAATCCTACCGGTGGCATATGTAAACATGTTTCATGGCCGAGGACACGGTGGTTTCCTCCGGGTTCATCCGGTTTCCTCCACCAAGAGGAACACCTACAATCGAGGACTTTGCGCGAATCATAAGCCAGGAAGAAGCTAAAAGGATTCTTGTAGGTTTTTAACATCTCGCAAATATATTGTTGTAGCAATTACCCCAAAGTGTGCCAATAATGCAATCATATCTCAAAAAAACTTTCTACATGAGATTTGAGCATTATACCATCACGTTTGGTTTGCGATATTTTCTCTGTTCCGTTGTCTTTCATTCCATATGGTGTATTTCTTGTATTATAAACTTTTGTTACTAGTAGGTTTCTTTGAAATACATGTTTTAACAAAACCAGTTGGGGTTTTTTCTTATTCCCAGCCTAGGTTGGCTGCATTTTATATTGATACTTTTATAAAGCATATATGAAGTAAAAAATGGCTGGGGCCCTGGAGAGGGCCCGCGTACTTCTAGGGCCCAGAGGCCCGCAACACATAAAATTCGGCCCTGCCTCTCCTGCACATCCTCTCTACTCACACGAGGTGTCACACTGTACAGGTAATCCACAATGTGCAGGTAAAGGTTGTAAGAGTTGTGTAAATATGTAAAAACGTGTTTGATATTGCTATAATAGTTGGAAGGATATTATGTGTACCACAGCATGTCGATCATGGTATATTACACAAACCAATCCCACTTGTGAAAGAAGAAAGCACAGAGTGAACCATCCGCTGTGAAGGAATGAATGAATGAATGAGTTCCCACCTGCTGTTCCTTCATCTGCCATCACATTCGCTGCAGCAATCTGCAATGAGTTTTGGGTTTTGGACGGACTTCGTTCAATATCCAGTAATTTCATGCAATAGTGGAATGTAATGCTCACATCGGAATCTACAGGAAGAGAAATCAGAGTCGATGAAACACACGATACTCACCACGTACCACTCAACAAATACTCACCACGAACACTCATCAATTACTCCCCAGTTACACTCACCAAATTACTCCCCACGTTTACACTCACCAATTACTCTCCCGAATGGAATAAAATAAACAAATCATATTAAATGTTTTAATTTAATAAATATCTTTTCATTTTAAAATAAACTTTTATGAGTGAAAATAACTTTAAACCAAACATGCAGCATTTACTACACGTAAGTTATAAAGGGATTTAGATAAGAAATAAAATAAACCAGACACAACCAGATCAACAGGATAAACTGGATGAATGACATAAACCGGATAATCTCCTCCACGTATCCACAACCATCAGGTTGATTAATTAGAGATTCATTAAAATCACTTTATTATTGTTTTAAATTCCATCTTTTTATTTTTATTAATTTCATTATTTCCACCTTGTTTGGTGTTATTTATATTTCAAGTTTCTTTATAAATTGTTTTGTGATTAATGATTTATTTAAATGAAAAATAATAAAAAAATAAATGAACTATCAGAGTACCACGTGACCAGTAACTACATCAGATATTAAATATTTTAAGTTTATCAGACATGATGTTTAATACATTAATATTTACATAAATTGTTGAATTTACACCCTCCCCTCCCCCCCCCCCCCTCCATATTCCCCTTAGATCCCTCCTTCATCTCCCCTCTATTCCCCTAGATTCCTCTTCACCTCCTCCCCTCCATATTCCCTTAATTCCCTCTTCACCCTCCCCCTCCAATTCCCTTAGATTCCCTTCACTCCTCCCCTTTCTTTTCTCCAATAATTATTTATTTAACCCCCACCCCAACCCTCTCCTAAACAATGATGTAAATCGTTCACAATCATCTCTATTGTTCCCTTATGGATGGTTCACGATTAAGGTCAGAATGATTCAGAGTATCTATACGAGGAGTGAACAAAGATCTTAAAAGTCTATAAAAAGTTTGGGTTTGAGTATTAAATAATTTTGTGGATTGATAATTAAATTACACTCTTGTGGAGAAACGAACAGGAACGAAACTCAAACCTGGGTCTTTATGGAATCCTGGTGGAACCTGCAGATTAACATTAAAACAAAGGAAAACAAGGGTCGAGATTAAGGGGTTTTGTGATAAAACAAGTCTGTAGCTGTGGGGGGGGGGGTGGTTCATGGGGATAGACTACCCCCTCCCTTCTCCCAACAAGTGCGCTCCATGTTTGTTTGTTAGATAATCCCTCATCGTTCTTTATGTAGTACTAGCAGGGGTACCTGCATGTTTGGTGAGTATCCCGAAAGAGGATGATCACCTGTCTCTGTTATCATCTGAGCTCAAACGTTTGGACATCGTATTGCAGCACTCTGAGGTCGGAGACCGGATTGTGGGAGATCATGGTTGGTGTGACACCTACTATTGGTCTGGTCGCTCTGATGGTTACCATGCCCAAGGAGTTTGTGGCTGTGTCCAATAAGCTGCCTCCAATGATAATTGAGGTAACACCGGTCAACGAGCGTATTATGAGACTAAGGATTCGTCACTCCTTGGGTGTCATTTCCCTGGTCCGTCTATGCTCCGACTGAGGCGAGTGATTCTCACCGTGAAGGACGCATTCTATTCCGCTCGAGTCTGTGGTTGATCAGTGCCACAGGTAAGTTGGGGATTTCAATGCATCAACTTGAACTGTATAGGGATGGTTATGAGACAAGTGTTGGTCCCCATGGGTCTGGAACTGTGAACCAGAATAGCATTAAGTTCCTTGATTTTGCAAGAAGTCATGGACTGAGGGTGGCTGGTTTATGGTTTCAGGGCCACAAGCTCATCCTGGACTTGGTATTCCAAGCTAATGGTGTGGGCAAAGGAGATTGACCATGTCCTCGTTGTGGTCGTGGAGGATGATCCAGAACTGCAGGTCTACCGGAGTGCTCAGTTCCTCAACCGACCACAGGCTTGTGGTAGCAAACTCTTAAGTTGCACCTTAAATCCAGGGGAATGGTACCTTCCCAGACTATGCTGGATGTTGGCTTGGCAAGCTCAAGGATAAGAAGGGAACTGAGGAGTTTGCGAACAGGCTGAGTGGAGATATGAGGGGTCTTTGTGCTTTTGGGGATTCTGAAGAGTTGTGGAGTGCCTTCAAAGACCACCGTCCTTGATGTTGCCGGTGGATATCTTGGAACTCACCGTAAGGTGAAGAAGAATTTTGTCTCTCAAGGGACACTGGATACCATTGACCAGTCG
>CM068953.1:44812303-44825189 GCA_035128595.1 Eptatretus atami
CGGGTAGATCTTGTATCCAGACCTCACCTGATGGATCAGCAGGTCACGTGTTCTTTTGTGGTTAAATGGGGGTTTTGAGTGGTTTTGCCCTCATTGATAATGTGCGGATCGTCCTGTGTATCAGGAACAGATCAGATCTACAAATGATGGACGAACAATGAAGTACATTACTTGGGGGTTAAAGTTTTCCCACGTTGTGATTAAAATACTTGGGGGTTCCAAAGTGTTCTTCCATGATTAGTTAAGTTATAAATAAAATCTAAATATACGAAGAAAAATTCGACAAGTGTTCCCAAACACGATCTGTTAATATGTAGAATCTGGAACCATTGCACACAGACAGCAGTCCCCCGTAGCTCAGTTATCTCGATAAGTTGTGTTGATAAGTTAGGGCCACCCTATTCGACGGGAATGCCATGTGTGCGCGGCGAAGTTTCTTTATAGTTAAGTTTTTTCAACGAACCCCTAACATTTCGAACCACTGACATTGCCACATGTTTTTTGGCTGAACGGCGTCGGGCGAAACCTCCATTCGCTCAGATTCGACGGCTCCGCTCCGGAAGGGAATGGAGCGTTCCTCCACATGGCGCAGGCGAGCAGGCCGAGCGCGCCCCCACCAAGAGGGAGCCACTGATCGCCCGACAACCCCTCGTGCCAATTAGGAGGCGAGTGGGAGGGAAGAAGATCCCTCGGACCTGGCAAGAAGGAGTAAGAGTGTTGTCAGGACCATGTAGTCGTAGTCTCGTGGCGATTGCTTGGTCTTGGTCAGGTGGCTTTGGTCGGCGGTCTTCGAGTGGCTCTGTGGCGGCAATGATAGCGCATTGGACTCCTAGTGGAAGCAGCAATTCAATAGGTGTGTTCGAGTCGACCGTGGTGTTAAGTACGGTGTGACGCAACGAGGCAGAGGGTAACCAGACAAGGCCCTGCGTCCCCTGCGCACCATCGCCTTTCCCTCCTGGCTTGAGGACTGAATAAGACCCCACGGTCCATTTATTTTGCGGTGGTCGTGTGTGTGTGTGTCGTGGCCGCGTTTGTAAGTAAATTGTTATCGTTGTCATGACATTCTGCTTTTCGGATAACTCTCTCTTCTTTGTTCTTCCCTGCCCGCGATAAATAAACCCCAATTGGTTCAATGTACAGTCGTGTCTGCACCTTCTTCCATTGACCAGCACGGAGTGCGTATTGAGAGTAGTGAGGCCGTGTGCCGTAAGTTGTCATTGGGACCTGGCGCGGCTCTGTAACTCCCGCCGGTCGGTACGGAGCGGACCAAGTCTGGTACATGCGACTCGGTTCGGCAAAGTCGGTCTGAGGGTGTGGGTTTCCCGGTAGAAATCGACGGCATGAGTATTAGGTAAATTGAATTAGACAATGTGGACCTACCTGACGCGTCAAACATATTGGCGACCACAGGTCTTTAAGTGACCCGTGACTTTCGAGTTGTCTGGGCGTGACGACCTTAAATTCGCGGGTGTTCGGTGGGAGACGGTGCTAACATGCCCACCTAGTGGTCGTTTATCCAACCGAACCGGCCCACAGCATATAAGGGGAAGTTATTTATCGTAACTCAGGGCCGACCTTGGCTTTGCTGATGGACCAATTGGTCGTCTGTTTGCCAAATTTATCTGTGCAATAGATGTTTTAGACCCACCCCTTCCCCATGTCCCACTCACCCCCCCCCCTTTGTCCCCCTGTCATTTACCCACACTGAAGGCTTGGACAGGCTTCCGTTGAGGGGGGGGTAACACGGAAGAGACATATTTACCAGTGCGAAGAGAGTGCTTCAACCTGCATTGCCCAGCGTCATGGAAGGAAATTGTAGATACCCGCCAACCCCCGACGGACGCACAAGGTACACATTGATACGAGAATTGCTCCCCGACCCCCACACCCTCGTGAGTCGCGGCACTCGCCGTGTTACCCCACACAAGTTTGTATTGTACCATCGAGTTTTGGAGTTCCGATTGAGTTTGCAACTTAAAAAAATATTGGCCGTGGCATAAGGAACCAGAGAGAGAGTGGGGGGGGGAGGGAGGGGGGTGGGACAGACGGGGGGAGAAGGGGAGAGAGAAGGACGGTGAGAGAAGGAAAGAGAGAGAGTGGGGGGGGGGAGGGAGGGAGAGGAGAGTGAGATGAGACAGATGGAACAGAAGAGGAGAGAGAGAGGGGGGGAAAGAGAGGGGGGGAAGGAGGGGGAGAGGAGGAGGTGAGAGAGAGAGGAAACAGAGAGAGAGAGAGAGAGGAGGGGCGAGGGAGGAGGTGGGAGGGAGAGGAGTGAGAGAGAGAAGAGGTGGGGAGGGGGAGGGAGTGGGAGGAGAAGGAGTGAAGGAGAGAGAGAAGAAGAGAGAAGAGACGACAGAGGCTATAAAATGGTGTTTATATACTTAATGCAATCACAATGATCTGACGATCTTCTTTATTGGTCATTAAAGGGATGATGGTTTGTAAACATAAATTTATTAATTAATATAAAAATACAGAAACGGGATGAGTGTGGAAGGTATGCACCGACCAAAGAACATGGGATGGTGTGGAGGGCGTGCAATGCCGACCAATAAGAACACGGGATGGCTGTGAGGTCGTGCACCGACCATAGAACACGGTGAGGTGTGAGGTCGGCACTCTTGAGATTAGTCTGTGTTTGGCGTTCCAGACGCGACTTCAAACTGCCCGTTGTTCTTCACAACAAGTGGTTACATCAATAGGTGGACGCGGACTGACCTTCGCTCGAGACTGGATTTGCAGCCGGGACTCGTTGATGTTAACGAGCATTAATTTGTGAACATTAAAAAGTTGAAACTGTAAGAGGTGGCAAGTATTCAGAAAATCACTGGAACCCAATTAAAGAGGTGCACAGGACAATTTTTTTTGATGTGATTATGTTGTTTTTTTAAGAACAAGGAACTGAATGTTTTTTATTCTCATAATTAAGGGAGTTAAGTCTTCATCTATTCTTGGTCAGAGTCAAGTCTCACATCCCACAGCAACACTGAAGCTCACGGACTTGAAGGACTTGGACGCTTCATCTCCCTGATCGGTACAGACGAGTGGCACAAGCTGCCATGATCCGAGTGAATCCATGACTCCCAGGCCTGAGCCAGATGTCTATTGACCTTCTGGCTCCATGTGGAGACCATGAATATCATGCAAAGAAGTGAATCACTCATGCCTTAGCATATCTCGCCACGAATAGGAACAGACGAGAGAGCAGCATCCAAGATATCAATGAAAGCCTTGGTCTCAGTTTTGACCCAGGAAACCAATAATCCCAGGCTTCCGCTCTCACTCAGCGCCTCGAGGGTTACAAGGATAACAGCATCTCTCGTAGAGGATGACTGCATCATCCTGAAAATCCAAGGTCGAGATTTTGACATTCCGAAGCGATGCACGCAGCTTGATCTCTCCACACTTCCCCAGAATCCGTCTATGCCAGGCGTTAGGTGTGAGGGGCAATGCAACAACCCCTGATGAACCAGTAACAACTTGGAAAAAGTTGAGATGGAACCACCACCTCATTTACATCTTCCTTCAGAGAATAGTTAAGAAATCAGATTTTGGATGCAACTTTGGTAGCACTCACAAACAACCGGGAATCCTCCAGGGGGCACCGGTTTACACATGAATGAATGGGCTTTGGGGAGATCAACCGGGCTGCGACGCACCTGCTGAAACTCGCATTCGAGTGAGGGATGCCCGAGAGCAAGGATAGGTCAACTCGCTTGACCTCTTTGGTGTAAAGCCTGATTGTTTTCTCTGGGCGTTTGGTGTTCAAGAGATGGTGGCGAAGCCATCAAGAATTAATCTGAGCAAGACTTGCCCGGCACGAGAGCAGCATCAATTCCCGGATAGTTGTAGTCGTGATAGCTTCCATTTCCAGAGAGGGACAACAAGGCAACATTCCCGTAGCTGAATATCCTGTGGGCTTCTAAACAGAGCACAGAACTGCATGCACGACCTAAGTGTTCAGCATTTCCAATCAGCCTTTGAGAAGTTCTAGCACGGATGCCACAGATCATCCAGGAAGCTTTACCCTTCCAAGAGCAAACAAATAAAAATTAAATCTCCTATTCAAGATGTTTATTCAAGAAAAAAACACACGATTTTAAGTGTTTTTTGTTTGGGAAAGTGAAGCACTTATTCTAAATCATGTAACGCAAACAAATTTTCTGTGTAGTGGGTCTTTATTACTATTTATATTGGAAACGCAGATAGTGGTGAGTTTTTATGGGTGGGTGGTACAACCTATGACTGGCTGGGCACCCTCATGGTTACTATAGCCCAAGGAGTTTGCCATGTGGCTGGCCATAAGTGAGTCACATGATAATTGAAGAACACCGGTCAATGAGTTTATTATGAGACTAGATACGTGTCACACTTATTGTGGTGTCATTTCCTGGTCTCTGATATGCTCTGACTGAGGTGAGTGGATCGTCACTGTGAGGATGCACTAATGCCACGCTCGAGCTGTGGTTGATTGGTGCCCCAGGTGAGATACTCTTCAGGTCTTGGGATTTAAATGTATTAACTGGCCTGGATAGGATGGTTAGGAAGACGTGTTTGGTTCCCTGGGGTCTGGAAATGTCCTTGACTTTGCAAAGGCACTTAGCATCTCCTAAGCACTTTCCTAAGCCTAATAGCACTAAGTTCCTTGAACCTTGCCAAAAGTTGTGGACTAGGGTGGCTGGTTCATAGTTACACGTGCCCACAGGTTATAGGCCTGGTATTCCAATGCGTGATAGTGGCAAAGGAGATTGCATGTGCTCATTGATGGTCACTGGAGGATGATTCAGAACATGTGGGGTCCTTGCAGGAGTGGTTCTCAATACTGACACAGCTTGTTTAGCAAGCAACTTTGATGCTGTAGCTTAAATCAGGAGAATGGTACCATCCAGGCCAGTTGGACTGTTGGGCAAGAAGCTCAGGATGAAGAGGGTTGTGGAGGAGTTTGTCAAAACAGACTGAGTGGGGATTTTTGAGGGATCCTGTGTATTCTTTGGGGGAATCCTGAAGAGTTGTGGAGTGGCCTTCAAGACTACATCCTGGATGTTGCCGTAGTTGGTGTCTTGGAAACCCGCATCAGGGCGAAGGAACTTGTCTCCAAAGACAACTGATACCATTGACAGTGTTGGGGCCAGGCCTTAATGCGCAGATCGTGCTGTTCAGGGCTGAAGGCACAGACACGTTTAATTGACGGGGGTGGACAAGGAGGCGATGTGTGTGGAATCTGTGAAAGGCTGGGAACGAGAGCATCACCTGTGGGCATTTGATCGCCACTCGTAGGTACAACACCTCCGCCACTACGTAGGTGCGCACATTCCTCGCACTCGGAGGGGCACACCTCGCCACTCGGTAGGGCGCACACCTCCCACTCCGTAGGCGCCACTCCACTGCGGTAGGGGCGCACGACCTCCACCACGGTGGGGGGGCGCAACTCCACCACTCGAGGGTGCGCGCACAGTCCCGCCATCGGTAGAGGGCGCGCCCCCCGCAACTCGGTAGGAAGCGCACACCTCCGCCACTCGGACTAAGGGCGCACACCTCCGCCACCGGTAGGGGGGCACACCTGCATCCGGTAGGGCGCACACTCCGCCATACGGTAGGGGGCGCAACCTCGCCACTCGGTAGGGCGACACCGTCCCCTCGGTAGGTGAGGAGGGGGGCGCACACCTCCAACTCAGTATGGGGCGCACACCCTCGCGCTCGGTAGGGTGGCGCATACCTCCGCCACTCGTAGGGCGCAACCTCCACAACTCTAGGGCGGCACGCCTCCCCACTCGGTAGGTGCGCACATTCGCCACTCGGTAGGAGGCAACAGCTCTCCCCCTCGTATGGAGCAACCTCTGCACTCGGTGGGTTGCGCACACTCACACTCGGTAGGGGCGCATACCTCCAAATCTCATAGGGTGCCACGCTCCAGAATCCGGTAAGGCGCCACCTCGCACTCGGAAGGGAGCACAGCTCTCGTGCATGTCGGTGGGCGCACGCCTCGCCGCACTCGTCGGTAGGGCACCCTCTTACCAACCGAATACATTTTTTGAACATGTCTGCTCACAACGTCCAGGTACAGTTGTTCACTTGCCTTCTCTCAAGGTGAAGAATCCTTAATATTAAATAATTCTCTATCCACATCCGATTCGGATCTTCACAAATTCAATCATCCGGTCCTGCGTACGATACACAACGCTGTCCACCAAGTTGGTCTGAATCCGCGTCCACGGCCGCTTTGAGAATCACGCAAACAAACACATATCACACACACATAACACACACACACACACCAAAACCACACACCACAATAACCACATACACACCACACACAACAACACACACATCATAATCACACACTATGGACCACACACACACAAACCATAACACATTGACACACACACACACATACACACACCCTCTAAGCGGTCCAGCCTAGGTTTTGAACCCGACCAGTTAAACTGCCTCCTGGTGCTTTCAAGGGTTGATTTGCATTTGTTTGTGCCGTCCCTTCGATGGACGTTAAACTGGGTGTCCCCGTCTTCAGTATTAAGTTGTTGGATGGAAAAGTTGTGGTCCTTTGCGAAGAGCTGGGAGCTAATCGCCGGCCCTGAGGCGCTGAACAAATTACAAATTCTGCCGTACCAGCAGGGGGCACTGATCAGCGTGCACAACCGTTGCCGTCAGCCGACGAGCGTCTCAGCAGCCCTGTTGCTGCCTCTAATGAAGAAGACCGAAGCGGATGTTAGAAACCATGCGTCACTAATGGGATACAGAGGGGAAAGACATGAGGGGGCGTTTTCACAACCGTCGTCTTTGTTCACTTAAACTCCGGGTAAATCGGTAGATCTCCCGATTATTGTGGTGTTTGCTTTTAACGCCTCATTGTCTGGAAAGATGAGAGTAGTTCCACACTTGTTGGGTGTAGGTAGTCTTGCTTGGGAGCAGGGTTAGTCACTAACTTGGTTGGGGTTAAGGTGTCTTCGCCTGGAGAGCAGGGTGAGTACCAAACTTTGTGGGGTTAAGGTAGTCTTGCTTGAGAGAGGGTTAGATTACAACTGTTGGGGGAAAGGTAGCCTTGCTGAAGAGCAGCTGGAGTACGACAACTTGTTGGGGGTGAAGGTAGCCTTGCTGAAGAAGCAGGGGTTAGTCACCAACTTTGTGGGGTTCGGTAGTCTCGCTTGAGAGCAGGGTTAGTACCCAAAGCTTGTTCGGGGTTAAGGTACCTTGCTCGGAGAGCCAGGGTTAGTATCCTACAATTTGTTGGGGTTAGTGTCCTTGCTGAGAGCACGTTAAGTACTAACAAGAACTTGTTTGGGGTTAAGAGCCTTGCTGCAGAGCAGGGTTAGTACACCTGTTGGGGGTTAAAGGTAGCCTTGCTGCAAGAGCAGGGTTAGTACCACAACTTGTTGGGTAGTAGCTTGCTGAGAGCAGGGTTGTAAACACAAATTTGTTGGGTTAAGGTAGTCTTGCTGGAGACGGGTTAGTACACATACTTGTTGGGTGTTAAGGTAGCCTTGCTGGGGAGAGGGTTAGTACAACAATTTGTTGGGGTTAAGGTAGTCTTGGGAGAGCAGGGTTAGTACCGACAACTTGTTGGGGGTTAGGTAGCCTTGCTGGAGGAGCAGGGTTAGTACACAACTTGTTGGGGGTGAAGGTAGCCGTTGCGGAAGAAGCAGGGTTAGTAACCCGCCTACAAATTGTTGGGGTAAGTAGCCTTGCTGGAGAGGCAGGGTTAGTACACAATTGTTGGGGTAAGGTTGCCTGCGGAGAGCAGGGTTAGTACCAAGACAATGTGGGGGTTAAGGTAAGCCTTGCTGGAGAGTAGGGTGACACCTGATGGCATGTTATTCAGAAAATCAGCTTGGACGGTGGGGGAAAGCTCTGAGGTGTAAAACAACCCGTTTCCCTCAGCACGGCCGGGCTACACATCGAGAGAAAGGCCATTATCGACTCCGTCGTGCCCTGACGAAATCGCCAAGTATCGCTCAATAATCTTAATAAAATATTAATTTAGGGTGTGCATTGTTGTTCCAACCAGAAGTGAACCTGATGTTCGCAATGGCAACGTACACATATTTCTTTAGCCGAAGACCATCCAGGGACTGGATGGGACATGCTGACTTGGTTCTTCACTCTACTCTACTCTTTCCTTATCCGGATAGAGGTAGATATGGTATTCTGGTAATTTTGCCCCTCTTGTCCTCTTTTTTTTTTCGCTTTTTTTTCCTTGCGCATTTCCCCAATACCGTCTTCCTTTGGCCTCCTTTGCTTCCTTTCCCTCATCCTTCTCCCTGCCTCCGATGTATTCTTTGTATGTTTGGTGTGATATCAGGCTCAGGCTCGATCTTCACCTTGACTGGTTACATACTCCACAGTTGTCCTCATTACAACCCACAACGTCGTGGGATAATCATCAAGGAAGGCGCCATGTCTGGGATGGTGACCTTGACCTACATGGCTATTTTTTTTCTCATCTTGCCATTCTCACTGGATATGCAAGAGCTGAACTCGTTACTGTTACTGTTCCAGTGGATCCTCGGATAAGGGTAAATAAGGGTTTATTTCAATGGATGGTTGGTCCAGCTGCTTCCCCTGTTGTTTGACTCGTAATTGGTTTGAGGAGATTCATGTTTTCATGGAAATTCGAAACCCATTCCCATTGTTTATGCCTCGGAGGAGAAAGTTATTTTGTCTCGTTTTAGTTCGTGCAATGATTCTATCTTCACAATGTTGATATGGTCTCTGGTCTGAGGTCTCGTTCATTTTTAATTTCCTGGACAGTAGATTGATCAATTCCTTGCATGATTAAAAAATATATCTGGGATGAGCTTCCGCTCGTTGTCTCCTGAAGACATTAGGTTGTTGGTTCACAGTCGTCAGGACTGTCGACGTGTGTTTGGAAATCTGGTAAGAGCCTGGTTCCCACCCCGTGTTCGACTTCCCAAGGAGATTTTCATTTTGTTGTATAAGGGCCCATCGTGAAGTTACAATATTTAAGAGTTGGTCTCAACTATAGTTTTTCTACAATTGCGAGCACTATATCATTCCAATGTGAGAACGAGCTTTTGATTTATTCCGAGGTTCATTTCACTGCTCCTACATCTGCAGCATCGAGCTCACGACAAACGTTATGTTAAGCCAAAACAGACCAAATCTCATTTCTTCGTTCTCTGTTTATTTTTCATTGATGTCTGAACCACTTTCTAATGGTGTCTGGTGAATAGTCCGTATGGTTCCTGTCTCATAGAGTGCCACTTTCCATATGTATTATTTGCTCCAGCCGGTTTACATGAGGGGACATGTAGGTTTGCTGTCTCTGTCTGTCCCCGTGTTGGTTGTTTCGATTTTTTCCTAAACCCTTGAACATATGTCAATCTGAAACTTGGTAAAGTGGCGTGTTGTGTATGGAATAGTTACAAACAAGTTCGGTTTCAGGGAGTTTATATCAATTTTTCACAGTTAACAGTTCCCTTTTTTAATCTTAGAAATATCAAACATCGGGAGGGGACTTGTATTACACTGAAGCATTCTTCTCACTCTCCTTGGTTCGTCGATCGAATGAGCTGCCTATTTTGGGAACCGTCCCTGTAACTATTCACAATCTTGTTATCAAGGGTATCAACGGCTACCTTGAGTTTTGTGTCCAAAACAGTTTTAAAACCTCGGGACCAACAACACTGGGGAGGTATTGGTGAAGATTGATAATAAGCCGAGACCAGAACCCCTGCCCCCTGTGGGGATTGATGTCCCATTGGTACTGACTGAGAGTGCTATTGTGACCGTCTTCCACATTATCACAAAGGGAACATTTGTGTTACTTTTTCTTCAAGAATGTTTCACCATTCATCTTATTGGGGAGCCCGCTTAGTACGGAGGACCCGGAACAAGCCCGGAGGGATTGGTTTGTGAAGAATGTGGTTTGTGTGGTACGCTAGTCGCTCCAGGGTTTGGAGGTCCCTCGATCGCAAAGGTAAACAAATTAGTCATTGTTGTACTATCAGTGCCGTGTTTGTTAAATACAATTCCATGTTGTAAATACATCCATCATGTTGTAAAATACAGTCGTGTTTAAATAATACAGTCGCCATTGGGTGTAGCATATCAATCAGTCTCCCATCTTTGCAAATGCTGAATGAGCCTCCAGAGTTGGTGTTATTTATTTTAATAATAGCAGTACCAATCCGAACTGTTGGATTATGTCAGTAAATATGTACAGGTGGTCCTAGTAATTAATGTACGGGGTGTTAATGTTAACAAGACAAAGAATTCTTCTTTGCAAATAAAAATTCCCTCTGATGTGAATTTTCTTCGTTTTAAAAAAAAAAGGGTAAATGTGTAAATGGATGAAAAATAGATGAATTCTTATCGATACTGTGTTCTGTGTGTTAACTTATATAGATCATTAAAATTGCAGGTTAAGAATGTCTGAAGCACAGGTGGGGACGGAGGACAAACAGAGAGAAATCGAGTCCCCCTGTGAAAGACCGGGAGGGGGACAAATGAATCAGTTATGTTCATGACGGTGGCCGTGCCGGGGATTCTCTCCCATTCAAATAGGGGGAGTGAAAAGGGAACCCGGGGTAATTTAGGTTTGATGGAGTGAAAAAAACAAACCAACAGGTTGATAAAGAATTTTTTGTGATTTATAAAACCATTTCTATTTTTTATAATAATTGTATTTAAATCTCACAGAATGACAACGAATTCGGGAATGAAGTGGGTTATGTATGGTTTCTTAATACTAGAACTAGCTATAACAGGTACGATGACGTATCTCGGTGGAAACGGAGAGGGGAAACTGAAGTGAACAGAAAGGTTTGAAAGGCGAGGGGGAGGGTGGGGTGGGGCGACACCACGGGATAATCTTCCGGTTTTACCGCAAAACAACCGACGAGCCAAATGGGTTGTACTTCGAACCGGGGATAGGACCCGACGAAGACCGTACCTCGCGTGGACCCGACGAAGACCGGAAGGGGACCCGGAACGCATGTGACCTTGACAATACCCTGAAGATGCGCGAGTTCCAGCACGGGAAACCGATACTATTCTGTTTATATGGTGGTTCATTGACCTAGTAATCAGGTGATCAGAAATTGGTGAACAAAACGTCGGAATTTAAATAGCATAACTTACCGGGTCGCAGGTTCGCTGTGATAGTCCAGAAGAAGCGGAGCCGAGACGTGGTGAAAGTCTCTTGATGAGAACGAACTTTCCGGAGAAACCTTTTATAGGAGCGCGAAATGACTCATCATGCCTGTTTTCATTGGATGAGGAGTCTTGGGCGTGCACTCGGTAAGATTCCGCTTCATCAGAAATGACGTCCATCCCCGTGTTTCTGATTGGGATAGGGAGCTTGTGTCACTAGATCGCCCTTCAAAATTGCGTCAGATGTCATCACCCCCTGTTCTGATTGGTTTGAGTCGGTGTCGTGTAAGAATTTCCGCTCTTCACACAAATGAGAGGAGATGGAACTTTTACACATTGATGTCTTTTTCATCATTTACGGGAGGTTGTTGCGAGAATGTAAGTGGCGGGAAATTTGTAAAGATTAATCGAGCTGATCTGGGTGGGTTCGATTATTTTCCGCCCTACGAGACCTGGAAAACTGTTCCTGCTGTTGCGAGCGAGACGATCTCGTCACTGGTGTTCAGTCCACTGATGCGATGGTCGAGAACGTGATATGGGACCTGTCTCCAGCAGACTATGTGCTTCGTGACGGTAAGATCCATCCACGTGTTTCTGAAGTCGGGGGAGAGTTCGCCGCATCCTGAACAAACCCTCTCAGAAGTCGAATGTTGGCCTGGCCAGCAGTTTTCGTGAAAGACTTGTGGTGCTGCAAGCGTTCGCGGAGTGACCAACCAACGTGAGGTGCAATCATTGGGAAAAACGTAACACTAGAGTTTCGGAATAGATACCACGTCATGAATATACTACAGGGGAACATTTATTTAATTCCCACGAAATAAACATTTATTTAAATTCACGTCCAGAAAATTAAATCATTTATTTAATATTCAGACCGAATAAAATTTTTTAATTCGACTTCGAAATATAAACATTTATTTTAATTCACGACCACAAAAATGAAACAAGTTTATTATTTATTTCACCACGAAATAATTAATCATTATTAACATTCATTCAAAATAAAACTTTAATATTAATTCCCACGAGATAAAACATTTGATTAATTCCCATGAACGAAATAAATCCATTTATGTTAATGTTCACCAGGGAAATAAACATTTATTTTTATAGTTCACCACGAATAAACATGTATTTAATTCACACAGGTTGGAAATATACATTTATATTAATCACACAAATGAATAACATTTATTTAATTCACGCACGAATAAAACTTTTTAATTCAAGAAATAAAACATTTAATTAAATTTCACTGTCAAGAGCACGAATGAAACATTTATTTTAATTACCAGAAATAAAACATTTATTTAATTTCACTGACACGATAATAATTATTTAATTCCACACGAAATAAACATTTATTTAATTCAGCACGAAATAAGAAATTTATTTTAATTTCACCAAAAAATGAAACTTGTATATTATTTTAATTTATTCACAACGAAATAAATAATTTATTTAATGTCCCAATGAAATAAAACATTTATTTAATTCCCCGAAATAAATAATTTATTTAATTTCACCAGAAATAAAACTGTTATTTATTCCAGAATAAAAACATTTATTTGTTTAAATTGCCAGAATAGAAACATTTTTATTTAATTCACTCACGAAAAGAAATAAAATTGTATTTAATTCAGCCACGAATAAAACATTTATTTAATTCATCACAAAATGAGCAACTGTCTTTATTTTTAATATTAGCCGACAATAACATTATTTAAGTTCACACGAAATAAAACATTATCTTAAA
>CM068953.1:44879029-44894793 GCA_035128595.1 Eptatretus atami
TCCGTCCACAAGTGAAGTTGAAGCGGGAGATCTGGTTCATAGTGACCTGATAGAGGTCGATGAGACGTACACCGATGGTACGACTTTTCAAGTCACCGAGGTTCAAGGTCAAGTCACGAGGCCTTTGAGTTGCGAAAATACGATTTTCAATTCTATCTCTCCGCATTTCTCAAGCGATCTTGAATTGCATTGTGCATATGAAATCTATGGACAATATCTAATTTGTGTCGGCCAGATGTTGATATCGCTTTCATTTTCACTGTCACGTGAAACTTCAAAGTTGTGCAAAACGCCCCTCCTTCCAGAGGCTATATATTTCTCGCAGAGATGACCGTCACTCCCCGCACTGGGGTAATTTCATTTATATGTTACAATCGATTGACCACAAGCAATCACGTGACACAACACTGTGAGGACCAGCACACCTAATCAGCTGAGCTGTGTCTTCCACACTGATTGGAACAGCTGGCCTGACTCACAGCACAATTACTGTATCAACTCCGATGAAAATAATACGATCGCGCCTTGTGGTTCGCGGTAATGTTGTTCAAGTATCACAATCACGCGCCGTCCCCTGCAAAAGTGCATGGTTTTAAAAAATTAGTGTTGTGTAAATGTAAAGGATTTTGTTTTGATAAATGGAGTTTAGTCAATGCTCACGTTTTCTTCCTCCACGCGCTTCATCTCCGACAGTTTTAATATAATTTTTCCAACATCCTGACAAACTTAAAATCGACGCCCCAAAGAGAATCCCGAAGGAAATTGAAAGAAAATTGCTTTTAAGAGGGGAAATTCATTTCAAAGTGAGTGAAGCTGCATCGTTAGTGTGTGAAGGTCCGCTTCGGTTAGTGAAGTGAGGCCTGCATCGGTTAAGTGAGTGAGGCCTGCATCGGTTAGTGGTGAGGCACTGCATCGGTTTAGTGAGTGAGGCCTGCTTCGGTTAGATGAATGAGGCCTGCATCGGTTAGTGGTGAGGCCTGCATTCGGTTAGTGAGATGAGCCTGCATCGGTAGTGCGTGAGGCCTGTTACGTTTAGTGAGTAGGCCGCTTCGGTTAGTGAGTGAGTCCGCCTTGTTGACTGGCTGCATGTAGTGGAGTGAGGCCTGCAATCGGTTAGTGAAGTGAGGCTGCATCGGTTAGTGAGTGAGGCCTGCCATCGGTAGTAGTGAGGCCTGCATGTAGTGGGCTGCATCGGAGTGATGAGCCTGCTTCGGTTAGTGAGTGGCCGCTTCGGTTAGTAGTGAGGCCTGCATCGGGATTAGTGAGTGAGGCCTGCATGGTTAGTGAGATGAGGCCTGCATCGGTTAGTGATGAGGCATGTTCTTCGTAGGAGTGAGGCGATTTCGTTAGTCGAGTGAGGCCTGTTTCGGTATATGAGTCGAGGCCTGCATTGGTTAATGATGTGAGGCCCGCTTCGGTTAGTGAGTGAGCCGAGTTAGTAGTGAGCCCGATCGTTAGATGAGTGAGGCCGCGCATCGGTTAAGTGGAGTTGGAGGCCCGCTGTGTTAGATGAGTGAGGCCCGCCTTGTGGCCGTGGTTAGTGAGAGGCCTGCTTACGGTTATTGAGTGAGGCCGTCTTCGGTTAGTGAGTGAGAACCGCTGTCGTTATGAGATGAGGTTCCTGCCTTCGGCTTAGTGAGTGCAGACGCTAGTTAGCTGACGGTTGAGATGCACGTCGTTAGTGATGCAGACCCGCTTCGGTTAGTGAGTGAGGCCTGCCTTCGGTCGTAGAGTGAGACCTGCTATAGGGTTACAATGTATAATATCCGTTCGGATCCCTCGTGCCTTGACTCGAACTCTGACTCACATTCCCTTGGATGGACTGGACAAGACACGGGTTATCGTCTACCGATTCCGTTGGTTGATGTTGGAGATCCCATGGTGTCCCTTCGGCGAAGAGTCGGCGAGCTATCACGGACACAACTAACAAATACAATTCCTGCCCAAACCAGCAGAGGGCACGCAAGCAGTGCACAACTTCACCCAGATAATGAGCCACCGTAAGCCTTGTGCTCGCATCCGAACAAAGAAGAACAGGAAGCTCGTAAACCTATGACACCAACCAATGACCAAAGACGGAGTAAAAGACCCGAAGGGCCTTTTCACCCCGTTTTTAGCAGCCTGCGTCGCGTTGTCGAACGCTGGCTCTAAGAGAGCTCCGCGGTTGTTGGTTCTCTTCTCTGGTGAAGACAAACCTTTTATGACGCGGCTCTTGGGACACTTTTCCTTGTTTTGACATAACCCGGGTTAATCGTTTTACATAACCCATAACCCTTGTCCATAGTTGAAATACAAGTAGCTCGGATAAATACAGTCCATTGTAAAATGCAGTCCTCTGGGTAAATACAGTCCAATGTTGTAAATACAGCTCTTGGGTAAATACAGTCCATGTTGTAAAATGTAAATACAGTCTTTCGAGGTAAAATGCAGTCCATGTTGTAAATGCAGTCCATGTATGTAAATGCAGTCCATGTTGTAAATGCAGTCCATGTTGTAAATGCACTCACTGAAATTTGTAACAGTCCATGTTGTAAATCAGTCCATGTTGTAAATACAGTCCATGTTGTAAATGCAGTCCATGTTGTAAATACAGGTCCAGTTGATAATACAGTCCATGTTGTAAAATGCAGTACCATGTTGTAAATCAGTCCATGTTGTATAATGCAGTCCCATGTTTACAATACAGTCAATTGTAAATCACAGTCCATGTTTGTAAATACAGTCATGTTGTAACATGCAGTCCATGTTGTAAATACAGAGACTCCATGTTGTAAAACAGTCCTTTGGAAATACAGTCCAAAAATAGTTGTAAATACAGTCCATGGTGTAAATACAGTCCATGTTGTAAAATAAAGTCCATGTTGTAAATGCAGTCCATGTTGTAAATCAGTCATCCGTTGTAAATCAGTCCATGTTGTAAATACAGTCCTGTTGTAAAATACAGTCCATGTTGTAAATACAGTCCATGTTGTAAATGCAGTCCATGTTGTAAAATACAGTCCATGTTGTAAATAGCAGTCCATGTTGTAAATACAGTCCATGTTGTAAAGTACAGTCCATGTTGTAAATGCAGTCCATGTTGTAAATACGTCCATGTTGTAAATACAGTCCATGTTGTAATCACATGTTGTAAATACAGTCCTCGTTGTCCATCATCCATCTCTCTTGTCCAATGCTCAAGCTTCCATGAGTTGTTTTATATTTAATATACAGTACAATACACTTGTTATTACAGTAGATTGTCAGTTGTCAGTAATAGATTACAGGTGTGTCCAGTATAATGTACAGTTGTCCAGTAAATAATGTACAGGTTGTGTCAGTAATAATGTACAGGTGTCCAGTAATCCATGTACAGGTGTTCCCAGTAAATAATGTACAGGTATATTCAGTATAAATACATGTACAGGTGTGTGTATGTTAAAGAGCAAGAATTGCTTTGCAATCCATGTCCCTCCTGATGTGATATTTTCCACGTTTAAAAAGGGAAAACTGTAAAATGGATGAAAAAGCTGAAAATCGAACTTGTTCTGTAACTTATCAGAACAAATCCAGTTAAATGTCTGAAAAGGCACAGGTGGAGGACGAAAACGAGAGAAACTCTAGTCCCTCCTGTAAACCGGGAGGACAATGAATCATGTATGTCTCATGACGTGCCGGATTCCCGTTCATGGGAGTGAGAAAGGAACCCGGGTAATCAGTTTGAGGAGTGAAAAACCCACAACAGGTGATAAAGATTATTTGTGATTAAACCATTTCTATTATTCCCACACGAAACACGAATTCGGGAGTGAAGGGGTTAATAATGTTCTAGCAGGACGTTATGACGATCCCTGCGTGGAACGAGAAACAGGAACCACGAAGTGAAACCAAAACGCGTTGAAAGGACGGGAGTGGGAGGGGGCAACCCGACCGGAAACCCGTAACGCACGGACCGACCCAAGGTACCTATGCGAACGCGCGTGGACCGCACGAGACCGGAACGCGCGTGGACCGACGACGAGAACCAGGAAGCGGCGTGGACCCGGAACGCATGTCGACCCGACAATACCCGGACAGAGCGCGAGTTCACGGGAAACCGATACTATTCCTGATATATAATAGTTCATGACTGTAACACGTGATCAGAAATTGTAAACAATAACGAAATAATAACAATAACTTACCGAGTCGCAGGTTCCGCTGTAAGTCCAGAAAACGGAGCACGAGACTGTGAAGTCTCTTCGAACGAGAAACGAAACTTTCCGAGAAAACCTTTATACCGCGAAATGACGTCATCACCTCCCTTTTTCGATTGGATGACGGAGCTGTGTCACTGTAAGATCCGCCCCTTCACAGAAATGACGTCATCACCCCTGTTTCTATTGGATACGGAGTTGGTGTCACAAGATCCGCCCTTCACAGAATGACGTCTACCCCCGTTTCTGATTGGCTACGGAGCTCGGTGTCTGTAAGATCCGCCCCTTCACACAAATGAGGAGGAATTGAATTTACAACAACTGTGTTTCATTATTACGAGAGGATTGTTCGAAGAATGTTAACTGGCGGAAATGTAAAATATAAACCCTCGAGCTGTCTGGTGTGGGTTCGAATCCCTACCCGAGACCTGGAAACTGTTTCCCTGGTGTTGCGAACCGAGACGATCTCTCATGCGTGTTCAGTCCACTGGACAGATGGTCGGACATGATATCGGGACCGCTCTCCAGCACTGGTCGTCGTGGAGGTAAAGATCCATCCCACGGTGTCTTTCATGAAGAGGAGGCGAGTTCTCGCCGGCACCCGACAAACTCCTCTCACAGTCGAATGTCTGGCCTGGCCAGCCGTTCGTGAAAGACTTGTCCAGAACCGTTCGCCGAGGACAACCAGTAATGGTGTCAATCATTGGGACAGTAAACAAGTTCGATATAACACGTCATGAAAATACTACAGGGGAAAGATTATTTATTAATTCACCACTGAAATGAAACATTATTTAATTCACATGAAATAAAACCATTTATTTATCACCACGAAATGAAACATTTATTTAATTCACCACGAAATAAACATTTATTTAATTCACCACGAATAACAATTAATTATTCACACGAATAAACATTTATTTAATTCACACCACGAAATAAACATTTATTTAATTCACCACGAAATAAAACATTTATTTAATTCACCACGAAATGAAACCATTTAATTTAATTCACCACGAAATGAAACATTTATTTAATTCACCACGAAATAAAACATTTATTTAATTCACCAACGAAATAAAACATTATATTAAATTCACCACGAAATAAACATTTATTAATTCACCAGCGAAATAAACATTTATTTAATTCACCACGAAATAAAACATTTATTTAATTCACCACGAAATAAAACATTTATTTAATTCACCACGAAATAAAACATTTATTTAATTCCCACGAAATAAACATTTATTTAATTCACCACGAAAATCAAAAACATTTATTTAATTCACCACCGAAATAAAACATTTATTTAATTCACCACGAATAAACATTTTTTAATTCCCACGAAAATAAAATTTATTAAATTACACACGAAATAAAAATTTATTTAATTCACCACGAAATAAACCATTATATTTAATTCACCACGAAATGAAACATTTTTTAATTCAACCACGAAATAAGAAACATTTATTTAATTCACCACGAAATATAAACATTTTATTTAATTCACCAGAAATAAAACATTTATTATTCCACCACGAATTAGAAACATTTATTTAATTCACCACGAAATAAAACATTTATTTAATACACCACCGAAATAGAACATTTATTTAATTCACACACGAAATAAAACATTTATTCTAATATTCACCCACGAAATAAACATATTATTTTAATTCACAGCACGAAATAAAACATTTATTTAATTCACCACGAAATAAAACATTTATTTAATTCACCACGAAATAAAACAATTTTATTTAATTCACACACGAAATAAACATTTATTTAATTCACACACGAAATGAAACTATTATTTAATTCACACGAAATAAAACATTTTTTAATTCACCACGTAAAATGAACATTTTTAATTCACACGAATAAAACATTTATTTTAATTCACACGAAATGAACATTTATTTAATCTCACTCACGAAAATGAAACATTTATTTATTCACCACGAAATAAACATTTATTTAATCACCACAGAAATAAAACATTTATTTAATTCACACGAAATAAAATTTATTAATTCACCACGAAATAAAACATTTATTTAATTCACACACGAAATAAAACATTATTTATTCACACGCACGAATGAAACATTTTATTTAATTCATCACGGAAAATGACAAACATTTATTAATTCACCACGAAATGAAACATCTATTTATTCATCACAAATAACATTTATTAATCACCCCAAAATGAATACTCATTTTAATAAAGACCAAGATTCTCAAAAAATTAAATCATTTTTTTATTCGTGAGTGAATTGAAGGGTGATCAGAGGGGTTTGGATATGACGGGGTTTGAATAATCGAGGGGTTGATAACGAGGGGTTGGATATGGAGGGTTTGAATAAAGTAGGGGTTGATAATGACGGGGTTGATCAATGAGGGTTGATAATGTAGGGGTTGATAATGAGGAAAATTGATTAATGGGTTGATACATGAAAGAGCTTGATAATGAAGGGTTGATAATAATCGTACGTTCAAATCTGATCAATCAGTGCAGGACAAATGGATTCTCAGATTCGGTGTTTAAAAAAATCTTCTTTCCATCAATGAGTTTTGTCCTACTGGAGTTCATATTCTCTTTAATCATTTACAAATCTCGATTTCACTTACGTTCAGTATAAATCAATCACCTGGATTTAAAATACATTTCACATTTTCCTATTCCCCCATCATGTGTTCTTGATCCATACTTCATCACTCCCGCTCCTCATCCCCTCAACTCTACCATCCCCCCTCTTACCTCGGTGCATTGTTCCCCGAATGCACATCTTCCTAAAAAAAAATACACGCCTCATCACGTCCGCCCATCTTCTCACATTTCCACAATTGTCCCCCTCTTCAGTTCACAACCGCGAAATCCTCCCCCCCCACATCTTATCATGACTGTCCCTAATCCCCCTTCTCCCACCCGACTGTCCCTAATCCCCTTCTCCCCACCCGAACTGTCCCCTAATCCCCTTCTCCCACCCGAACTGTCCTAATCCCCTTCTCCCCACCCCGTACTGTCCCCTAATCCCCCTTCTCCCCACCCGTACTGTCCCTATCCCCCTTCACCCCACCCCGTACTGTCCCCTAATCCCTTTTTCCCACCGCCGTACTGTCCCTAATCCCCCTTCTCTCCCACCCCGATGTCCCTAATCCCCTTCTCCCACCCCAGTACATGTCCTAATCCCCCTTCTCCACGTCCCGACTGTCGCCTAATCCCCTTTCTCCACCACCGTATGTCCCTAAAACCCCCTTACTCCCACCTCGGTACTGTCCCTAATCCACCTTCTCCCCCACCACGTACTGTCCCGTAATCCCCTTCTTCCCCACCGCTTCCGTACATGTCCCCCCTAATCCCCCTTCTTCTCCAAACCCGTACTGTCCCCATAATCCCTTCTCTCTCCACCGTCTGTCCCTATCCCCTTCTCACCCACCCCGTACTGTCCCTAATCCCCTTCTCCCCCAACCCCGCGTATGTCACCTAATCCCCCTTCTCTCCGACCGTACTGTCCGTAATCCCTTCTCCCACCCGTACTGTCACATAATACCCTTCTCCCACCCGTCACGCGCCGTAATGTCCCCATAATCCCTTCCCCCACCGCCGGTACTGTCCACCTAATCCCCTTTCGTCCCACGTATGTCCTATCCCCCTCTCCCACAGGTCGTACTGTCCCTAAATCCTTCTCCCCACCGTACTGTCCCCCTAATCTCCCCTTCTCCCAACCCGTACTGCATAATCCCCTTCTCCCCACCCGCGTACTTGTCCTAATCCCCTTCTCCCACCCCGTCTTGTCCCTAATCCCCTTCTCTCCACCCGTACTGTCCCTAATCCCCCTTCTCCCACCCGTATGTCCCTAACCCCTTCTCCCCACCCCGTACTGTCCCTACATCCCCCTTCTCCCACCCGTATGTCCCAATCCCCTTCCTCCCCCTGCCGTACGCCCTAATCCCCCTTCTCCCACCCGCGTACTGTCCCCTAATCCCCTCTCCCATCCGTAACTGTCCCCAATCCCCTTCTTCCCCACCCGCCCGTACTGTCCCCTATAATCCCCTTCTCCCCAACGCCGTACTGTGCTAATCCCTTCCCCACCCCGTCTGCCCCTAATCCCCCTTTCCCCTACGTACTGTCCCTATCCCTTCTCCCACCCGTACTGTCCCCTAAATCCCCCTTCTCCCCACCCCCCCGTACTGTCCCCTTAATCCGCATTCTCCCCACCCGTCCTGTAAGTCCTCTCGTCCGGATCACCGCGGAACTTTTCCAGACAATACGTCACAACGATGCACCTGGACAGTTCAACATTTAACACAAACAACAACAACCGAGCAAAGTTAAACATTTCACAAAACGATGAACACACCACGTGGTTCGATACCCAGGGGTCGAGGGTCTCGGTGTTTATCCTGACTATTATACAATGTAACAAACGTTCGGGGATCAACCAGAGGAACGAGGATTCGGCAGAGGACCGAGACTGAAACATGATTATTTTTAAAAATCAATTTCACACCGAAACACAAAATAATATTATATTAATTACCCTGTCAGGTTTGATGGATACCTGCACAAAGTATTTGAAAGCATCTCACTTGTATCTCACCTGTACACACCACCAGTACCTGCATGGACTTGGTGTTCCTACTACCAGGCAGGTCAGGCCGGTTTTTTATTTGTGTTTATTTGTTTTCCCTGAGCTGAGAGGGGAAAAAACGGGGTGAAGCGATATGTCCCGTGAGGTGCACAAACGGTGTCAGTAGACGTGTGTACGTAGAAGGTGTGCTACGTAGAACGTGTGTACGTATACGTGTAACGGTAGTACGTGGTGTACGTAGAACGTCGCTGGTACGTAGTCGTGGTACATAGACCGTGTTGTACGGAGACCGTGTGTGTAGAACGTGTGGTACGTAAAGTGTGTACGTAGTACGTGTGTTAGAACGTGTGTACTAGAATGTGTACGTAGAACCGTGTTACAGAGAAAACGTGTGACGTGGAACGTGTGTACGTAGTACGGGTCACGGAAGCGTGGTGTTACGGAGAACGTGGTACGTAGAACGTGTGTACGTAGTATGTGTGTACTGGGCGTGTGTAACGTAGAACGAGTGTAATGTAGTATGTGTTGTACGTAGTACGGTGTGTACGTAGAACGTGTGTACGTGGAACGTGTGTATGTAGAACTGTGTACGTGGAACGTGTGTAATGTAAACGTGTGTAACGTAGTACGTGTGGTACGATAGAACGTGTGTCACGTGATTAACGTGTGTTATGTAACGTGTGTACGTAGTACGTGTGTACGTAGAACGGTGTACGTGGAACGTGTGTACGTAATCGTGTGTAACGGTGGAACGTGTGTATGTATACGTGTGTATGTAGGACGTGGTACAGGAACTTGTGTACGTAGAAGTGTGTACAGTGGAACGTGTGGTATGTAGTAATCGTGTGTATGTAGAACGTGTTGTACGTGGAAGTGTGGTACGTAGTCACGTGTGTATGTAGAACGTGTGACGTGGAACGTGGTGTAACGTAGTAGTGTGTACGTGGAACATGTGTAGGAGAACGTGGTGTACGTAGAACGTGGTGTACGTAGTAATGTGTGTACGTATTACGGTGTACGTGGATACGCTGTGTAGTAGAACGTGTGTATGTAGTAGTGTGTACGTAGTACGTGTGTACGTTAGAACGTGTGTAGGGAACGGGTGTGTAATTGTAGAAGCGTGTGTATGTAGAACGTGTGTCGGATAGTACGTGTGTACGTAGAACGTGTGTACGTGAACGGTGTATGTAGTAGTGTGTATGTATAGTGGTGTACGTAGAATGTGTGTACGTAGTATGTGTGTAAACGTAGTAACGTGAACGTCGTGTACGAAAGAACGTGTGTATGTAGTATGTGTGTACGTAGAACGTGTGTACGGAGCAACGTGTGTATGTAGAACGTGTGGTAATAGTATGTTGTACGTGGAACGTGTGTAAGTAGAACACCGTGTGTATGGTAGAACTTGTGTACGAGACGTGTGTACGTAGTCACGTGGGAACCGGTGTACGTAGAACATGTTGTACGTAGTACGGTGTGTACGTAAGAACGTTGTTTACGTAGTACGTGAACGCGTGTACGTGGAACGTGTGTCGTAGAACGTCGTGTACGTAGTATGTGGTGTAGTAGTACGTGTGTACGTGAGTACGTGCTGTACGTAGAACGGTGTGTACGTAGTACGTGGTGCACGTGGAACGTGTACGTGGAACGTTGTACGTGAACGTGTGTAGCAGTAGAACGTCGTGTACGTAGTAGTGGACCGTGTGTACGTAGAACGTGTGTACGTAGAACGTGTGTACGGAGTACGTGTGTATACGTAGAACGTGTGTAGTAGTACGTGTGTACGTTGAACGTGTGTAGTATACGTGTGGTAGAGTACGTGTGTACGTGGAACGTGTGTACGTAGTACGTGTGTACGTAGAAACGTCAGTTACGTAGAACGTTGTGTACGTAGTACTGTGACGTATAACGTGTGTACGTAGTACGTGTAATAGAACGTGTGTACGGAGAACGTGTGTACGTAGAAGCGTTGTACTAGAACGGGTACGTAGAACGTGTGTCGTAGTAACGTGTGGTACGTAGAACCGTGTGTAGTAGTAGTGCTGTAGTTGAAGTGTGTACGTAGTACGTGTGTACGTAGTACGTGTGGTACGTGGAACGTGTGTACCGTGGAACGTTGTGTACTGTGGAAGCTGTGATACGAGTAGTACTTGTCTGCATTGTTGTGTTGTTCCCTTTATCTCGAACCGGCTTGTCCCATGACACGAAATTGTCACCGTCCGTGGTGACGACTCATGAAGAAAGTTTGATGGTAATGTATTACGCTCATAAGGTCACGTGTGGGCAACAATGTGAGGAAGGAGTAAACGTTTTGAACCTTGTCTCCAATCCACACACATGAAAAATTGAAAGTGGTTTTTATTTATTTTTTATTTATTTATTTATTATTATTTATAAACAGCGTTACGTGGCCGTGCTGATGGGAGTCCGTGCCTGGATGGGAGTCGTGCTGAGTGGGAGTCCGTGCCTGGAAATGGGCGTCCGTGCCTGGATGGGAGGTGAGGGAGAGAGAGTGAAAACCCGAGTCCCCATCCAGGGACCTCCTGATGACTTTATGTTGATTTTTCTTGTTCGGTCATTCTATTACTACAATGTGGGATCTATTATATTTGGTCTTTCACTTTGATTAGAGATTTAATTTTATTAATTACAAATTGTCACCAGAAGAGTTTGGCTCCGTCCCAAGTCCTCATGACTTTGAATCAGCGTGAGGATTCGACTGAGTTCCATTCTGTTTGGTCTTCGTTATTCAGGTTTCTTCTTCACAAGTTTACAGGTGGATCAGCATGTGACGTCTCGACACTGCATAGGAACCCACGACCCCCCCCTACCCACTCCCCCCTATCATGTGTTCATTTTGTTTATCTGTAACCAAGCGTCCTTCTGCTGGCAGGATCATCCTCTCGAGGTACCACTCACTTCTGAGCTGTAAGTGCCTGGGTTGAACTTAGAATCCCGACCCAGATATTAATCTCATCTGGGGTTCCGGCACGTGATTCATCAATGGGTCACCGTCCCTTCGTTGGGACGTTATAAGCTGGATCGTCCGTCTTCATATAAATAGTTCATGTAGTCTTTAAACATCCCACGGTGTCCTTTCGTGAAATTAGGCGAGCTATCGCCAGCACCTCTGAACCAATACAACATTTTTGCCTCACTACGACCGGGAGAGGAATGGCAATAGCCGCTCATCTGACCTTCAGTCAACATGACCCAGGCCCAACATGACCCAAGTCCATAACATGACCTCCCGGCCACTATGAACTCCAGGCCGAACTGACCTCAAAGCCAAACATGACCCCAGGCCCAGATGACCTCCAAGGCCCTACACATGGATCCCGAAGTCCTAAAACATGACCCCAGGCTCAAACATGACCCCAGGCAAACATTTGACCTCCATCCAACATGACCCCCAAGCCAAACATGACACCATAGCCACATGACCCAGGCTCAGTCATGACTCCGGCCTAAAACATGATCCCAGGCCCCAAATGACCGAGGCCAAACATTGACCCCAGGCCAACATGACCCAGGGCCAAACTTGACCATCAAGCCAACATGACCCCAGGCTCAACATGACTCTAGGCCAAACATGACCCCAATCCCCAACATAGACCCGAGGTCCAACATGACCCTATGAACTTTGCAGGAGAACCAATTCTCATTTCTGCAACAACACAGGTATCGGGACATTCGGACTGACTCCAAGCGCTTCGTGTCTCAACGTTCAATAATGGTTTCTTCCATTTGATATCCTAATAGGCTATACTGTGATGACTCATCTTCCTGTAATGTATCTTCAGAATCAACTGAGGGTTGACCCCTGAGTTTAAAAATAAAGGAGAAAGGTTCTTTGTTGTAATCTAAAAAATCTTCATCCACTTTCATCTTCAATCCTAGAAACATCCCCATCGTACGATACACCGGAGAGTACGCGTCCAAAGTTGACGGAGAAAGCTAGTAAATAGTATCGTTCTCCGTGACGAAAAGTTTAAATTATTATTTTATCATTAAAATATATTTAATGAATGTAAAGGTTAATTATTGTTCACTTTTGGGTTTTTGTCTCCATAACCAAAGCTCTGAGTCTACTTTGTACGCGCTCACAAAATGGTGGTGGAACATGGTGTGTGGTTTGATTTTGCTCAAGAAGAGGAATATAAATATTCCTGGTTATGATTATAAATAATTATTACTTAATATTATAAAAAATTTATATTTATATAATTCACATAATTATCCAAATGTAATAAATTAAATAAAATTAAAATATTTAAATATATATTAAAATTTGGATATCAACACTTCAACTCATCGCCTGTTCTCACGTCACATTATTCAAAGTTAATGTTGGGCTTTTTCAACGCATGCGCGAGAAGGCGGCCGCCGTTAAACAGGAGACAGACAATAATGCTCACAACAGAAACATGGGAGAAGAGAGAGGGGGAGGGGAAGGAGTTGGGAGTGTGAGTGAAGGGATAAGTTCGTGTGAGGGAGAAGGGAAGGAAGCACAATGGGAGGTAAGGGAAGGAGTGTGAGGTAAGGAACAGCACATTATGGGTAAAGAAAGTGGCATGAGGGAGTGGAAGGGAAGGCACATGGCGGGGGGGGGGGGGGAGGTGAGGGAAGGGGCCAAATTAGAAAAGCGTCAAACGCAATATTTCTTTTTAAAGCCACCAGGTTTCTTATAAAACTGAAAGCTGGTGTTGTGTGCACAGTGGTTATGGGCAGCGGCCTTGGGATCGCAAAAGGTCCTGAGTCAAGCACACGTTGGAAATCACTGATTAATACACCAGGGGTTGACTCAGCTGTCTCTTCCGAGGTCGGCGAAATGATACCATGGTAACTGGCCGGTGTATACCCGTTAAAAATAGGTGTACCATATCCTGGGTCGTAAAGAGGCGACCAGGGTGCGTAGGAAAGGGCATCCGGCGTAAGACATGTGCCAAATCACTATGCGGATATACGGATGATCCGCTTGTGGCGACCCCATAACGGGAGCAGCCGAAAAGAGGAAAAGAAGTCTATTATAAAACTGGTGGAGCATTTAAAACCCGCACGCACCTTCCCGGCAAAAGTCTGCCTGCATGCAGCTCGCACGTAAGCAACCTTTGCACACCTCTGGTCGGCTCACTCCAAACTGATCATACATTACTGCAGCAGTGGGGCGCAGTTTAAAAATTCAACAAGAACTGTCAGTAGTGTATAAACAGTCCTCCCTTAACAAGGGGGAGGGTCCAAGGGAGCAGGGGGAAGGGTGCAGATGGAGAGAATAACCCTTGTCCATGTTGTAAATACAGTAGCTCGGTAAATACAGTCCATGTTGTAAATGCAGTCCTCTGGGTAAATACAGTCCATGTTGTAAATACAGCCTCTGGGTAAATACAGTCCATGTTGTAAATACAGCCTCTGGGTAAATACAGTCCATGTTGTAAAATGTAAATACAGTCTTCGAGGTAAATGCAGTCCATGTTGTAAATGCAGTCCATGTTGTAAATGCAGTCCATGTTGTAAATACAGTCTCTCGTAAATACAGTCCATGTTGTAAAGCAGTCCTCTGGGTAAATACAGGTCCATTTAACGCTCTGGGTAATACAGTCCATGTTGTAATAAATACAGTCTTCGGGTAAATAGTCCAATGTCGTAAAATCGCAGTCCTGTTGTAAATCATCCATGCCTTGTAATGGAATACAGTCCATGTTGTAAATACAGTCCAAGTCATGTTAAAATGCAAGTCCGATGTTGTAAATACATCCATGTTGTAAAGTACAGTCTCATGCGGTAATACAGTCCCATGTTGTAAATACAAGCTCTCGTGTATAATGCAGTCAGTGTGAATACAGTTCCATGTTGTAAATCAGCTCCTGTGGAAAATACAGTCCATGTTGTAAATGCAGTCAGTCGTAAATCAGCAGTGTAATGCAGTCCGATGTTGTAATACAGTCCATGTTGTACATAATGCAGTCTATGTGTAAATACAGTCCATGTTGTATAATACAGCCTTCTGGTAAATACAGTCCATTGGTAAATACAAGTCCATGTTGTAAATTGCAAGTCCATTGTGTAAATACAGTCCAGTTGTAAATCAGTCCATGTTGTAAATATCAGCCTCTTGGTAATACAGTCCATAGTTGTAGAATAACATCCATGCTCTCGAAATGCAGTCCATCATTGTAACATACAGTCGCAGTGTAGAATACAGTCCATGTTGTAAATACAGTCGGGTAAATCAGCTTCGAAAATACAGTCCATGTTGTAATAGTCTTCAGATACCAGTCCATATAAATACAGCTTGGAAAATACAGTACAGTCATGTGTAATAAGATACATCTCATGGTGTAAACGAGTCCATGTTGTAAATACAGTCCGTGATGTGAATGCAAGTCGTGTTTGTAAATGAGTCCGTGTTGTAAATGCAAGTCCGTGTTGTAATGCAGTCCGTGTTGTAAATGCAGTCCGGTGTTGTAACTAGTCACTATGTTTTAAATACAGTCCTCCAGGTCAATACAGTCCCTGTTCGCTCACACTCACGTCTCTCACGCGCTCAATACAGTCGATGTGTAATACAGTCGATGTTGTAAATAGCAGTCCATGTTGGGGTAAAATACAGTCCGATGTTTGTAAATACAGTCGGTGTTGTAAATGCAGCCTCTTCAGTAAATACCAGTCCATGGTTGTACAATACAGTCGATTGTTGTAAATCCAGTCATGTTGTAATGCAGCCTCTCAGTAAATACAGTCATGTTGTAAATACAGTCTCGTCCATCATCCATCTCTCTTGTCCAATGCTCAAGAGTTCCAAGAGTTGTTTTTTTTTAATATACAGTACCAATAACTTGTGGATTACGTTTCAGTAAATAATGTACAGGTGTGTTGTATGTTAAAGAGCAAGAATTGCTTTGCAATCCATGTCCCTCCTGATGTGATATTTTCCACGTTTAAAAAGGGGAAAACTGTAAAATGGATGAAAAAG
>CM068953.1:44906677-44916852 GCA_035128595.1 Eptatretus atami
GTGTTAGCTCTTATACGAGCCTCGGCATGGTATAAAAACTAATTAGATCTGATTACCTGATGCACTCATCATGATTATATTGCCAAAAGCAGATCATAAAGTGACGTCACCGGTACCAGAGTGCTCTGGTGATGAGTCACTTCCCCAAGATAGCTGGTGTTTTTTTGTGAATGTTAAGTGTAGGTGTTGTCTGGTGGGTATTTTGTGCATGTTGTGTGATTTGTGTTGGAATCGACATGAGTAATTTTGATTTGGATGTGCGGTCCTTCACCAGAAGCGTGGTGCTGCCAAAGAGTTTTCTAAGGGGCTGTCAAACTTGAACGATTTAACAAACGTATTGCCGTTTTTTTACAAATTTGCCGAATACGCTGGCACACGTCGATACGTTTATTAGTTAAGTTTTGTATAGTTAGAATACCCTGAAAAACTGCATAAGTCGTTGTACGCTGCTTTAATCGTTGACTTTTAGTGCTTGTTACTTCTTTTTCGAATGCTTTAAAATTTTACGACGTAATTCGGCGTTTGGCTCACACGTTGCTAACGGCGGCATAAGGTTTAGGCACGTTATGCGATCGTTGACACCGTTAATTGTATAGTTACTCATAAGTCGAAACACGTAGAAGGTAATTGCAGTACCGAAACTTATTTCTAAATATGAGGTAAACGGTTTTGTAAAGCAACGCTACAACAAAACGTTGTTCAGACTTCGCAACACGCTATCTGAAAGTTCTCTACGTCGAAAACAATAAAGTAATGTTTTAGGGTCCTGATTAATTTATAACGCTATGAATAAACGTGCTTGGGAATTCACGCTATCATACGCTAAGACTATCGTTTGGGCATAGAGTTTTGTGGAGCCTAAAACACGATAACAATCGTTGTATAAATTATGTTATAGTTTGAAGCATTCTGTGGTTCATTACTAGTACATTATCATTTGTCAAAGTCGTTTTTTAATACTTTAAAAGTAAAACAAGAATATTCTCGTGGGAAATGAGGAAAAATTCAGCGAAAGAACATGAACAATGGTGCAGTAGTTCTCCTATTCGTGGAGATTAAGAGGATCATCATCAACACACTCATCACGCTCACATACTACTATGAATGGACTAACTACTATAAATCTACTATCAATACTTACTACTGAATAGAATACTATACTACTACTAACTACATCTATTACTCTTCTGAAATAGACATACTATCTATATATGACATAGAACATACCTATATAGATTAGACATTCTACTACTTCCCAATGCTCTACTACAATCACTATATATTAATACTGTCAACGCACACCACATACTGTAATAGTATTATTACTGATACTACTGGCATTGACATTACTCAACATGGAGTCTGGAAAATTGATGGGTTCTTTGTGAAGCATTTGTTGTACATTCCTAAACGCTGCCAATAGTAGTAACGGTAGAATGTAAGTTAGAACATTTCAGTAAGTTCTGTGGTTTGTTCGCGGAAGACGTCAATTTGATTCGTCTACATAGACAAATGTGCGTTAACATACGTTCACATTGGTTATAGCATGTTTATTCCATGCGTTAGAGCACCGTTTTACTTGGCTTCCAAAAATAGCTACACCATAGGTAAAGCACGTTCTCTTAGTTCATAGCACGGTACCATTGGTTCAAGCCGTTTACAATAGATTTAATGCACGTTACTCATAGTTTTCCAAGCACGTTAACATGGCTAAGCTGACGTTCTCAATTGTTCAAGCACGTTACTCACGGTTATAAAATTGGGTTTCAGGTAATGGTTGCCATTAACTTGAGACGTGCTTCGACTATGATAACCTACAATAACGTGTGTTTGCCGTGTTTAACAACGATCGCGGACGTGTAAAGAAAGAATGCCCAAGCAAGCGAAAACGTGTGGAGGCTTACGTGAGTAGTCTTAAATTTTCAGCATGGCTGAAATTTCACGACGTATCGAAGGACTTACGTACTATGCAGCGTACTTCACTGATTTCGAGCATATCTTAAGTATACTCAACTTTCGCTATAAGCAGTATTTGACGTGTGCCGCGTTGTAACCATTTTTTCTAGAATGGATACGGCTGGCAAAATGTCAAGGTGTGACTTGCAATGTTGACAATTCAAAATCTCGGGCATTTTGAATTTCAATCGGCGTCCAGCAAGTATTCTTAACAGCTACGCACATTGCCGGCCGATACGTATAGCAACAGCAAAGGGTAAGTTGAAATATGTTGATCTTAGTCTTTGAACGCGATATAAGGTAAGCTTCGTTGGTAAAAGTTTATGTATAACACACAAACGTTCTGGTGCCACAGTACAATATGATTATGCTAACGACCAAACGTTTTTGAATAACGACCAAATCCAAAAAAAACATCAAGTTCAGCGTACGTCAACGGTTTTTAGATCATTTTTATAGTGCCATTGCTGGCTTAACGTTCAAGGTGTGAAGGGCCCTTAGCAAGGGGTTACAACAGGGTGGTTTGACTCATTAGTTCACGCATAGATTATGGAGGATTTTGGAATTGGATTCTTGTGCACAACAGGCGTAGGAATGGGCCGATTTTCGTGATAGCCCTACATGTTTCACGAAGGCCACATGGGATCTTTAACGCCATCAAGTGAATGTTTTTAATTCGTGTGCGACAGGTGGTGGCTTGCTGATATTTCTGGGGGACAGCCAAGCTGCTGATGCATCGGAAGTTACAGTAAGTGGACTCATTTTTGCTAACTTCGGAAAGATGACAGGCTGAGCAATCACCTGAGTAGTTTATGCAATGGCAACGGGGTCAACGCAAGAACTTAAAGATTTAAGTTAGCCACCTTATGTCAAGAACAAGGCAATCAATTGATAGTGGGAAGAAAGAACCATATTTAACATGCCATCCGAGGGAACGGCACACACACATTGACAGATACGCCTGCCTGTGAAAACACAGCATCACGTTTGCAGGCTGGGTCGGGATCAAACCAAGCGAGACGCACAAGAGGCATATGTGTGTACACTAAGTCTCCTGCTAAGGATCATTAGGCCTTAGAAACTGTTTAACAAAAACAGCAAGTAGAACATGAGCAAGTTTTTTGTTTTTTTAAACTCAGTACGGCTAGTTACAAACACTCGTATGCGTGTGAATGTGAAATTTGGAAAAATTGTATCAGAGATTCGGTCCGAGCGAACCATTACAAACCCAGGTAAGAAAAAAAATTCCCTTTTTTTTAAGATTCATATCATGGCTGCTAAACAATTGAAAATCATTCAACAGGAACTTACTGTATTTAAGCGAATTTAATCAAGGACACAACACAGGCACAAAAGCAATGTGTGATAAATAGAGTGGTGTAAAAACGTTCTTTGGTGTAAAAGATAAGGTGGTGTAAAGCTTTTTCTGTTGTAAAAGATAGGTGGTGTAAAAGACGTTCTATGGTGTAAAAAGATAAGGTGGGTGTAAAAGCTTTCTTTTTTACAACTTTAATCTATTTTATTGTCATTTGATTACTTCTTGAACACTGGAGAACACAATTAACACTTTTTGGCACTTTCAAAACATTTCCCATCTTAGAAGAATTGGACAAATATTAAAGATTTTTATGTCACCATTGACCAAATCAAATTTGCTGCTTGCAAACCACCTTGTCCTTCTTTTCTCAAGACTGTGGTGGGTCAGTGTTCTATGAACTATCAGTTGTTTAATGCTTGTATTTGGGGTTGGGTTTATGGGGTGTAAATCACAGGTATCGGATGGGGCCATAACAGAGATGATGGTGACAATTCATCTTGAAGCTCGGAGGGAAGATGCAATGAAACAGTTTTATTTATTTCTTAAAAAAAAATATTTTTTATTTTTTTTTTAATCTGGGAATTGGTTTATTTTTATGGATTTTAGATGATGATAAAATCAGTACGAATAATCAAATGGTGGGTAAATTCTCTAAACTCTAACCAAACTTTCTTATTTTTCGTGCGTGTTACTTGAAAAAGAATTTTCCCTAAACTCCCACCGTTTATACAAAATATAAAGTACAACTCGTTTTGTTTCCTCGTCTTCTTTCATTTCTCCACTCTTGTAACGAAACATATTCTCTGAACTTCACTACTGAACCTGCACATATTGGGTTTCGATATTATTCATGTTCCATCAGAGAACAGTGATGTTAAATGTGGGAGTAACCGAATCACGTGTCACCTCATGGACGGTCATTGATTCAGAATTTTTGGTTTATACTCATTCTTGTTTTCTCTTATATATACCTCTACCCGACTGAAACCTCCCTCCCGACACTCTCTCACCCCTCTCTCCCCTTGTTTTGTTTGTTTTAGTAACTCTCCTCTTGGCCCCCCCTTACCCTCTCCTCCCCTCCCTTCCCCTCTTGTTTTGCTGTTTCTGTAATTCTATTGGCCCTCCTCTACCTCTATCCCTTCCCTCCCTTCCCTCCTTCCCTCCTTGTTTTGCTTTTGTGATATTCTTTGGCCTGCGCTCAATCCAGACTTTCTCACGAACCCGACACGTCGATTTTAAACACGATCTTATTCTTGTACCTACACCATGAAACAAGTTCAGTTTTGACAACAACGTATAACATGTACTGATCATTATTTATTTATCAATGGTGTGATACATGTAGATTATTGAGACGAGAGACCTCGAGCATGAATGGCAAAAACAAACAACAGGACGGTTGACAACAGGTGTGTGAATCGGTAACTCAATGTTTGAAATATCAAGTTTCTGTTTACTGTAATGTATACGATTATTTATTTATTTATGATCCTCACTGTGGTTTTATGGAAGGCTGATGGTAAATACCTGAAGGATTGCACACATCATCCCGGTTGTCTTGCTAGGGTTTGAATCCAGAACAGCTTGAGGTATTTCGGTGTTTCGCAGTGGATGATTCCATAATGTGTATGATGTCCTGGATAGATGTTTTACTGGGGTCCAGTCTGCCATTATTAGTTGGTGACGTTTAAAGATCCAGGTGTCCTTTTGCAAAGAGTGGGTGAGCTATAGGCACCATTTAAATTTGCTACCTATGGTAACTCCCACCCAACCCGCACCCTCCCTGATCCAGTGTATATCTTCTCGTGAGGGCTGCTTTGCAGGCATGGAACTTTCCTTCAAGGGAACATGAGGACAGAATCACTGAGATTAATGTTGTGGGAATGCGTGATAGGGGGTAATGGGAGAAATATAAGTCTAAGTTCCCCATCTCGTGCATGTTTTGTCAATGTGAAATTTGTTTCAGGAAATGATATTGTAATTAGCTTCCTCTCCGAAAGGTGTTGAGCCCCATTTCCTCTCTCCCCTTCTTAACCCTTGAATATTCTTTGTCATCATTTTGTGTTTTCTCATAAACGAACTGTTGGCACAGCCGAAGTGAGCGATCCCTCCTGGTCGACCCGAGTAACAGCGGATAAATAATGGTGTTATGAGACTTCATTTTAATGGGGGTCTCATACTTTTGTTATTAATTTAATTATTTAATCAAAAGAGGAAGTTTAAATCATCTTCCCCAGTTGAAGAGAAGAAGAGCAGAACTACGTTGAATGTGCAACTTCCTTCTCTCATATAATTTTATTTAAATTGTTGGAAGGTAATAATTGCAGAATTTGTGAAGCCGAATGGTAAAACTATTCATCACTTTTTAACAATCTCTGGGAGAGGTTCAGCTCTCATTACTGGTTCTTACGGATGCCTATCTTCTTGGCAACCACATTTATTAAGTTGGCTCCAAAGCTCGGCACAGACTGGGCATCCCTCGTCGACAAAGTCCTTCTTTGGCAACCTGACTCGATCCACACATTATGGAGTACTGTTTTCCCTTGCCTCAACTTCATCAGCCTTAACACTGTGTACCAAGGTCTTAAGATTATTCGAATTCCCCACGAAGTAAGCCGAGGCATGGGTCCATCATTTATGCCATTGTAGAATAGTCCGGGTGAAGCTCTTCCGTCTTCACTGCCCCTTTTGGTTTGCACTTCTTCTCTTCCCTGCTTTGTTCCCTTCTCCCGATTCTCAAGGTGTATTGTCCATAAACCGACCTTTTGGCAACCTCGCAAAATCCAGAATCACTGCTCAACTTACCCATTTGTTCCTCTTTTTTCTCACCTGTGGCACAACTTACACTCTCTCTTGAATTCTATCTCTGGTTTCAAGATAGCTGTTCTTAACAAATCTCAATCATTCCATCAAAAGCATCGATATATTATCTACCCCGTCACCCACACTACAACACCGCCCTCCACTTCCGTTTTCCTTCAAGAGAGATATTTCTGTATTATCATTGCTCAGCCAATGCATCCTCCCCCTCTTCCCCCACACCCTTATCTTTCGTTCCTCATTGTTTTCTTTCAACCTGCTGTTGGTGCCCCCTCTCTCACTCTTCACTTTGATCTGTTGCCCTCTGATCCATTCTAATGATCATAATGTCAACAATCGAAATCAAGAGGGTTTGGGCGGTCTCAGGTCCAGCATTTTTCTTTCCTTCTTCGTTGAAGCTGTATTCAGCGGTCTGTGTTGGACGTTACTTGAACCTTGTAAAGGCCCACCTCTGGTAGCTTGACTTGGTCCACGGTTGTGTTATGACTGTGGAGTTTTCGCAGTCATGGGCTCCTCCCATAGAACATTCGTCCTTCCATAAGTATAGACTCCTCAACGTAGGCATCTACTTCTCCAGAAAGGCAGCAGACTCCTCCGTACGATGCTACCTCGTAGGATCGCTCATACACAGCTTCTTTCATGCTGTGTGCCTTGATCATGACGTTCTCAGTCCTTGTTCACATTCCAGTTGCCAAATCTGCCTCTATGAATTGTAAGAGGAAATGATGAAGTCCATCACGGTATAGATTGAAAACAAATTTACAATGGAAAAGGGTGGTATGGAAGTCTTTCAATGTGGAAGGCTCCAGTGAGCTCACTCAGGAAACACAACAAGAATGAAGACCCTCATCATCTTGCCATAAAGCAGAAGCAAATGCATTCACACAAACTTGGAGTAACATCAATCCAAACCGATCTTTTCAAATGATTGAAATAATCCAATTGGCAATCAATTTGTCAGAGAAAAAGTCTCGTTGAGAAACAGCAAAATTGTACGCAGACCAGAGATCATGGAGCTTGCAACATAAAAATATCAGGATAGGGCAGGTAGGTATTAGGGAGCATGCGCCGAGGGCGCGTCGATGCGATCACTTTCCGCGAGTCTCAGGGCCTTCGCGGCATCCCCCAGGAGATGCTGGCATCCATCTCCTTCGAGATCGAATCAAACTGCTGCACACAGAGGCAGTGTCGGCCCTTGCCTCTCACTTCACCGAGACTCCTCGCGAAGAATCTGGTGAGAGGGTAGATCAGGAAAACGAGCCAATGTCCATACAGCTGCAACTGATGCTACCGGCTAGTGCGGTACAAATCTCATTCTGAGTCTCTCTCAGCAACTCGCTCGTTGGACCACAAAGTCTACAGAATAGACAAGGATTCTCCGAAGAGAAACCTGGTTACAAATGAAATAAGTCTCCGTTAGATCCATGGTCAGAGTCAAGTCTCACATCCATAGGAAGACTTGGAAGCACCAAGGATGAAGGATCAGACTATTCGTCCTCCGCCAGGTACCGAGCACCCATTATCAGTGATCCATGACTCCAGCCGACAGAAGTCTATTGACTCTTGACTCAACAGCAGCAGAGACATGAAATATAAGCATAAGGAAAGTGATCTCACTCCATAGATTAACATACTCAACAAAACACGGTACAACAGAAGAGAGCTCAAGATGTTTGAAAGACTGGATTGAAGATTTTAGCAGAGAAACCGTATCCAGCGGCTCTGACGTCTTGTTAAGCATCGATGGAGCCCAAGGATATTTTAAAGTCTCCGCAAAGATGACGCAGTATCTGCGAAAATCAAGGTTAGGATCTTGAATTCAAATGGACGCACCGCTTTGATGCTCTCCGAACTCTCACCGAATCCAGTCCTAGTGACGAAAAGTGTGGGAGGCAGTACATCCTGCGAACTCCAGTAACAATGAGATAAAGGCAGAGATGGATACACCACAATCTCACCAGCACTCCAGTACTAGAGTAGAGTTCAGACTCCAGATCGATCGTTTTGGTGGCACCTACGAAGACAAAGAATCCTCCAGAGGGAGCTGATTACTGAATGAATGCTTTACAGAGATAAACATAGCTGCAAGCAGCTGCCAAATCTCGTCTGCGTTTGAATTGAGGAAGCCGATGAGCAAGGACGGTCAATCGTTGACAGCCTCATTTGGTGTGAAGCCTTGAACTGCTCTGGATGCATGGTCTCAAGAGATGTGTGGCGCCTATCAGAATTATCGAGCAAAGACATTGCCGGCACTGAGAGCAGGATCACGCCTCGGTAGTTTGTTGCAGATCTTTGGTGATACCCTTCCCATTTCCAGAGAAGGACAACAGGCCCTCTTCAGTAGTTGGGATGATTTTGTGTTTGAGGGCAGAGCACGAACTTGCATGCAATGACAAGAGTGCGCAATTTCCACAGCCTTGAGAAGTTCAGCATGGATGCACAGATCCTGGAGTTTTACGCATTTAAAGCGGTTTACCACAGTCTGTGTTTCACAAGCGAAGGTGGCACAGTTGCAATTTGGAGGTAGCAACAGTTATTGTCACCCTTGATAGTCAACTTTGAACAAGTGAGTGGAATAGCCTTGGTAACACCGCTCAAAGTAACCGGCACAGCGGCTTCATTCGGCTCTCTGTCAAAGCTAACATCTCTATAAGGATGCAGTACACGTTTAGGGATGGCTTGATGAACGATGCGAGAATTTCCCGTGTAAGGAGGTTGAGAATCACTTGGCAAGGCGATGCTCTACAGCCTCAAAGATACCTCGCACTAGGCTCTTGTCAAACTCAGTGCACGTACAGTTATTAACGCTCAGCTCCTGAACAGCTCGTCTGCCTTCAGCGGCCCGCGCTACTGGTACTGGTATACAGTGGTCTTGAGACACAATTCTCTTTGCCCTACGGTGAGTCAATATATCAACGGCAACAGTCAACCCGTCAACATCTGTGACATAAACTCATAAAGCGAAGTACTAACAATCTCCATGGCAAATCAATAGACAGCATAATATGTGATTGACATCGCCAGATAACTCTGAAGGCCGACGGACGCGTTATAAAACAAGAATAAGGAGCATCCCTAAATTACATCTGGTCAGATATTCAGCCCAGTCGGTTTACGTACTGTGAGATGATTGAAGCGATTGGGAAATGGTGCTGGGGGCTGCGCACACTAATTTTAATTGGTGAGTACCAAGGTTACGTGCCGCACTGATATTTACAGCACCAATTATGCTGGGTATTAACTCCCAGGGCACAATCAAAGACCAACCAAATCGATAAATCAAGACAACATCTTTAACATAGCTGGTTTATTGAAAAGAATGGTGAGATGGGCAGAAGAGAGCACAGGCAACACAGCAATTATATCTGCAGACATATGGCATTTCTTGGTCCTATTGTGGCTTCATGCCATAGATGCTTATCAATCCCATAGAATTTAATTGGTTGCCAAAGGAATACACCTGAAAGAGGGGTAGAAGAAAAATTGGTGAGAAGATGTGTGAGGGGTGTCGACTTGCACGAACACTTCCACACACCTGGCTGGATTGCCACGACATGATTGTTTAATCTGTGAATTATCCCTACATCCTACGGTTCCTACTCAATAACATTTGTGCCCCGATCTCGTGGGTGCGCAAGAGTATGTGTTGGACGCATTAGTTGGGCAGCTTATGGTGGAGTAGCTACCAGTGAGAGAAGGTGAGGTGGAATGTCGTTGAATCCAAGTTGGTGACGTGGATTGGCTGAGGTGAAAGGGCCAGGGCTTGCTGTGAGCAAGATGCAGTGCAGGTAAGAGATTGTGGAGAAAGGAAAGGTGCAAAATAATATGTTGTGCGAAGGAGGTGAGTGGGAATCAAGGAGCAAGAGAGCGAACAAAAAGCGGAGACAAGAAGTGGCGCATCCATGAAAGATGTACGAAGCTGAATGCAGGGACAACAGTACGATAAGACATGGAAGGACATCAAGTGATGTTTTTATTCGTGTGCAGCAGGTGGCTGCTTGCTGCATCATTTTCTGGGGGCACAGCCAAGCTGCTGATGCAATTCCGCAGTTACCAGTAAGCTGGAACTCATTTTTGCTAA
>CM068953.1:44929269-44941617 GCA_035128595.1 Eptatretus atami
CAGAGCCATCTCCCGAGACATATCGCTTACTTTCGATCTGGTCTGGCACCCTGCCCTGCTCACCAAATTATCTTCTTATGGTATCCAAGGAAATCTGCACTCATGGCTGATGGTCTTCCTCTCCTATCAACATCAGTCATGTGTCTTAATGGCTTCCTTCATCTCCCTTCCCTTCCGGCCTTGAGTCCCTCAATGCAGTGGTTCTTGTGCCTTTGTTCTTTTTCTGTTTCCTCGATATCTCCCAACATCGGAAAATCCCTTTATCTCTTTCTGACTCCACGCTCTGCTGAATACATCTCTCCATCCCTCTGCCACGGCAAGCAGCACGCCGCGTCTTCTCTCTGCAGGAACCTGATAAAATCACAAGCTGATCAACACACGAAACTGTCTCCGACTTGCACCAGCCTCATCTCTCAGCCAATCCTCTCTCCCGAAAGGCTGCTCTGGGAATCCCCCCCCTCAATCTACTCTCTCAACAATCCCCTTGAAGAAGTCCTTTCAGTCAAGCTTTTTAGTCTCACCATCTGCCACAAGCCACATCTCTAAGCTGGCCTCCAAAGCCAGTCACTGATTGTGCATGCTATGTCATGCAAAATCCATCTTTGGCACACTTGAGCTTCTAACCACTCACAAAGCTTTCATCCACAGTCTGATGGAGTACTGCTCCCCCCTCTGGGGTGGTGCTCCTGCCTTCCACTGAGCTCGACTTCATGCTGTGGCAACAAAGGCTTTTAGCATCATTGTGATCTCCCGCGATGAAGATGAGTCTTTGGGTCTCTCACTCTCTTTCGAAGACAGGTCGGTGGTCTTTCTGTCTTCTCCCTTCTCCTGTCCAACCTTGCCCCCCCCCACTCTGTCTGTGATCTGTCCCACCCAAATATTATCTCAGGGTGCTCAAGGTCGGCCAAAACCCCCCTTCTGGTGAAACTGCCAAAATCAAGAATCACTGCTCACCTTCACTTTCATTCCTCTTTTTTCCCACCTTTGGAACAAACTTCCACACTCTGTTCAATCCCACTCTTTCCTCCAGGTCTTCAAAAACAGCTATTCACCACCATTTTCACATCTTCCACCATCCAAAACCACGATCTTTTCTACCCCCATTAATCCACCCCGAACTCACTTCCTTAAAATTCCCTGTTTTCCTTCCTGAAAGTCCCTGTAGTACCCTCTTGTTTTCCCCGTGTACCCTGCCCTATCCCTCTCCCTTGCACAGATCTCCAATTGTCTCTGTTCCCCACTATTTTGTGCTTCCCTCTCCCGCCCCTCTCGTCTCCTGCATTGATGTACGTTTCTGTGTGTTAGCTCTTACATGAGCCTCGACATGGTATATACCAAAAAACATCAATAAGACTGATTACCTGATGCACTCTCATGATATATTGCACACAAAAAGCAGTCCATAAAGATGACGTCACGAGTACCCAGAGTGCCTCTGGTGAATGAGTCACCTTCCCCAAGCTCAGCCTGGTGTGTTTTCGTGAATGTAAGTGTGGTGTTGTCTGGTGTGATTTTTGTGAATGATAAGTTGTGGTGTTTCTGGTGGTGTTTTTGTGACATGTAAGTGTGGGTGTTGTCCTGGTGTGTTTTTGTGAAATGATGAAGTTGTGGTGTGTCTGGTGTGGTTTTGTGAATGATAAGTGTGTTTTGTCTGTGTGTTTTTGTGAATGTTAAGTGTGGTGTTGTCTGGTGTGTTTTGTGAATGATAAGTGTGTGTTGTCTGTGTGTTTTGTGAATGTTAAGTGTGGTGTTGTCTTGGTGTATTTTTGTGCCATGTTTTGTTGTGATTGTGTTGAACTCCAACAGAGCTATTATATTTTGAGTGTGCCGTGCTGCCTTCACAGAGGTCGGGCTGCCAAAGCAGTTTCTTAGCAAGGTTACACCAGGGTGGTTTGCCATTGCCTTCACAGCAGTAGTTATGGAAGGATTTTGGAATTTGTTCATTTGTGCCAGGCGGTAGCCGATGGGCCCCGATCTTCGTGATAGCCCTCATGTTCACGAAGGCCACCATGGGATCTTTAACGCCATCAAGTGATGTTTTTATTCGTGTGCAGCAGGTGGCTGCTTGCTGCATCATTTTCTGGGGCACGGCGCAAGCTGCTGATGCAATTCCAGCAGTTACCAGTAAGCTGGAACTCATTTTTGCTAACCTCGGAAAGATGACAGGCTGAGCCAATCCACCTGGTGTTAATGCAATGGCACAACAGGGGCTTAACCAAGAACCTAAGATCTTAAGTCAGCCACCTTAACCGTCAAGCAAACACCAGGCAATCAAGTTTATGTGGGAAGACAAGACACCCCAGTTTTAACATCCATCGAGGGAGGCACACACACACATTGATGAATCACCCTGCTGTGTGAAACACCAGCATCAAGTTTGCAGCTGGGTCGGATTCAAACCCAAGCGAGACAGCAAGAGGCAAATGTGCGTACCACTAAGTCGTCCTGCTAGGATCCATTAGCCCTTAAGAAACGTTTAAAAAAACAAGACAAGTAAGAACATGAAAGCAAAGTTTTTGTTTTTAAACTCAGACTGTAGTTACAACACTAGTGCGATGTGAAATGTGAAATTTGGAAAATTGTTCAGGATCTCGTCCCGAGTACCTTACACACAGAGTTAAGATCCTTTTTAAGTTCTATCTGCCTGCTAAACAAAATTGAAAATCATTCAAACAGGAAACTTACTGTTTTAGCGATGTTATAAAGGACACAAACACAAAGGCACACAAAAGCAATGAAGTGATAATAAAGTAGGTGTGTAAAAAACGTTCTTTGGTGTAAAGATAAGGTGGTGTAAAGAGTTCTTGTGTTGTAAAAGATAAGGTGGTGTAAAAGACGTTCTACTGTGTGTAAATAGATAAGGTGGTGTAAAAGAACTTTCTTTTCTACAAACTTAAATCTATTTTTATTTCATTTGAATTACTTACTTGAATGGGAGAACACAATTAAACTTTTTGGCACTTTCAAAAACCTTCCATTTAGAAGAACTTGGACAAAATATTAACAGCATTTTATGAATCACCTTGACCAATCAAATTTGCTGGCTGCAAACCCCCCCTTGTCCTTTTTTCTCAAGACTGTGTGGGGTCAGTGTTCTATGAACTATCCAGTTGTTATGCTTGTATTAATGGGGTTGGGTTAATGGGGTGATAAATGATCACAGGTATGGATGGGGCATAACACGAGATGATGCGCACATTCACTTAAGCCTCGGAGGAAGAGTGCATGAACATTTATTTTTACTTTAAAAAAAAATTTTTTAAATTTTTTTTAATCTGGATTGTAGTTTTATGTGATTTTAGATGTGATCAAATCAGACGAAAATCAATGGTGTAAAATCTCTCATAAACTCTAAACCCAAACTTTCTCTCTTTCGTTGCGTGTTCCTGAAAAGAATATACCCTAAACCCCCCGTTACACAAAATATAAAGTACACCTCGTTGTTTCTCGTCTTTCTTACCATTTCTCACACTTATGTACCGAAAAAATATTCTCTGAACCTTACATACCTGAACCTGCAATCTGGGGTTCGACCTACTATCATTTCCATCAGAGAAACCATACGTGATGTCTCAAATGTGGGAGTAACCGAAATCACGTGTCCAAACCTCCAAGGAACGTGTCATTGATTTCAGATTTTGGTTTAATACTACATTCTTTGTTTTCTTCATTATAATAACCTCCCTACCCAACCTGAAACACCCCTCCATCACCTCCTACACATCTCCCCTCCCCAACCCCCGAAACTACTCTCACCCCTCTCCCCACTTGTTTTGTTGTTTCTGAACTTCCTCTTGGCCCCCTCCTCTACCCTCTCGCTCCCCTCCCCGCTCCCCTTCCCCTCCCTTCCCCTCCCTTGTTTTTGTGTTTCTGTAACTCCTCTTGGGCCCCGCCCCTACCCCTGAAACACCGCTCCCCTCCTCCTCCTTGTTTTTAACTGTTTTTCTGTAACTTCCTCTTGCCCCCTACCCCTCCCCCTCCCACCCTCCCTCTCCCCTCCCCTCCCCCTCCCTTGTTTGCTGTTTGTAACTTCCTCTTGGCCCCCTGCCTGACCTCAACTTCACAGACTTTTCACGAACCCGAACACTCACAGATTTTAACAGATATATTCTGTACCTTTACACCATGAAACCAAGTTTCAGTTTACAAAAAGCGGATAACCAGTACTAGGAATAATTATTATTTATCAAATGGTGTGTCCCATGGTAGATTATTGGAGACCAGAGACTCCCTGAGCAACATTGAAAAAATGGCAAAAACAAACAAACAGGAGGTTGAACAACAGGTTGTGTGAAACAGGTAATCCACACAATGTTGAATATTCAAGTTTCTGTTTCACACTGTACCATGTAAGACGATTATTTATTTATTTTATGATCCGTCACTGTGTCACTATGGAGGATATGGTGAAATACCTGAAGAGATATGCACATCACCTCCGAGTTGTCTTGCTAGGGTGAATCCAGAACCGGCAAATAAACACGTTTCTCTCTCCGGTGTTTCGCAGGTGGGAAGATCATCAATGTGCCTCTTGTCCCTTGGATACACATGTTAACTGGAGTCCAGTCTGCAGTATTAGTTGGTGGACATTAAGATCCCAGGGTGGTCCTTTGCAAAGAGTGGTGCGCTAATCACGGCACCATTTTAAAAATTAGACTGACTTCCACTAGGAAGGCAATGGTAACCTCCCACCCCTCCAACCCGCACCCCCCTGCCTGCATCCAGTGTTATTCCTTGCTCGTGGGGCTGCTTTGGGCAACACTGAACTTTTCCTCAAAGGAGAACATAGAAACAAGAATCACCTGAGATATAATGTTTGTTGGGAATACGTGATAGGGGGTAATGGGAGAAAATATAGTCTAGTTTCCCCCCATTAGTGCATGTTTTGTCAAATGTCGAAATTTGTTCAGGAAATGATCATTGATTCCCTCTCCTCCGGAGGTGGTTGAGCCCCCACTTTCCTCTCCCTCCCTCTTAACCCCTTGAATCATTCCTTGTCTCATTTGTGTTTCCTCCATAACAACTGTTGCACAGCTCCGCAGCTGAGCAGATCCGCTCACTGGGTCGACCGAGTACACAGGGCGGATAATATGGTGGCCTGATGACCCTTATTTTCGGGGTCCCTCATAACTTGTTCATTAATTTAATTATTTAATCAAAGAGGAAGTTTAAAGATCCCATCTTCCACAGTTGAAGAAGAAGACGAAGCAGAACCTCGTCCTTGAATGTCGCACTTCCTTCTCTCCTCCAATAATATATAATTGTTGGAAAGGGAATAATCCCAGAATTTGTGAAGCCGTATGGTAAACCCTCCCATCTACTTTCTTAAAAAATCCCTGAGGAATTCCAGCTACTCAAATTCCTGGTCCCCCTCACCCCCCCCCTTTTCAACGGGGAAATTTCCCCCCCAAGCCCCATGATCTCCTTCTTGGTCAAACCACATTTATAAGTTGGCCTCGCAAGCTCGGCACGACTGGCATCCCTCCGTCGAACAAAGTCCTTCTTTGGCACACCTGAACCGCGATCCAACAACTTGATTGGAAGTACTGGTTTTCCTCTCTGTCTCAAACCTTCCTCAGCTTTACACTGTGAAACCAAGGCCTTTCAAGATTATTCGAATCTCCCACGAAGAAGCCGAGGCGATGGGTCCCATCATTTGCCATTGTAGACAGGTCGGTGAACCTCCGTCTTCCAACTGCCTCCCATTTCTGGTCTTGCACTCTCTTCTCTTCCAATGCTTTGTTCCCTTCCGTCCTCCAGATTTCTCAAGGTGTTATGTGGTCCACCATAACCACTTTTTGCAAACCTCGGCAAAATCCAGATCACTGCTTCACTTCACCCATTTGTTCCTCTTTTTCCTCTGTGGCACCGAACTTCCACATTCTCTTGAAATCTACCTCTGGTATTCAAGATAGCTGTTCACCACCATCTCAGATCATCCCCCATGCCAAAAGCATGATATTTTCCTAACCCCATCAATCCCACACTCCAAAACACCGCCTGCCACATTTCCAGTTTTTCCCTCCTAAGAGATTGATTCTATATCTATTCTTGCTCACCCCAATGCATCCTCCCACCCCTCATTCCCCCACACCCTTATTTGTCCAAAGTCTCCTCCATTGTTTCTTTCAACCCTGCTGTTGGTACCCCCCTGCTGTTGTTTGTCCCCCCCTCCTCTCCACTGAAATCTGTTGCTCCTGATCAATTCTAAATGTCATAAATGTCAACAATACCAGACAATCACAGAGGCGGTCTTGCGGTCTCAGGTCACCCCACGCATTTTCGCCTTTCCTCCCTTCGTTGAAGATGTATATCACGCGTCTTGTGTTGAGTATACTTGACCCATTGTAAAAGGCCACACCTCTGGTAGCTAAAAGACCTTGGTCCCGTGTGTTTGACTGTGGCAGTTTTTCGCAGTCCCTGGCTCCCTCCATAGACCATTTGTCCTTCCCCTTAAGTAATAGGACCTCCTCCCGTAAGGCACTCTACTTCTTTCAGAAGGCAGCAGACCTCCTCACCGTAGGTGCCTCACTCGTGCAGGATCGCTCATCACAACAGCATTCTCACTGCTGATGTGCTGATCATGCCTTCTCAGTCTTGTTCACTTCCAGTTGCCAAATCCGCCTAATATGCAAATTGTAACAGAGGAAAATGATGAAGTCAACATCACCAGTAGGAATTGAACCTAAAATTTAACAGTGGAAAAAAAGGCAGTGGTATGGAAGTCTTTCAATGTGGAGACTCCAGCTGAGTCACTCAGGCAAACACAAAACAAGATGAGACGCCTCCTCATCCTCTGCCCATAAGCAGAGCAAAATGCCATATTCACAAACTGGAGGTGAACATCAAACTCCAGCCAATCATTTCAATTATTGAATATCCCAATGCAATCAAATTGTCGAGAAAAATGTCCTCGTTGAGAACAGCAAAAATTGTATGGCAGTACAGAGATCATAGGAGCTAGCACATGAACACACGATATTACTAAGTCAGGGCAGGTCATGGTATGGGAGCATGGCGCCAGAGCCAGCGTGCGCTGCGTCACTTTCGCAGCCGTACTTTCCAGGGGCCTTCGTAATGGCCCATCCCAGGCAGATGCCTGGCCCATCCCATCTCCTTGAGATGCCCCGATCACCTGCTGCAACCCACGAGGCACGTGGTCGAGCCCATTGCCTCTCCACTCCGAGACTCTTCCGCTGAGAGAATCTGTGAGCAGGGTCAGCATCAGGAAAACGAGCCACATGTCATACACTGCAACTGATGCCACAGGACCTATGCAGGTAACATGTCCATTGAGTCTCTCTCAGCAACCGCCTCGTAATGACAAAAAGTCCGACCAGCAATAGCCAAGGATTCCTCGCGAGAGACCTGGTACAAATACAATTGTCTCGCTCAATCCGCGTCCTGGTTCAGAGTCCCCAATCTCAACATCCCATAGAGCAAGGACTGGAAGCAGACGCAGGACCTGAAGACTCAGACTTTCGTCCCTCAGGCGCACAGGTACCTCGGTTTGGGCAGCGCCACATCGCAATTATCCTAGGTGAAGTCCAGACTCCCCAAGCCGCGACCCAGACGTCTATTGACCTCTGAGCTCACAGCCAGCAGAGACATGCATATCCTGGCCAAGGAAGTGAATTCTCGTGACTTCAAATCATCATCACGCACATAAACAGTACAGACAGAAGAGCAGCATCCAAGAATGTCATTGAAAAGGACTGGATCTGAGATTTGAACCCAGGAAACACCATAATCCCAGCGGCTTCTGACTCCTTGTTCAGGCACCTCGAGGGCCCCCAAAAGGATATCTCAAGTCTCCGCAAAGATGAGTGCATCATCTGTGAATCAAGGTCAACGATCTTGAACATTGCTGAAATGACGCAGCCATCAGCTTTTGATCTCTCCGAACATCCTCCCCAGAATGCCAGTCCGCATACAGTGCTGAACAATGTGGGGGCAGTGACGAGCACCCCCTGGCGAACTCCAGTAACAACTGGAAATAGAGGCAGAGATGGTACCACCCATCTCACAGCACTCTGCAGTTACCCAGATAGAGTTCAGACATCAGAATCGATCAGTTTTGGTGGCAACCCCACGAAGACCAAGAATAACTCCAGAGGGCATCCTATTCACTGAATCAAATGCTTTTAGCAGAGATCAACATAAGCTGAGCAGCCCCTGCCAAAAACTCCTTCGTCTGCGTTTTTGTGAGGACACGATGAGCAAGGATACGGTCAGTCGTTGACATCTTTGGTGTATAGCTGACTGCTCTGGATGGCGGTGCTGCAAAGCAGATGGTGGCGAACCCTATCAAAGAATTATCCGAGGCAACGACCTTGCCCGGCATTGAGAGCAGGCGATCACCCCTCGGTAGTTGTTGCCAGTTCTTGGGATCACCTTCCCTTTCCAGAGACAAGAACAACAAAGGCCCTTCTTCCAGTCAGTTGGATGATTTCTGTGTTTGAGGCAGAGCACAGAACTGCATGCAACTGACACGAGTGCAGCATTTTCCAACAGCCTTGAGAAGTTCAGCATGGATGCCACAGATCCTGGAGCTTTACCCCATTTCAACCGGTTCACCGCAGTCTGTGTTTCCACAAGCGAAGGTGGACCACAGTTGATTGGAGGGTCAGCAACAGTTATTGAACACCCTGACGTCCAACTCGACAGCCTGGTGATCAGCCTGTACAACTGCTTCAAAGTAAACGCGGCCCAGCGGCCATTCACTTCGGACTCCACTGTCAAGAGCCCACAACCCTCTGCTATAAACTGCAAGTACACGAGGGATGGGCTTGGATGAAAGCAATGAGCGAATCCCTGAAGGCAGGATGAGTAAATCACTTGACCACAGGCAATGCTCTACCCCTTCACAATTCCTCGCACATAGGCCCTCCTTGTCCACCTTTAGCCGCAGGGACGTACAATTTTACGCCTCAGCTCCCTGAACAGCTCAGCTCTGCCATTCAGCCTGGCCCCTGCGACTCTGGTCAATTTGGTATCTCCATGTCCCTTGAGACACCAAAATTCTTCTTTGCCCTACGGTGAGTTCCATATATCCACCAGCAACATCCACAACCCCCGTCAACATATGGTGACCATAAAACATCATCACAGCCAGAAGTGACTCAACACTCTCAAAGCAATCAATAGACAGCAATAAATACTGTGATGACATCGCCCAGATAACTCGAAGCCGGACGACCGCGCTTTAAAAGACTAAGGACGCCATCCATAACACGTTACCTCTGTCCAGATATTCACGCCAAGTCAGTTACCGTACCTGTGAAGATGATAAGCAGATGGGAAATGTGCTGGGGCTGCGCAACTAAATTTTAATTGGCGAGTGAACGCAAGGGTACGTGCCGGCACCTATAATTTACCAGCCCAATTAACCTGCCTGGGCTAATTAACTCCCAGGAGCACCCATCAAAGACGCAAACCCAAATAGGATATCAAGACACAATCCTTTACACCACCGCTGGGTTTATTGAAAAGAATGGTGAGAAAATGGCAAGGAAATGAGAGCAACAGGCAACACAGCAATTATACTCTGCAGGCACATATGCATTTCCCCTTGTTCCTCTTTGTGGGCATTCGTCGCATCAGAATGCCTAATCAATCCATAGACTTTTAAAAAATGGTGCCAAGGGCAATAACACCTGAAGAGGGGTAAGAGAAAAATGGTGAGAAAGATGTAGTGGGGTGTCGATTGCACCGACACACCTTGCCACAACCTGATGGATTGCCACCCAATGATGTGTTAATCTGTGAATCAACTCCCCCCACTCCCTCCCGGAAATTCCTACCTCCACTCCATTTTGACCCTCCGATCTCGTGGTGGTGCCCAATGGTAATGTTTTTGGACGCATTAGTTGGGCAGCTTTGGTGGGAGTAGCTGCCAGTGAGGCAGGTGAGGTGGACTGCGTGACAGACCAGTTGGTGACGTGGGCATTCTGGCTGAGGTGGAAGGCGCACAGGGGATTGCTGTGGAAAGATGCGTGCAGTGAGTTGGGACGAAAGGAAAGATCAAACAATGTTTGTGCGAAGGAGGTGAGTGGATCAAAGTGAACGAAAGAGAGCGACAAAAACCGCGGAAAGAAAAGAAGTCGTCCAGAAAGTCCTCGAAGTGCATGAAAGGAATCGTGTGAAGTGCAAGTAGGACAACTAACGATAACGAACATGGAACCTGATGTTTCTAAATCAATCCCCACATCTCCTTTTTCCTTCATCCAATGAGCAAGGTTACTTCCATACTGAGCTACCGCCGTGATTGGCCAGGTCTCATCTCTCTGCCGGCAAAGGAACCCAAGTTTTGGGGGCGGGGCCTTTGGAGTGAATTTTCCGAAAGGAGGAAGGGTGAGAATTGGGCACCATGTGTGTTCTTTATGATGATGGCTTCCTGTGAAAGGAAGCCTCAGTGTATGTCTCTCATTGGGTTGATGAGGCCTGTTGCAACAGATATGTCCGTTGAGTGGGCTGGTGAGCTTGTCAACACATCAATGAAAAACACAGACCAACCAACATTCTCTCAACCTGTGAATGGAGGGAAATAACAATTTGCTCTCACCAAGCAATTAAACCCAGGTGCTCGGATTAAACAAATTAATCGACTCCTTCCATGCTCTTCTGCAAAGTAAGCTGTCATAACACAGCCATGAAAGGCTACACAAAGGTAAGGCCTTGTAGACAAGGGAAGCAACCATGAAAGGCCACACAAGGTAGACCTTTGTGAGACAAGGTAAGCAACTATGAAAGGCCACACAAGGTCAGCCTTCATAGGGAGGAAAATGTGATTGAGCTTTGTTTTTCATTACCTCGCCCCGAAGGTGAAGAGGTTTGTTTTCATCTCGTCTGCATGTTGTCACACGATTTCAGGCCACAGTTTTTGCTGAAGACAGCAATGCTTAAATTTTGGTGAAGATCCGAATGCGGACTGAGAAATTTTAAAAAGTGATTCTATCACCATTGAGAGACCGGGCAAAAAACGATAATATATGCAAGACCCTGTCCCCGTCGCCAAAGGAGAGGGATTGCATTTGGGACAATTTGTTGTCTGTTTATCTGCAACAGAACTTCGTGTTTTCATCCGCAACCGCTTGTTAATTGAGTACGAAATTTTCACCTTGTGCGACGCCTAATGAAGAATGTGCAATGATAATTATGAACTCATAGGTCATGTGGTGTGGCAGCCATATGGAAAAATGGGAAAAATTTTGACCTCTGTATCTCTGAAACCACACCAAGGAAAAAAATTAAATGGCACAAATAGCAAGTAATTCCTCATGGGAAATGAAGTGGATTTTCATGACATCATCAGCTGCCTTCGTTATGAAATCCATAAATGCATTTGCAGAATGCTGCCATCCGATCAGTAATGAAAATTTTTGAGGGTCATCCTGGGATAAAATAATCCACAGAAAAAAAATTGGACGAACATCATCGGTCACGTGATTTGGCAACCATACTGTTTTTCAAAAAAAAAAACCTTCAAAATCTTTTCTCTAAATATGCTGAACAGAATCGAGATGAACTTTAACGTATGACCGCTGTCCATAAGTAACAAAAGGTTCACACATATGATGTCAAAGGTCACATGTTTAGCAGCCAATATTGGATTTACCAATAAAACGTATAAAAATACACGACTCAAAATAAGTCCTGGGAGTTGTCTGCAATATCTGATTGGCTCTTTTTCTTGTTCAAAATATATTGGCCCGATATTTTTCCTCGTGATCAGGCATTGCGTGGCGGAGGTATGCGCTCTAACTGAGTGCCCTACTAGTACATATTTTACGGTCCTGGGGGTCGGGCAACCGGAACGGACTGATAGGGGAGGACGAAAGATTGAACAAGAGAAGAGGGTGGTGGGTAGAAAGAGACTAAATGGGGTAAAAGAGGGATTGTTGCAAGGAGCGGCGGGGAAGGGGGGGGGGAGATGGCCCATTGTGGTAAAGGAGGGATTGTTGGTAGGAGCGGCGGGGGGGGGGGGGAGGAGATGGCCCATGTGGTTAAAAGGAGGGATTGTTGGTCGATGGTGGGGGGGGGCAGAGGGAAGCACACCTCATTGGGAAACCACAGCTAACCTCACACGCAGCCACCCAAACATCCCTTAAACAAGGGGCCGTGGACTATCTACAACATAGACTAAAAATAACGAATCCCTCGCATCTCCTACTTGTCCATGTATGCTCTCCCTGGGAGTAAGTTTCCAAAACCGTAAACAATATGTTGACTGATTTGACAATAGCACATGGTACATTATTGGGAGCCTCAGTGCTGCATGTTTTGTGTGCGCTTCACTGATGGTTGCCAACCAACCACTTAGACTGGTGGAAGGAAACAGTGGAGGAA
>CM068953.1:45002760-45014456 GCA_035128595.1 Eptatretus atami
GTGTGTGTGTCCCTCCCTTGTCCTACCATGCCCTCCTCTCCCATCCCTTGCACCCAAAGCCTCCTCCCATCCTCTTCATTACAGTGTGGACTTCAAATATCTGAGGCCTTCGCTCAAACCTGACAGATCTTCCATAAGAGTTGCCACTGACAAACCAGACATATCTGCTGCGAACAGAAACTTTCTTCCTCAAGACGTCTCTGACTCCTAAGTATCTTCTGCCTGGTTACTCCCTCCTCCAGATGAGAGACCTGAGCTCGTCCTGGTGGAGGAGTTGCTCTATTCATCAAAGACTCCATCCTCACTCTCCGCACTGCCCTCACTCCCCACACCCCAGGAATACCTCTGGCTCCAGCTTCCCACCATCCCAACTCATGTTTATATGTGTACTGCACCATCTCCATTTACACCTGTACAGTGTATGATCCATTTACACCCTCCAATCTGAAACCATGGACTAACTTCATCTTCTCATCCAAACTCTCTCTTCCTCATATGTGGTGACTTCAATTGTCATCATACCAGTGGCTAGGTGGAGGTACTCTCTCACCTGTCATGGCACTTCAGCAAAAGTTTCTGTGACTCATTGGGACTGGACTCAATCGGTCAATTTCCCGACCCGGATCTCAACAATGGTACTCTATATCTTCTGGATCTGATTTTGACAATTTCCCTGAAAATACTGCTGTTCTTCCTCCGCTCCAATCGGTTCTTCTGACCACGTCCTTGTCAACTGGGACATCTCTCTGGCTGTTATCAGACAAACACCTCAGCGCCGTCAAGTCTGGCATTTCAACTCAAGCCGATTGCAGGGTCTCCAAGCAGCCATCAAACTTCGAGACTGGTCTTCCATCGCGTACTTTCTCCAACATCAACTATCCTGGGATTCTGTCAAAGAAACTTGCTCCCCTCATGCACAGATTTATCCCTCGTCTTCAGTTGTCCTACCTTCCTCCGCCCTCATCCACTGAAGCTTGTGGCGAGGCAGTTGTCCTGAAACAACTTGCCTTTGCCTCATGAAGCAAACCCAACTGAGGGTAATCTCAGTTCCTTCCATAAACTCAGAGCAATGTGTGTGTCTATCCTCAGGAGAGCCAGAAAACAACATCTTTCAAACTCTCAAGTCTGAACTCTCAAACCTCTCTCCTCCTCCAATGCTGGTAGCATCTAATCAATCTGTTTCTGGTGTATGTTCCCCCTCCATCCCCTCCCTTACCTCAAATGTCCACACTGCTGACACCGCCAAAGGCTGAATGCCTAACTTGGTGTTTGGCATCGAAATCTTGTGCCCAAAACCCATCGCTTTCTGTACCACTTATCCAGTCGCACCCAACTGTCCCTGGACCCGTGCTCTTTCTCCTGACAAGGTGGAGAGTTTGCTGTCAAACTCGATCAGATTCTGCAAACCGGTCCAGAAGGCATCAGCCCACGTGTCCGAAAAACCTGCTCCTCTGCTCTTGCACCCTCTCTCTGTTCTATTCACCTCTCATATTGCTCAGGTATCTTCCATCTGCTTGGAAATCAGCAAACATTACTGCCCTGCATAAAAAGGTGCAAAAACAGATCCTGCAACTACAGACCAATCAGCTTCTCCAATCGTCAGAAAGGTTATGGAATCCATCATCGCTTCAGACATTAAATCCAATCCTTCCTCTTCTCAATGGCTTGATTTCCGATCATCAATTTGGTTTCAGACCAGGTCATCTACCTGGATCTGCTGCTTCGGCTCTCCCAACAATGGATGGATGTCCTCCATGCAGACATGAAATCAGAGCATATCCTCGACATATCACGTGCTTTTGACATGGTCTGGCACCCTTGCCCTGCTCACCAAACTCTCTTCCTCTGGTATCCAAGGCATCTCCACTCATGGCTCGCAGACTCCTCTCCTGTCGCAGTCAACGTGTGACCCTAAATGGAGTTCTTTCATCTCTCTTCCTTGTCCAGGCTGGAGTCCTCAAGGTAGCGTTCTGGGCCCTGTTCTTTTCTGGTTTTCACAATGATTTCTTCCGACTCTCTGGAAATCCTTTTATCTCTTTGCGATGAGGACATCCACCCTTGCCGTACATCTGTCATCCTCAGACTGGCAAGCAGCAACTTCTTCGCTCACTGCAGGTCTGGTGTACCCTGGGTAAAATTACAAACTGTCCAACACGTGGAACATGTCTTTCATCCGGACAAATCTCACACCTCTCACTATGTCTTCTCTGAAAGGCCCGTTTGGAACGCCCCCCCCCCAAATCCCACTTTCTCACACAATCTCTGGAAGAAGTCCTTTCTTTCAAGCTTCTGGTCTCACTATCTGCCATGACCTTTCCTGGGAAAGACACATTTCAAACCTCGCTCCAAAGCCAAGTCGCCGACTGGGAATACTCCGTCGTGCAAAGTCCTTTGTCTAGGCCACTGAGCTCCTGACCACATACAAAGTCTTCGTCTGCAGCCTGATGGAGTACTGCTCCCCCTCTGGGCTGGTGCTCTTGCCTCCACCTTTCTCTGCTTCACGCTGTGGAACCAAAGCATTTCGGATCATTGGTATCTCCGTGATGAGGCTGAGTCTTTGGACCTCTCACGTCTCACTACAGGCAGGTCGGGGTCTGTCTTCAACCGTCTCCTTTCCAGCCTCACTCCCCTGCTCTCTCTGTGATTTGTCCCCACCATATTTCCGCAGGGCGCTCAAGGTCGCCAACAACCCCCTTCTGGTGAAACTATCGAAATCACAAATCACTGCTCACCTTCACTCTTTCATCCTCTTTTTCCTGTCTTTGGAATAAACGCCCTCACTCTGTTCAATCCATTCTTCCTCCAGACTTCAAAACAGCTGTTCACCACACCTCTTATTGTCCCCCATCCAAAACCTCAATCTTCTTACTCCGTTAATCCACCTCTTCAATTCCCTGCTTTCTTCCTGAAAGTCCTGTAATGTCCATCTTGTATACCCCTTGTTCCCGTTTCGATCTCTCTCCCTCCACAATTCCTCATGTCTCTGTTCCCCACTGTTTGTGTCCTTCCCACTCCTGCCCCTCTTGTCTCATGCCCCCCCCTTGCTGTACGTTGTGTGTTTTCTCTCACACGAGCCTTGACAAGGTATACAAAAAAAAATAAATTGGCCACGTGGTGTGGTAGCCATATTGGATTAAAGGCAAATATTTGAACATCTTTTTCTTCCAAACCTTGAACAAAAAATTGAAACGTGGCAAATGGCAACTGCTTGCATGGATTATATAGGGTGATAACGATGATGTCATTGGTGAAGTGGTATTCCAGCCATAATTGATTGAATTGAAATCATTATCAAAAAAATCTGAATTTCATCGATCTGAATCGCAGGCTGATGTGGGTGAAGAATTAAACTTATGACGTCATAACCCATGCCAGAAACTATGTGACATAACAGGGTGCCTGGATGATCCGAGTCTACGGGTCATCATATCAGCAGTGGGCCACAATAGTAGCATGCTCAATCAAAGATGGTATTTTTGTTCAGAATGAACGTGTGAGGCGAGACGACGTGCTCTCGAGTGCTGTTCTAGTTAAATAATGCAACTATCACAGAACATGGCAGGGGCGGACTAAGCAGTCGGGCAACGACGAGGGCCAGGCATCAAAGGGCCCGTGGTTCAAAATCAAATAAATAAATAAATAAAAATTAATATTAAACATTTTACTGCTTTCAACAAACATTTACCAAGCTGTTGAAGCTGTAGTTTCAAACTTACAGAGAATGGTTATTAACCATAAATGTGCATTACAAAACATGGGTTTGTATTTCTTTGTCCAATAACATTGTAAACATCTTCACTTGTGTTTTGATAATCTTGGAGAGTATACCACAGGTTTAATAGCGAGGGTGTGAATTGACTTGGTCGGTCCGAACGTCCCGCTATGTCCTTCTTTTTCAATCAACGGCGAAAGTGACCATTTGTTTTTCTCTGCAAAATCTCTCGGTAAATGACACCGAGAATAACAATTTTGTCCATTGGAGCATTTTATTATAAACCGTTTCAGGCTATTGGCTGAATTATATATTTACTATCAAGTACTCCCCCCCCCTCACGGGCGATCTTGTTCCAACATGCAGCACGTTCTCCTGACACGGCACCTTATTTGGGCAGTGCCATGGGCAACTGACAACTGTGAAGAGGCAAAAATCAATACCGTGGTGACGACCATGGGGCAAAAACATACCTACTGCTTATAATTTCAGAACACCTCACTGCACTGGTAAACGTGGGGCAGGAAAGTTGCACTGTAAATGGGGGGGGGGGGGGTCTTGTGGCCTCCCTCCCCCGCCTGGAGGTGACACGACATGATACACATTACATAGAGACCTGCAAGATAAAAAAATCCGACACATAATTGGGTTAATCCTGATCCTATGTTGCAAGTCTGGATGTAATCAGCCACAACTGGAACTGTAATCAGCCCACAACTGTAGAAACTGTAATCAGCCCCACAACTGTAGAAACTGTAATCAGCCACACTGCAGACTGTCATCAGCCCACAAGTAGAAACTGTAATCAGCCCACAACTGTGGAAACAATGTAATCAGCCACAACTGGAGAAACTGTAATCAGCCCACAACTGCAGAACTCTAATCAGCCACAACTGGAGAAACTGGAATCAGTCCACAACTGTAGAAACTGTAATCAGCAATTAAACTGTGGAAACTGTAATCCTAGCCCACAACTGTGGAAACTTATCACCAGAACTGTGGAAACTGTAATCAGCCACAACTGTAGAAACTGTAATCAGCCCAAACTGGAGAAACTGTAACAGCCCACAACTGTGGAACTGTATCAGCCACAACTGGAGAAACTGAATCAGTCACAACTGTAGAACTGTAATCAGCCACAACGGTAGAAACTGTATCAGCCCACAACTGTAGAACTGTAATCAGCGCCACAACTGTAGAAACTGTAATCAGGCCCACACTGCAGAAAACTGTAATAGCCCACAACTATAGAAACTGTAATCAGCCCACAACTGTAGAAACTGTATCTAGCCCTACAACTGGAGAACTGGAACAGCACCCACTGTAGAAACTGGAATCAGCCCGACAACTGTTGGAACTGTAATCAGCCACAACTGCTAGAAACTGGAATCAGCCCACACTGTGAAACTGTAATCAGCCACAACTTGGAGACTACTGTAATCAGCCCCACACTGTAGAAACTCGTAATTCAGCCCAAACTGCGAGAAACTTAATAGCATGAAACTTAAGAACCCAACACTGGAGAAACTTTAATCGCCCACAACTGGTAGAAACTGTAATCAGCCCAAACTGGAGAAACTGTAATCAGTCCATCAATGGAACAGACTGTAATCAGTCACAACTGTAGAAGCTGTAGATCAGCCAAACTGAGCAAACTGTAATCAGCCACAACTGTAGAAACTGATAAGCCACACATGTAGAAACTGTAAGTCGCCAGCAACTGTAGAAGACTGTAACTAGCCACACTGTAGAAACTGTAATACCCCGAACTGCTCCCACACTGTAGAAACTGTATATAGCCACACTGTTAGAAACTGTAATAGCCACATGTAGAAATGTAATCAGCCACAACTGTTAGAACTGTAATCAGCCACTACTGTAGAAATGTAATAGCCACAACTGCTAGAAACTGTAATCAGCCCAGTCAATGTAGAAACTGTGACATCAGCCCACAACTGTAGAAACTGTAATCAGCCCACGAGAAACTGTAGAACCAACTGTTAAAATGAATCTTAATCGAACAGGGCCCACAACTGTAGAAACTGTAATCCCGTAGAAGTACCCACAAACTGTCAGAAACTGTAATCAGACCACAACTGTAGAACTGATAAATCGCCACAACTGTGAAACTGTCGCCCAACGTAACTAGCCCACACGACTGTTGAATTAACAGAATCTAGAGTATCAGCCACACTGAAACTACATCGTAATAGACCAAATGCGTCATGAAATTTAGTGAAGATTACATACTTTACATTCGGCGCTTGGACGTATGTATGTTCATGTACTTTGCACACGAGGTGACTGTTCAATACACAAGGGTATCATGTTTACTGCACTTGACATTCACTCGTAGTATTGCTTTAAATTCAACCATCTCGTTATTACATATCTAACATATAGCCAGAACAAATGCTTGTTTTTAGAAAATTGATTTCGCATGAGTTCATTTTCAATAATTATTTATCTTGGGTGGCACAAAGAGCCTTTTTTGGCCAAAAGGGCCAACAACTACGTATAGTTCGTCCTGAGAACGTGTTATATTAGAGTGGTTTGGAAGCAACAGTCCATCGGTACTGTATTTACGTACCATTGTAAATGGGCGCCCTTCAGATATTACAATGATAATAACAGCAGACAGCACTCCAGTCGAGCACTTACTGCAACACTAAACCAGTTTACGTTTTGTATCCCATTGATGGGCGGATTTCTGATCCAGTTTTGAAAACCAAAATTAATCAGGCTCTGTCTTGGTAACCTAAAAATTCATTCACTCGTTTTGTCATAACTACGTCACACTTTTGAAATATAGGTTACATACTTTTTGCCCCATCTCTCAATGCTGAAGAATCACTTTTAAAAATATTTAAATTCTTGTTCCCCTGATCCAGATTCGGATATCTTCAAAATTGAAGGCAATTCTCCTCGTCCACCCAACCTTTTCACCACGTTTCCTCCGAACGTCCACAATTTTTGATATTTACTCAAAGCAAAATGGGCAAACAGACGAACAGGGTGAGACCATAACTCCATTCACTTTACGGTGGGGAGGTAAGAAATAAAAAATAAAATTGGCATTTGAGGTTTGGTTTCCAGCACGACATATAAGTACTCAACTCTTGTTCTTGTGTTAGAGCGTCAATATAGGTTCGGGGGTGAGTTTGGCAGAATATATGTGTAGGCAAAGAAAGAAGGAAAATTGAATGTAGTTTTACAACATTACATGACAAAGATGTTCATGGAATTTAACATGAATCCAGCAGCATATATGACAAGTGCTCAGATTGAGAAAATCAGAAGCATGAACCTGAACGAATCTAAAGACAACAGAGTTCCTTCCAGGATTCAAATATCTGTACTCAATTTCACAATGAATCATGTTTCAAGGACAAAGTTGATAAGTTTTGCGTTTTCTCAATTTTGGTCCTTTGGTCAAGAGTTTCTTTCACTGATGCCGATACAGCTTCCAATGTGTGTTTCGTTTGTAGTAATAGTATTCCATAAGTACTCATTTTGTAAGAACTCTAGTAAGTTTTCTCTCGTTTTCCACTCTGTTATCAAATGCACGACCATGTCTGCCTCTTTTAGCTCTAGCTCTTTAGACTCATTTTTCAGATTCTTGGTACTTGTTCGTGTTTTCTCTTTCCATGTTATTGAGACAAAGTACCTAACGATGACAATGTATCTTTAACTTTTTATAGTCTGAGTTACTCTTTCCAGTCACATGATTTCTTTCTATGTTCATGCCTTGATGGGATGTTCAGAGTTGTAGTGAGATGTGTACTCATTTTAAATGATGGGTTTGGTTTGTGTTTCCACGATTTTCTGAGACGGGATATTGAAGTTTTTACAGATGTATCAATTGGATTCTCTGTGTATATGTTGTATCTTCTTGTGTGTCAAGCGTTCTGACTGAGTTTGACATCCCATGAAGAGAGAACTGACGTTTTCTGTTCTCTACCGCAGAACCTACACTTGTCGATTGAGTCAATCCTGACATCTTGAAACGATGGTGTAATGTCATTGATTCTGGGATTTATCATAACTCTTTCTTCATCCCATGTCAGATGACCTCTTATAAACAATCCATTAAGATTTTTTGGTCATCTCCTCATGGGTGTAAATACTTCCAAGGTATGGAGAGTTTCTCTTCAGGGGTAACAACAAAATATAAGATTTTTCACAGCCATTGAAGCATATTTACAAACAAAATGAGGGCCCACACAGAAACAATTCTTCACTCAGCAGATCATTTAACATGGCAGGGTTTCGATCCAGTTTGAACTGGAATTGACAAACAGTTATGATAATCCAGTTAGGATAACTCTGTGCTGTGTATCGAAAGACCTTCGACATGTCATGAGAGGTCACATTCAGAAAGGGTAGAACACTCGATCTACCATGAATAACAATCTTATTGGTAAACTGAACCAGAATTCAAAACAGCATATGATTAGTTTATTATTCATCGACAAGGAATGTTGTTTCCATGTTTGAATGAAATTAAGTCAATACTTTAAATAAGATTGATTTTTATACATTATAACCTTTCAAGAGCAACTCATGAGACAGTAATCATTATCTTACTGAACTAGACCTGTAATGTGCTTAGAAAATCAGTGTCAAGTTTTATCAGAGATTAATCTTACCCTGTTTACCAGAAACTCCCCTCTCGAGATGTTTAGTGGTAAATGGACTGTCACAGATATCTCAACTGAAGATGGAGATAAACACAAGGCTGGGACTGTCTGTAATTATCTTTTCATAATTAGAGACTTTAAGAAGAAGTTGTGAGATTCTGAATCTCTAAATCTGTAATCTCCAAAGAAACTCCAAATTATAACCGAGAGGTAAATAAATAGGAAACCACCTCAGCTACTTCCTTGGATCACCAATGGGATGGGTCCTATCACATGTAATGATGGTGTCCATATCAAACAGGAAAAGAGAGAGAGGGTCGTCACATTGCAGGTGGTCATCTCATGAAATTCCCACAACTTGGAGCTTAGGATGAACAATCGAATGACACCTGGAATGTTGATGCAATGACGAAAGCTGGATATTTGAAGGACATTCAAGGAGAGAATACTGAAAGGAAGATGAAATGTTTGGGAATTTGTGAAGGGATATAAATATGCGTGATTTTCATGAATTACGATGGGAGCGGTAACATCTACTCGAGGGAAAGAAATGAGAAAAGGATAAAATGGTGGGAAAGTTTCTTCCAAAGTTATTTATTTCTCCCAAGAAGATTATTTGTGAAGAATTAGAAAACTGACAAATGGAATGTGAAATGATGAAATGGTACATAGATATATACCAATCTCCTTTCTGGTATTGCACCCTCTTACTACTCTCACGTGCTTAATCCCCCAACCATGTGATTTTTTGAGGGAGCACTGCGGATTCACAGCAACCGCCTTTCGTAAACTCCAATTCAGAACCACTGCTCCTCCAGGTAATTCGTTCCTTATTCTTATCTGTTGAAAACCAACTTCCACATTCCTCATTCAATGTCATTCCCTCCCAGGTCGTCAGGACAGCTGTTGACAACCATCTCCGCATCATCTCTCAATCCACAACCCCAATTGATCATTTATACCTCCTCCCCAAACACTCCCAAGCTCACCCTCTATTCGAAATTTCCCAATTTTTCCATTCTTCAGAAGATATGCTTCTGTGTTTCCATCTATCATCATCCCTTCCCCTTTCTTCCCCCCACATCCTTGTTCTGTTAAGGTCTCATTCAATTTTGCCCCTCATCCCCATTGTTGGTGTATTCCCCTCCCACTGTTCCTTTATATATTTCTGTTACAACTTCAATGATCGCTCTAATCTTCGAGCTCATCATGAGCCATCGATTTTATTTACAGAAAAACAGGAAATGATAGATGAAAGAAAAAGTAAAAGTAGAGTGGAATTAGATGTGAGTGGAAATGTTGTTTGAGAAGGTGGAGATGAGGAAGGAAAAAAACTCATCACACACTATCTACCAACCAATTAGCTTTCATTCCAATCATCAGCCCAAGAAAAATGTGTCATGGAATCCAATCACTATCCATCTGATATAAAAATCATATCCTTAATTTACAACAGCCTAATTGATCATATCATCAATTAGGTTTAGACCCGGTTCACTCTACTTGAACATGGCTGCTCATACATCTCCCAACAATGTGCAACATCTAGAAGATACAGGGCCGTCTCTCTAGGAAAATATCTCGAAGTGTTGATAACCGATCTGGTATCTGCACTTACTTGCAAAACTGTCTAGCATATGGAATCCAAGGAATCTCCACTACGTGGAAAATTTACTAACTTCCCTCCCTATTCGTAGCCAACTATGGTTCTCAATAGGAAATCTATCCTTACTCCTATCCCCTGTCAAAGCTGAATACCCCCAACGGGAGTATTCCTTGGCCCCATCCTATTCCGAATTCTCATCCAACGATATCTCTAATTCTCCATCTTTAAATCTTTGCTCATGACCTCCTCTCGCCTCAGAATTCAAGATACCTTGAAGAAATCACAACTGTCAAAATTCTTGGAAAATGACCTCTTTAACCAAAAAGACAATGAAAATAATCAATCTCATATCTACTCTCTTTATCTTCTCTCTTCCTGAGACCATAAGGACGCAAAACACTTCCCATCTCCAATTCTCCAAAACAAACATTCATCGAAGAAGTTTAGTCACTCAAACTCTTTGGGATCTCACTCTCAGCACAATCTCTCTGAAGCCAACATAATAATACAAGCTGGCCTCCAAAGCCAGACGACTGGTGACATCCTTCCTTTATGCAAAGTCCTTCCTTGGCACACTGAAATGTACGAATGAAAAGCAGAGACTTGCGTGAAGCGGGTTTACTGGTTTTTTCCCAATAAACATTTAGCTCAATAACCCTGATGGATCCCAAAGGTTCAAATCCCATCTGCAATATTGTGTTGATTGTCCTTTATCAACCAATGTTTTATGTATACATTCATGTTCGAAAGTAACTGATGTCTCCCTAATGTCCTTGTCAAAAATAATATTTTTTTAAACACTTCATGAGTTGTCAAATGTTTAAAACAATGAGACGTACATACTATGTACATCCAATTGTTATCTTTTTGTTGTTTTCATTGTAGTACGTTCTTAGTTCATAGTACATGTCCTGCTGATACCTGCGATGTTGGGATAATGCATGCAGTGCAGGTATTATGGACTGTACACCCTTTCATCGCCTGTATGGATTTCTCAACGTGGACCCTTTCATTGAAGAACCTTCTTGGTGCCAGAGCGTTGTGATCACAAGTTCCTTTTCCTGACTTACCTTTATCCCTGTTTTGGCCAAAAGCGGACAACAGTCCATACAAGGACCAAGCTTAGCACGAACACTTCGTAATGAGTAACTGGCACCGGAGAAGATGACGTGTCGGGATAAACAATGTGAATTGTATTCTCTTCCTCTCTTCTCCCCCTCATTCAGCACCAAGTTGTGGTTGAAATGGCAGGAAAAAACTGCTTTGTGTGGATTCTGAACCACCGTGCACATGCATTGGTAACACACCTGTTTATTCCATCTCATTGTAAAATGCTCCCTCTTCACCACATCTGTCTCGTTCATCTGGTTACAAGTCACCCTCCTCCTTGTTTACTCTTTCACTTCCCTATAAAGTCCTCGGGTGTGAAACACAGTGGTGGTTTTCAGTGCCTGATTTCTGCCCCCATCTGTGATCAGAGCTTATACAAACTAGTCCTTCACGCCATTTTCTTGGCTGCAAATGTGAACAAAAACATTGGATGGAGAAAATCCACGGAGAGGTGCTTCATCTCTTCTGGGTTGCCACTGACAAACCAGACATAATCTGCCGAACAGAAACTTTCTTCCCTCAAGACGTCTCTGACTCCTAAGTATCTCTGCCTGGTTACTCCCTCCTCCAGTATGAGAGACCTGAGCCTCGTCCTGGTGGAGGAGTTGCTCTATTCATCAAAGACTCC
>CM068953.1:45036574-45054875 GCA_035128595.1 Eptatretus atami
CTTACATCTGAAGAAGGTGGCCAACATACAAAATGGGGTCACTAGGTCCAGCATGATAAAGGGCACTTGCTCTTGCCATGGTTTTTTCAGCCAGCTGGTATGCTCCGAGTGTGGAGTCACTCCTCTCATGCCCAAGAGATGTGGTACAGTCCTAATAGTCGTAGGCCATTTGTGCATGGCCTGAACCATAACGTGTTGTGGACGCCTGCACCTCTATGCCGGCATTGTCCACAATCAAACGAAGGACAGTCACCCTCCTGTGATAGAACGAGCACGCCAGGAATTAGCTCATCGTCTTCTCTGTATTCAAATTGATACCGGCCAAAAGAGGGCTCCAATCAGGGCAGATCTTCCTCCGATGATATCCAGCCCCCTGCAAGGACATCCCTTACGGGATAGAGGCTGGTCCAAATTCACGGTCGGGCCTCATCAGTTGTCTTTCAAACCCAAAGGTTCCCTCTGCCAAGGAGTTCGTTAGCCATGGCTATCTGGCTATGCTTTATGCTTTAGGGTTTGGGTTTGAAGATGTAGGATGTTGATGCACGTGATGCTGGGTTTATGACACAATGACACTGACATTTGCTCGCTGTGGAGTTCAACAATGGGAGCACTCCTCGGCTTTTCCTCTATGTCAAAGCGTTGGCGACCAGTATGATCTTGGAAGCTTTTACCAATGCCGAGCCTGTTTTACGTAGCTGGGAAGTGTAGCGACGAAGAGAAGAAAGTTAAGGAAGAACAGAGGGAGAGAGAGAGAAGATGTGCGACACTAGAGAAGAAGAATAGTAAGATTAAGATAGGAATAGAATAGATAGAATAAGGTACGTAGAGGAGAGAAGAAGAAGAAGCGGAACTGGCAGGTCCCTTATGTCCTCCATTTACTGTGTTGTGTTTATTAGGAATTACTGATTTGGTATGACAGGACGGTGACAGAGGTAAAGGCTGTTTTATAAGATGTCTCGCCTGGTCGGTTTTGTTTCTCGCCTGACTGCTAACTGCTGCATTGGTGATTGCAGGCGGAATTGCATCACAGTGTTCATCCCGTTCAGGGGACGTTCCCGTGTGTGTTGGTTCCATCTGCTTGAATTGGGTTTTGGTGATCATTAAGATTTGTTGGGAAGGGAGGCGATTATTCTGACACTCGGTTTTCACAATCCCCCTGCATCATCCTCTGATATGGACATCAAAGATCTGTGCGTGTCTTTGTAATGTTTCTGCTTCTGTGTTTATTCAACGTTATACTTTTTTTTGTTCGGATTGTTGCACAATTACCATACGTTACGACCCAATTTAGACTTTGTTTTTGGTTTTCACTGTGCAAAGCCTTCTTTTGAGGGCTTTCCATTCTAGTGATATTAAAACGCATTTGGTTGTTAAAGGTGACAATAACACAAGAATTCGACAGTTTGTCCGATGGCCTTTCCTGTGAATGCCAGCTGGACCGACATGAGCAGATGGTCACATTGCCTTGTGCTGCCGACGCTGTACATGAGTAACATGGTCGTGTGAACAAATGAGCGTGTGACTTGCAAGATCCGAGTCTGTCAAACAAGCAATGCTGGATAGTCTCACTAATCCTGCAACACTTGAGTGTCTCAACAACTACCAAGGTGAGGTCTTCAATCTTGGACACACGCAACACCTTTTTGCATTGATCTTATATTGGCGAAGGCAGTTTTAATTGACACATTTTGGACCTGGCGGAGGACGGTGGCTCGATTGCCTTGGGTATCGGTGCACCGAAGTGTATCACCGCTCGCGCTCAACTATTGGCTACACCTCGGTGATGCGCGATTGAGATGACTCCTTATTGTTGGCTGCAGGGCACCAGATGGACAAAGAGACCCCGTGGACCTGACGCAATATTATGGTGACGATGGACTTTCTGCAAGGATGTGAACTGAAAGTTGGACATGAAGAAACTGACAGTAAGGTGAACAAAGGTTCTAGTTTTCCATGGACACACTATCTTCCTCAAATGGCCTGAAGGGTCGTTCCCAAGGTGGGGCCTTTGGAAAATCTCACCCAGCATGTGATGAAGGCGGTCCAATGTTTCGTCGTTGTGACCTAACGTTGCGAATTCCAGCGACACCTCCCTGAGGTAAGGGAACGTTGAGGGACTGCGGCGAAGGTATGCAATCGCTACCAAACACGATTGCCCTGCCATAGGGGAAATGAGCACCGTGGTCTACGGTTCACCACCATGCTTATTAACGTGGTATATGAACCATCTCCACATGCAGTACCTACAAATGATCTAAGGCCAAAATGGACACAATGGTTTGCTGTCTCATGCGGGGAGGACACCAGTTGTATATGTGTAAGGTTGGCATAACGCTGATGGAGAACTACGCAAAAATCAAAAGATACCTGAGCATGGGTGTTTTGATGTCAACGTCCACACTTACCTGTGTGGCGGGACGTGTCACGAGCGAATGTATACAAGCTGCTCCAATGCATTTTCTGAAGCCCTCCTTAAAGCTCACCCAGCAACGCCGAGATGCTGCTCAGGCTCAGAATAACAGCTCAGGTTGATGCAACAAGCGCTGGAACTGAGGTTATTTCAGCACGAACTTCAGAGGACAACAGCAGTGGCGGTAATACCGTGGGACCTATTGCCGACGCAACACTAGTTTTGTAGCAGTTCGAGCAGGAGCAGTACAGTCGTGTGCGTCAGAATTCAGGACATTACCTGACCATCACTGATCATGCCTGCTTCAGAAATCAGACATCACACAGAGAGACAGATTACATAAAGCATTAAAAGTGATTGTGCGTCACCAAGATGGCCTGCCGAGCTGAGGAGGAATCTCTTGCTTATTAGAGAATTACTGGCTTGTGGGAGATGAAGTTAGTGTGCATGATGGCCATGCTGTTCACAGGGGTCAGCGTTGTATACCAAAGCTCACTCGCGCCGCAGAGATGGCTGGACCGAATCCACTCAGCCAAATTGGGAGGAGCCTGATGCATGCTGCAGACATAGCATGTGTACCTCTCTTACTGACCCACACATGCAGCGAGATTCATGACTGCGTTAATTGTTCCAGTATGCAGATGTACTTGCCCCGCTCCGATGCCGCAGAAGAGACGATTGTGTACTTAAGCTTGTCCATCACCGGCCCACTGGAGCAGGGAGATCAGTATGGAGTAATCATGATAACATGGAAGACTTCCTCCTGCTCTCGGTCGACCTCACTATTTTTTGACTTCTGGGAAATTGAAGCTTATCCTAGACCTGTCTGCTGGACAGAATAAGTCCGTGCTGCATGCAAGGCGCCGTCGGCAGCCCTTCATGATGCAACGGTATCGTGGTAATCTCTGACAATGGGGCACGCAATGCAGGCGATCTAGTTCAGATGCTTTACATCGAATGAATTTTAACATCTTACCTCCTCTCTCCAATACCCAAAAGCCAGCGCAAAGATGAGTTCTGCTGTCATATCTAACGGTTTGCAACAACACCGCCTACCGCACCAACAGGCTACTCTACGGCCAACCCACCCGAATACACGGACTCAACGGATGTTGATGAAATGACCCCTGGAAGGTCATACTCCAGTGGAGGATACACCAATCGAAGGGTTTCTCGTCTTGGTAGCAAGCCAGCTTCGCCGCGCCTTGATCGTCCAGCAGGTTGAAGACGCCCTTACTTGTGGCTAACAAGTTGCTTAGCCCTTGTGTGACCAGATGTCTTGAGAGAAAACGTGTCAAAAAGTACGATATTCCAAGCCTCGCCTTCTCTTGAAGGCTCGACACAGGAACACTACCTTAGCTGAATGTGGTGAGTACCTCCGCTTGATTAGATCGCCCTGCCTTGGGACCGGACAGGTTCCCTGGAAGTTAGGACCTGTTGCCTGCAAACGTTGCCGCCGACGCTACCTTATCTCTCACTCGGATGTGTAAGGTCTCTGTCCATCGCCGCATGGACCGTTGCGCTGGAGTGGTGGGTCGAGCAGATTTCTCCGCTGTTAGATGAACAGCCTGTTAGAATGGCAGTACGAGCATCCGCCGACTGACCCCACCCTGTGGGATCCATGTTGGGACAACGGCCTTGAGCCTGGGGGTGCCACGCTGACAATTCGGGTTGCTAGTTAGCACACCGCGGGGAGGGGGTGAGCACACCTCAACACGGCCGAGGTCAAGAGTCCTCCCTCACCGGCCAGCTGTTTGTCTCCGACGTTGGACAGACTGTTCACAACTTCCGGATGATTTTGCTGAACTGTCACGCGAGGAATGGGCCTGTGGTGTTGCATGTGACTGTTTCATGATCGAATTATTCAGTCCTGCATCGTCCTCCCTCCTTGATGTTCCAATTTGACGTGCGAAGAGGAGCAGATAGGTCAAGTGATAAGCCACTATTCATAAACTTAATTAACTTGTTGAATACTTTGGTTTGCTAAAAAGTTGGTGCTTACCAGCACGATACTTCTTTCATGCTTAATTGTTGTGTTTCCTGTTTACTCTCGTTCCAAAAGGCCGGCGCAGATAAATTGCATTAACTACAAGATTTAGTTTTTCGTCGACATTTCACACATGTAACTGTGCTACGAACCAATGAGGAAACTTTGCGTCATTGCTGCAAAGAAGAAATTTATTCAAACTCTAAAACACATTTCACTTTGTTTTTACACAGATTTGCAGTCTATTTGCCATTTTAAAACACTTCGTTCACACATTTCCTCTTCGGCACATCTTGGATCAGGTAAAATCACTTGTGTTTCCATGGAACGCTGCCTATTCAAATACTAAACTTCAGTTTCACTTTAAAACGATCATCTCGCAGTGATACACGGTTGCTTTAATTATTCAATCGAGCAATCAGAGCTCTTACACAAAAGGGGATCAGGAGGGCTTCCTTGTTGAGGGACATATGACTGACAAACATTGTACTGAGGGAGAAGCGGAGTGAGGATGAGAGGGGAGAGGGGAGGGGGAGGAGAGCAGGGGAGGCGGAGAGCAAGGAGGGAAAATTATCTCAGACGAGATTCGCGGTCGACTTTGGTTGGACCCCGTTGTTTGACCCTGCGGGAGGCCGCGTGCAATGAGAGCTTCAGCCGATTTGGCCGCTCTGTTCTCCGGAAATTCAGATGACAATCGTTAAGTAAAAATTGGTGAATCTAGCTCTATTCTATTTTACTGTGGAACATACCATGGTTTTATAGTATACCCCAATAGAGTGTTTTTATAAAACCCAGGGGTTTTTTGCTGCATGGGCGGGTGGCGGTGCACGATCCGAACCGCTACCATGTTCCCTATCCAGCATGGCGAGGCATGTGGGTTTCCAGGCGCATCATGTTTCAGAGGTGTGCGTCATTGTCAGGAAAATATTTCCGCCCACTGCCTTGACCAGGGAGACCTCTGCATTGTGGATGTCGATTGACTGTCTCTGGCCTGTCCGAGCAGAGGACGCGTACCTTCAATGATTTATTGATTTTATTTTTGTTTGTTTTGTCTTTCCTAGCATTTTTTCGCCTCAGTATTTTTTATCTTTTAGTATTGAAGTTTTTGTTCGCATTTGTTTTGATCTCTTTACTTTAGTGGCACTTCGCATCACATTGGTTTTTTGAGGAAAGCACCAAATTTGCACATTGTTATGTTATTAGCTAAGTTTGCCCATTTATCTCCAGTATGTATATCTATTTCTTTTCCGTTTATTTTGTTTTACGTTTTCCTCCAACAGTTTACTTAATTTGGAAAATAAATAAAAACAACAAAACTCATTCTCACTTGTTTGTGTTGCTTTCTTTTTAATCTTGGGCTTGGGGACCTTTTTTTTGTTATATATTGTTGATTGGAACAACGAGCATACTGTTTATGTAAGTTGGTTCTGTTACACAAGAAAGCAAAGCATACCGATACCAGATTTAATCTATCTAATGGTTGCCTTTCTCTTTGACACCAGAGTGTGTAATTGGTATTCAGTTAAGGTCTATTCTTGATTTGTTTGTGTGTACATGACTTGGATCTGGAAAATGAATTTTAGGGGAAAACAGGCGTTTTGAACACGTAGTGTTACATTTTGATGTGGATTTCTGAATGTTGTTCCAGAACGGTTTACTGTTTTGTGTTTTGTGTTAGTTTGAGAAATGAGGTGTTGCTTGCAGGGAACTGTGTGTAACAATCGAGAAGAACTTCGTAAGTTAACAAAGGAGATGTTGGATGTGTTAGCTTGATTTGAACCACCACACCTAGGTGATGGCATATGGCATTGGCTTAAGGTGCCATGCCGTACATGCCAAGTAAGGTGGACACTCTAGCTCGCTCACACATCTCATTCCAATATGGGATTCACTAAACTTGGTTCCCCCTTTGGCCGATATTAAACAGCCTCCGCTCTTCTGAGAAGGCTTTCCACTACATGATGAACTTTATTGCTGTGGGGATTTGTTCATTTCAGCACAAGGCATCCAGTTGAGGTGGGCCAATGATGTTGGCGATTTAGTCTGGCTGCTCAGTCGTATCAATTCTCCCAAAGTTGTTTCATGGGTTGAGGTCAGGGCTCCTGTTGCAGGCCAGTCAGTTCTTTCCACACCGATCTCGAAAACCTCTACTGTATGGATCTTGCTATTGTGCACAGGTGCATTGTGCTTGTCATGCTGACACAGGAAGGGCCTTCCCCAAAATTGACACAAGAAGATTGGGAATACAGACATGTCGTCTGGAATGCCATTGTGATGCTTGTGCGTGAAGACTTTTCCTTCATGACGAGGGGCCTAGCCGACATTGAAAAACAGCCCCAACCATTATTCTCCTCCACAACTTTACATTGGCGACTGCATCGGTAGGTATGTTCTCCTGGCATAGCCAAACCGTTCCTTCGTCAGACCTGTCAGATGTGAGCAGATTCTCCTCCCGAGAACGCGGTCTTCCTCCAAAATCACATGGCGGTGAGTTGTTTACACACTCCAGCGCGACTTGGCATGGCGCATGGTGATCTTTCGGTGTGTCGGTCTCGCCATGGATAATCCCATTTCATGAAGCTCTCGAGACAGTGTTAGTGCTGATAGTTGCTTCTTATTCAGTTTGGAACTTGCTTTAGTGAGTGTCTGCACGATCACAGACAATTTTGTCCACGCTACGCGCTTCCAGCACTTTGCAAGTCCATTCTGTGTGAACTTGTGCTTGCATACCACTTCACGCGCTAGCATGTTGTTGCTGCTTGACTGTTTCCACTTCACAAAGACAAGCACTTACAATTGACGGCCTCCCCCCTCCGTCGGCAGCTCCCAATGGCAGATTTGGACGAACTGCACTTAGTTGGAACAAGGTGGGATCCGCATGATGGTGAAACAGTTGAAAGTCACTGAGCTCTTCGTGCGGCCCATTCTTCTGCCATGCTTGTCTATGGGAGATTGCATGTTTGAATGTGCTTGTTTTATACCGTCAGAATGGATGTGGCCCTGATAGCAATCCACATTAGAGGGTCTGTCAATTACTTTTGGCATGTGGTGTATGTAGTAAGACCACCTTCAGGACACCAGGACGTTGTAGTGTTGTTCGTTGCAAAACGTGTTTTATGACGAGCAAAGAAAACCGGCACCATCTTGGCCTGCAACCAAAATAGAAAACGGTTTCATGCACAAAGGACAACAGTTGGATGTCTTTCCTACGACATGAGTCGAGTCCATGTCTACGTGTCAGCCTCGTCGTTACCGTGTCTATCCCATGTCTTACATGTCTTCCCATTTATTGTGGATTGTCACCGTTCGCTTGCTGCATGAATGTAGATGTGTAAGGAACCGATTCACATATCAATTCGGTCAATGAACTGGGATAACTCATCGATTAACTAGCCGTGTTCAAGATCACTTCAGTCTTATTTTTCTGTCTCAGTATATCGTGAACTAGCAGTACCAACGCAGCTCGTGTAGTTAGTACGCGACTTGACCTACCCTCACACTGTTCCAGGATATCATTAACTTGAAAAAAGCAGTTATACATGATAAACTGGTTTCTGATCCCGAGAATATCGAAAAACAAGACGGTCCTCCCAACAATTTACAGGGAACAGTTCTTGCCTTTACTACGAACAACTACCAATTACGAGCGTATTAAAAAAACGTCTTTTTACACTTGCTACACGTGGCCTGGGACAGCACACTCAACCTGGGACACAATCAACTCTGCTTCGTTCTGGTGTTCCGTCTCTAATGATATCTCTAATCAGACATCTCTTGACTGGTGTTCTTTCAAATATTTGTTGTGAATACGGATGCTTGAGAGATTGGTGAGGAGATGATGATGAGGAAAGTGGGAGGCTGTGGAACGTGAGGGAGAGCCTGCTTAACAGTTCAGAGGATGTGGAAGTTTGTGGTGGAAATAAATGGATTGTGCCCTGCAATCAATCACATGTTTAGCTGTGTTGAGTGACCGTTAACAATCTTCCTCTTACTCATTCATTTGAGAAAACAAATTTCATTAATACTTTTGTTTCCTTTTTTTACTGAACAACCACAACCCTTTTAGTTGCAATGTCCTGTGTTGATACACCGGTCGGCCGGAGCAGGGCAGGAAAGATTTACACATTTCACTCCAGAGATGCTGTAAAAACGCAGGCCCAAAAAATCTCAAACTAAGCTCCTATTGTACTATTACATGTTACCTGATAAACATACATGTGTGGAAGTAAAGTAACAACACCCTGACCTGGACGACACTTTCACTCGATTACAAACCATCGTCAGGACGGATTCCTCACCATCGATTGTGAATTCTTCCTTGACAGTTACAGCAGGCACGGGTCAACAAACTCCTGACGTCCATATCCGGTTCGGTAACTTTGGACAACGACCATCGACCGAGAGTGTGTCTCCCCTGAAACAGGATTTTCGATTCGGGTCACAGCTACACGCTCGCCTGGGCGAGTCCTTACCCAGCGGCCGTACACTGCGGACCGGAGTGATGCCGGGAGTGCGCACAGTGCGTTGTCCTTTGCATTAACAGCTCAGGTCCGAGTCCTTTCATTCCTCAACATCTCAACAGTCCATGATGCGGGTTTATTCAATGGTGGTTAAGAACATTTATAAAGTTTGTAATTTATTTTACAATTTCAGGTTGTCGCCTGTGACACGTGACATGGAGTTTACTGGATAAACGGCGGCGCGCGTCACGCACCAGACTCACGCTGACCTGAGGGTGTGTTCCCCGTTAACAGCTATTCGATTGAGCGTGTCAGCATAATCGGACTGGAACGGAGCGCTTCGGAAGCGCTTAACACATGGCTGAGCTCCATCACTGAATTATGTGGTTAATTCAACTAATGGTGTCGGGCCAGTCGTGTTGTCCGTTTTCCTCGGTCTCTGTGTGACAATTTCCCAAACTTGCCTGCAAATTGTGTTTGCGAGCGGCTACAGAGTACGAGGATGAGGGAAGACAGATAAGATGACTTTTGATTCGCGGTCGTTAAGGTGGAATTGACAACAACAATTTACTGACTGGACAAAGCACCACTTGGTACTCAAGCTGTCCGTTGGCCGAATAAGATCTATTTTGGAAGGGGGAGCTCAGGTCAATGGTCACCCCATGCAGGTCAAGGTCAAAAGGTCCCAACTGACATTTTCTGCTTCCTCTCAGATGACATCGTGCCGGAGTCTATCAAAATACTCTGTTTACAAATCAGTTTAGTTCGCCCTCATTTTGCTTCTTATATCGCTCATCACTATATGTCGAAATTACTATGCAATTGTATTGGTACTAGTGGCTTAAAAAAGGCTGGTTTTCCCACGTTTCAGTACCATTAGGGACGCACACTGGTCAGGACCGTAAAATCTCGCCAAACCATTACTACTAGGATTACCAGCAACAACTTGCTACACAGGTACTTGGCGCTAACCTGCATTTTCACTAAGGGGAGCCCAGTCAAGTTTACCCGATGAGGTCATGTCAATGGGTCAAAAACGTCAATGACTATTTGCTGTATTTTCGCGAGAGATGCTTGCTACATGTATCTAAGTACGCGTGTCCAGATTACCGATGCAATTATGTTTCATCTATGTTTTATCCGAGTAGACACTGGAAATGGCAAATTCTGTCAAATCACATTACAAACTTGGCTAAACCTCCAGTGTCCCACTTAGTCCTGTCCTTGGATCAGATTCTTCAAGTTAACCGGGCCGGGACCACTGCATCAACGTAGTGACATTGGATAGAAGATGGGTTATTGGTACCCATTCCACAAGCAAGTCTCGACGCCTTGACGTATGGCGGGCTGCGTAGTTCGATCTCCGGCGCCGCTTAGCTTCCTCTTTCCACGTCCCTCCGCGAGACGCTTGGGAACCAACCATCCCGGCAGTGGCTCCAATCGTAATTTTGGCATTGGCCGATTCGTGTGCCACCGAGCGGGTGTTCGGATGGACGCTCTTGCTTGTCCCAGAACTGCATATCACATTGATGGGAGCGCCATTCCATTTCAATCGGAACAGACACATAACGTTCTTGAGGAACATGGTGTATGCTGGCACCTGTCCATCCTCAGGTGAGTTGGAATACGGGGAACGTATTCCTTCTTGCAGTCGGATTGGCACGACACACCAAGTCTCCCCAATCAAGCGTCGCCGTCGACCTGGAATAGAAGAGTTAAATACAAAGGAGTCGTCTGTATTCGGTTTCCGTATCGGGACCTAAATTAGGATATTGTCATGAACTATACACTCCAGACAGCCCTATCTATGCCACAGGCTTGATTTCGGTTTCAGTCACGTTGGACTCCCGACACTCAATGAGGCAATTTGCGTAAAAAATATAGGACATCAACTTAGTACATATGAAATTATAGTGATTTATAACTACTGAATTTATTTAAAGTCACACCTTTCAGTGGAATTTGAAAAATCAAAAGTCTGGTTTACAATTGGCACAAAAATTTACGACACTATTTGAATTCCATGCTTGTTATTTTATTGATTTTCTTTGTATTGCGCAGAACGTGACTTTTATAACATGTTCCCATTAGTCGATAAATCATTCACAAAATGGTCAAAGGTGGTAACGCAAGATGGAATGGATAAGGTGCAACTCAGGTGTCAAATTACAGAGGACAGCTACTCAGCCTTGGTAGCACTTTCTGTTTTTGATTGGCGGCTCGGCATGCAAAAATAGGCATTGTTGCTCCTCTCAGCCAGAATAAATGGTGTCATTTAAAGCTGTTTTTACAGCTATTTAAAGCGTCAGCGCGCTAACTTGTATTTAGATGGTGGTTTCACTTGTTGCATGACTTGTATGGCACGCGGTACTAAATAAAAGACTTCGAAAGGTCTCCGCACTGGCACCTCTCTGGTTTGTCGTGCCAGGCCGCCGGTCATGCCCTTGTTATGCCCTTTTTTGGCTTTCTTGCCTCTTCTTAGCTCAACCCCTCCTCGCTCCGCTGAGGTCATTATCCCTGATCGATCTCCAAGCGTTCAATACATTTAACAGCTTAGTTCTCTCTCATTGATGTTGACAACAGGCAGACGAGTGTGTGCACCAACCGTACCAGACCTTCTCCTGGCGGCTTCTGGCATTCATCAATTCTGCTGACGATTGATCGATCGTCTTTTCTGCCAGTCATTAACCGGAGTCAGCAATTGAAACGACCTCGATTTTATCTTCCTGGAGTGGCATTGTCAAATTTCACTCCACTGAGGATATCAACACATGATGCCTAATATATCTCTCATTTAATTAGTGAGTACGCATTCTTTGTCCTTACGACGGGAACAACATGGATTGAAAACCGGATTTTCGCAGTTCGCCTCTACAAGATTGAAATCTCTCGCCGCAGCCGCCGCACATTTTGTCGCCTTCTTCCAGCGGTTCGCTCGCCAACAACAGGGCATTCTTTGGGCCGTGGCTAACGACGAAAATTCGCACAGGACTGATGATTAAGTGCCAAATGCATTTTTGTGCTTGCTCCCTGGTCCAAACTGTGTTTAGATACGATCAGATAGAAGCCCCGTGTACCTTAAGTTTCCGGTGCTTCTTGTCGGCAGTCCAGTTAAATGTTTTACCGAAGAGCGACTGGTAGAGATGGAGGAGAAGGAGGGCTCGACCTTTAGGGCTGGGGCTGTTATATTGTCACCCAATGTAGTTGTGCTTCTCGAGACGAGGGGCGTGGTCGCCGGACCCATGAGTGAGTGGGGTTGATGTTTGCTATGTTTGTAGTCTGAGAATTTATGGAGAAAATAGTAGAGTAAAATTAAATGATGACATTACACGTGTTAATTAATTTTTGAATGTTATATACAGGGTATATGTTTGTCTCTTGAACATCTTCCATGGTTGATGTTGGTTTAAACAACAATGGGCGTCTATATTCTTTATACACGAAGCACTTCTTTGATTCACCTCCGTCCTTAGTGGAGTGGTTGAAGACGGGTTGTATGGATGTAGATTGGTTTGGCAAGCGCATATCCTCCTTAGACTCAACCCGGCTTGAGCTGTTGTTGCTCTGATTGGAAACGATAAAGATTAGAATACACAAAGGTCCACAACAAGACTTACACACGAGGACGTGTACAACAAGGATACACACAACAGGATGTACACCAGTTCACTAGGGATGAAGGATGTACACAGAGGATGTACACTAGGTGTTACACAGATCAGTACACAGGAATGTACACACAGGTTTCACTAAGGCTGTACCAAGGGATGATCACAAAGGTATATGTACACATGATGTACACAGATGTACTAGCGAAGGATTATCACACAAGGATGTACACAACCCCAAGTGTATGTCACCAAACAGGATGTACCAAGATATGACACAAGGATGTACACACTTAAGGATGGCCACAAGGGACTATGTACACAAGCGCTATTTACGCAAGGCCCATGTAACACCGAGGATGTAGCACAAGGATAGTTCACGACGGATGTACACACAGGAGACGAAGGGTTAAAAACAAGGAGCTGATACTCCAACGGAGCACCAAGGATACGCCAAGGAATCGTATCACCAGACACACAGGAGACACACAAGTGCCATGTCACAGGATGTTATCACAGGGATTATCACACAGGAGTGTGCGCCAAGTGATCTGCTACACACAAGGTGCTGTAACGAAGGATTCCAAGATTACCCCGGCATACATCAAAGAGATGTACACCAAGGATGTAACACAAGGTGTCACAGAAGGTTATGTACACACAGGAGATTCCACAAGGTGTAACACACGGATACACACATGGATGTTACACACTAGGATAACACCAGGATATCACACAAGATGTTTTACACACAGTGGATGTACACACCCAGGGATACACCAGGATAACAGCACAGGATGTACCACAGTTCACTTAAGGATCGTACAGGCACAGGATGGAACAAGGGCGTACACCAGGAGTCACATAAGGATACAAACAAGGCTACACACAAGTATGTTCACAAGGTATAGGACCAGGAGGAGCCAGTGGTGTTCCTGTAGTACATTTTTGTTCCACATCACACTGTAATATTTGAAAAAGAAACTACAATATTTTCTTTTTCAGGGAGGGAGGGAGGGGGACGTGCGACAATGGTCGCGGTAATTTGGAAGTTGATAAACACATCCACACTCATATGACGCGACCCCAAGCGAGCATCTCCCACGATACAGTAGCGGAATCAGCCCATCCCCTCCCCTTACCTAAGAGTTCTTCAACATCCCGTACCCCTCTTCCTTGTTCAACATCCTCCAATACCCCTCTATCCTTCAACATCCTCATACCCTCTTCTTTCAAATCCCATACCTCTATTCCCTCGAAACTTCCAGGTACTTTATAGAATGTCTATCTTTACACTATATGTCCTGTTTTTGATGCATTCGGCTTTCAGGGGGACTTCCATCCTGCATTCGACTCCTCTTGAATAAAGACCCTGTTCACGACCCGTGATGATGTTGGTTCTTGGGGCTGATAGAGTACATTAAATTGTGTGATTAAGACCCTGATTTCAAAATAATGAATATGATTAGTCTGAATACAAGTACTCAACTATGATATGATGCGTTTATGTCTATATCTTGGAATCAACCTATTTATTTTCCTTGTATGGAGCTCACCTGTTACTATTAAATGTTGCTAAGCAGCGTGATGTTTAAGCGATCCTGTGACGTAGTTGCATTATGACGAATATTGCCTTTTCTTTAAAAGGGATCTCAATTAAGGTTTTTAAACAGGACGCTAACGTGGTGCGATACTGTGATTTCGAGAACGTGTGTCAGATGTATTCACGAGTAGCCCTGGTCGCTTCGAGGTATATATCTTCCTACGTCTTGGGGACAGCGAGCCTGATTTTACCTACATACTTGAGACTTGTAACCTTTAACGGGCCGCATGTGGGGTTGGCGTGTAGTTGACTCTTCTCGCATCTCCTGTGCGATTAAATGTCGGGGTAGTTTGGAGTTGTGTTCAACTCTCACCGCAGGCCTTGGAAGTCGTGTCAAGAACGCTGGCTGAAGATAAGTGGTTCATACTGGAAATTGTCTGAGACGGTGCACTGGTAGGGTCACGTGTCGCAAATAGTTTTTTTTTTAAAACTGTGGCTGATATTCTGGGCTTATCAGCGAGATTCTCCGGTTAGTGGTTGAAAGATCTGGTGAGGTAGGAATTTTATCGTACTTGTCCGGATTGTGTGTGTTTCACTGACACGTGGGAAGCAGATTCGGCCATCGAGCACAGTACCAGGCGTGAATCTCTTGTTATTGTCGGGAAACGCGATCACAGAACGGCGGCCCCGCCGGCGGCATTCTTTATCAAAGAAACCAATCTACGTGCTGGTCTCGAACATCAGCACAGGTAACAGCACAGTTCCTCTGCTTAGCAAATGGTCAGAATTAACTAGCCAAATCCTCCAAGTCTGAGGCCGCGTTTCTGATCCTACGGGGCGAACCGGGCAGCTCGGAGAGCATAGAAACAGTCTATTCCCCTGATCCGAGTAGGGAGATATACCAGGAGGCTGTCCGATTTGCCAGGCGCGACCAGGATGGGGTGGAGGACGGGACGCTTGTGCATTTTCTGGTCGCGGACTGGTTCAGGCTAACACTCGAACTCAGCTGAGTTCCAGTCTCCATGCGCCAAGACTGTCATGTGTTCGGCTATTCTGTCGACAGACACTGGACGATTTCAACAGAAACCGAGATACCCGGTGGTGTGAGTCTCCTTCATGTCACGACCTCAAGTAAGTTACCCTTGTACGAGCATGGTGATTAGCTCGAATGCGATCATGACATCTTGGTTAATTCGTCGCCGGTCTTTCCACGTTTACGAATCTTCAGTATGGGTTCAACCAATTGTTCGTCTGGTTCTCGGTTTCTACCGGAGGGTTACCAACGAGACCACTGCTTGGGACCACTTAGAACCCACAATTGTGGAAGTCCGCCGCTCGCACGCAGGCCCAGTCTGTTAACGTACATTACACGTGCCTACTTAGAGGTACGAAAAGCGGCGAATGAACTGGGATACGAGCCCGAGACCAACAGATCTCCTAGGGTCTCATACAGTACTATCGTCTAGCATCTCATAGCATCCGGTTGCCCACTTCACGTCTATAGGCGTTTCGCTCGAGATACCTGTTGATGTGGGTGGAACAGCATTTGCTACTAGTGAAGATAAACACCAATCCACCATTGGCACGTTGCATAGATGCGCCCCCTCCTCTCCGCAAACACGTACTTTAGCCAACTTAACCCAAGACTTCAGCCTGGCCTTCGTTGCTGTGGTGGGGTCTCGGTGCTGCTCATTCAGATGCTTTGACACTAATTTACTGAACCAGTGAAGATCATGATTGAAAAACGGGTGGTCAGACTTGCGGCCATTTGATCAGAACTGGTATTACTTGCAATGGCTTTCATTTTGTTCGCAACAAGCAATGACCGCTAGTTTTCCAGCGGTGGGTGGTTCATTGCACGTTTGTGGATTAGCCATGCCACCCATCTTCTCGGACCTCGTTGTCAGAGATACCGCATCAGACAACAACATGATCATTCGTCCTGTCCTCAATATACTGGAACCGTTTGCCAAATTCTACATTGGATTCTTTGCCAAGGTTGTTGGAAAAGGCACATAAGACGACAACCGCTTCAGTGGATCTGTCCGGCATCTGTACTGGCCCTGCTGTAGGGCCAATCGAACCCTATCCTATCATGCTCAATTTCCTTTTCCGCGCGAGGGCCACTACAAGGGATTACGGGCCTGTAAAGCTTTTGTCTTTAACGGACACCGGGCTGTCGGTAGGGACTGGCATGGCGCGGCTCATCAAGACAAGATTGTCTGAACTTCGGGGCATCTACGTTCTCTCCTCACATAATACACTTTGATCTAAGGAGCTCTGATGAATTCCTCCAGAACGGCAGACAGGGTCTCATAGTGATTAGTAGCGCAGGTAATATCCAATTTCCAGGGTGGGGAGATCACCTGTTATGACACAGGCAGTTGAAACGGATCTGTGGGCTGCATTTCATACAGCCAGCCTGTTGATAGCCGTGAATCGCGCCCCAATCTGAGTATTGTCGAGTACACCCACGGAATCTAATAACATCAGTGAGAGGGTCGGTTGATTCCCAGAGGATGCAGGTTCATCTTCTTGCATGTTTGCAAGCGGAGTAGAGGACCGTCGGCAGTGTTGCCATGTTTCTCATGGTGCCACGGAACTGGGGGTTCATAGCGTGTAGGCGCAAGAACAACGGCCTGGATTGATGATATTTCGGCTGCCACCCTGCCACTGACGAAGCCCTCGTTGGTCGGTTCACAGATCGTGCTCTTCTCTGGCTCAGCATTCGCTGTGTTTTGATGTCTTCGTCCTGCACCGTAATACGGTGGGCGGCGGTGCTGTGTATGAAACTTTCGATTGCTTTCCAGACGAGGTCGTTCTGGCGTCCTTTTCAAATCTCGGGAGCTCTATTCTGGCTCTGCTGCCGAAGTTATAGAGGTGTGAGATGCTCAAACCAAATTCAGGGTGCGTGTGAGATGTAGATACTGAATCGTCATTTTGAAGTTCGGATAGCACTGTCAGGTGCCTCATGCGGATTCTTCGTGCAATGGGTCGCAGAAATTGAGCGGGTTGTTGTAGGGGTCGTTGTGAACGAGGCATCGTTATCTTACTCTGAGTTTGCAGTTCGGCTTGACCGAACCGAAAGATGTCTCTGTCGGCTCGGGATCTTCCTTGTGCCTTCTTTTCGCTTCTTCCTCTTATCTGTGGAGCAGCTCGCCTTCATGGGTTTATTGGGAGGCCAACATTCTTAGGGTCAGGTTGCTCTTTGGTCTTGTGCTTATACTCTTGGCGTCTCATGATTACATGTGGCATTACATTTTCAAAATGCGTTCGCTACTGCATCTGTCGCTCTGTGGTGTTTGCTTCAGCATTTCTTTAAAAACATTGGGTCAAGCTTACGCGGGCGCCCTCCAACCGGACCAAATATTGAGGCCGGAGGTATCACTCGCAGTCCAGTGACTGAATCGCTCACGCTTCTGTGTGGGCCTCTCAAGGGAGCCCCTCCAGTGTGATGATCGCTAAGGTGTCTTCTCGCAACCTTTGTTTAAGCAAGAACGCAACTGTTTTATCCTGTTTCTAGCGTGTGCTCCGTGCGCTGCCCACTTCGTGCACTTCTTCTCGTCAGTGTTTGTTTATTACAGGTTTACTCCTCAGGCGTATCTTTCTGCAACCGAGGTCCGTACATCCAGCCCCTGACACACCGCGAGTGGATTTGAGCGGGGAAGAGGGGCTCACAAACCTGATCTCGTTTCCTGCCACGGGCGGGTGGCCGGATTGCTAACGCAATCCATAACATAGAAGCCGGGTGATCGAGTTTGTTACCGATAGGACACTTTGAATGTGTGCCATTAAAGGGCACATGGTGCATCCCGGGGTCACTTTTCCAGATGAAAGTATGCACGTCCGCAGAGTGGAGTTTCGCTAAAGGACTTTGACTCCTGACCTTAATCGTACATATTATCTCAGTTCATTGATGGAAAGTGAAGGTACTTGTTGCAATACTAGAGACCATGGGCTTGATTCTGGCCTGAAGTCCCGCCTCATCGTCGTCATCCTCTGTACCAACATGAACCAGCCAAAAAGAGGCTCAAATCAAGGAGCAGCTTCCTCCATGATGTCCAGCCCGTGAAAGGAAACATCCCCATTCACAGGATAGAGGCCTGGTCCAGACACATCGAAGCTTGACCACAAGTTGTATTTCAACCCAAAAGAGTCCCTGCCACCAGGAGCTCGTTAGCCATGGCTAATCTGGCTATGCCTTCATCGCTTTAGGGTGGGAATTTGAAGATGTAAGGATGTGATGCAGATGTGGGATTATGACACAAATGACAATGACCTCTGCGACTGTGG
>CM068953.1:45071465-45082687 GCA_035128595.1 Eptatretus atami
ATCAGCCCACAACTTGTAGAAACTGTATCAGCCCACAAATGTAGAAATGTAATCAGCCCACAACTGTAGAACTGTATTCATGCCCCACAACTGGGAACTCTAAATCAGCTCCAAATCTGTAGAACTGAATCAGTCCACAACCGTGAAACTGGAATCAGCAAACTGGTAGAACTGGAATCAGGCCTCACAACTGTTATAAAAACTGTAATCATCCTCACAATGGATGAAAACTGGACATTCAGACCACAGCACTGTAGAAACTGGAATAAGCCCACTAACTGTATAGAACTGAATCAGCCCACAATGTATATAACGTAATCATCCCACAACTAGAGAAACTGAATCAGACCCACAACTGTATAAACTATATCATTCCACAACTGGATATAAGAAACTGTATCAGCACCACAAACTTTAGTAAAACTTGGAATCAAGCCCAACAACTGTAGGAAAACTGTAAACTCAGCCACAGATGTAGAAACTTGAGATCAGCCCACAACTGTACTTAAACTAGTTATCATCCCACAATGAGGAAAGAACGAAACTGAATAGCCCACAACTGTATAAACTGTAATCATCCCCACAACTGTGAAGAAATCTGGAATCAGCCCACAACTGTTAGGAAATCTAAATCAGCCACACTGCTAGACACACTGGAATCAGCCCACAACTTGATATAACTGAATCATCCCACAACTGGATAAACTGGAATGCACGCCACAACTGGTCCATGAATATACTGTGAAAGATTACTACTTAAAACATCATCCCGTAACGCTTTGGACTTGTATGTATTTTGTACTTTCAACAGAGGAGTGTTATCTGTACAATACACAGGTGATATGTTTTCATGGTTATGTACATTACTCTGTTTTGTTATGTATTTGTTTCAGAATTCCACCACTCTCCTTTATATATCTACCATGTATTTATGGCAACAAAATGCTTGTTTTAGAAAAACTTTATTCGCAATGGTCTCATTCATAAATTTCTTATCTCGGGTCGCCCAAAGACCCCTTTTGCACAAAGGCCCACAAATACCGTAGTTCCTGGGACGTGGTAATTATGTTTGGAGAAGAACAGACATCAGTTATGGATTTCGGTACCCCGCTTTTAGAAGGGCTTCATATATTACATGATACATAAGTAGACAGCCTCAGAAGAGCACTTCCCTTGACACTGACAGTTTACGTTTTGTATCCCATTGAAGGCCGGAATCATTGCGAATCCAGTTCTTTGACCAAAATCTAATCAGCTTGTTCTTGTCACACTAACAAATCTATCCAACTATTTTTCATAACTCCGTCTCACAACTTTATTGAGAAATCGGTCTTACATTCACTTTGGCCCCATACTCTCATGGTGAAGGAAATCACTTTTTATAATATTTAAATTCTTTGTTTCGCGGATCCAGACTTCGGATATCCATCAAAATTGATGGTAATTTTCCCTCGTCACCACCCAACCTTTCCACACGTTTCCTCCCGAACCGTGCAAACTTTTTGAGATATTCTACTCAAAACAACATGGGCACAGAACTAACAAGGGAAGACCATAACCTCCCATTCACTTTAGGGTGTGGATGGTAAGAAATAAAAAATTAAATTGAATTTGAGCGGTTTTTGCGTTTTCCAGACATCTAAAATAAACTCAACCTGTTTTCTTGTGTCAGATGAGTTCATGGTGTAGTTGATCAGACAGATAATCATGTGTAGGCAAGAAGAAGACACATTGATGTAGGTCTTTACACACAGTAGTGCCCAAAAGAATAATAAAATAAATTTATAAATATTACAAACCGCAAGCATACAAAACAACAACCACACAGCGTCGTTCGCTCTCGTGTGCCAACTTTGCGTGACCGGAATTCGATATAATTCCTCTAGTTACAGTATTGTGCAATTTAGTTTTAATACCCCATAATATTCATTAGCTGCCAAAAGTATTACCTTTCGGAATGTACGTGGAAGGAAACAAAATAGAAGAGAAGAGAGAGAAAAAAAATTTACTTCCTGTTCGTAAGCATACGCAGCTCTGATTACGAACAGTTATTCACACGTCTAATATGAAACGCGAAACTTGGGCATTGTGTTTATCTATAAATGCCGCATAGAAAGGAAATTATTAGCAATACACGAAGATGCACCATCTGATAGTCTGGACGTATGTCACCCGTTAATGGCGAAGCGTGAGCTTCCCTTCCCCAGTATGGCAACCCACGCAACAAGTTGTCTTGTCATTCTGGTCTTGAGTAAATAAAATGGCATTAACTCGGAAGCATTTGGCTTATACAAACATTGAAAAGCAATCGCTCAGAGGTCCCAAAGAATATACCTGGCAAGTTCAATTAATCGAATCAGCGGTTTGTCGAGAGAAATCAGCGCACCAGACACACAGCACACACACACAGAGCTGACACACTCACACACACACGATATTGCTGAATAAAGATAATAAATGTCAAAGAGTAATGGGAGTCTTGAACATGAATAAGCATCTGACAGCTTGTCAAATGGAGAAAATAGACAGATGAACTGAACGAATTAAAGCACCAGAGTCTATCAGTATTGCAAAATGACTTGCACACTCCATTCAAATGAATCACGTTTCAAGGACAAGTATGTAAGTTTTTATCTCAATCTTGCTTTGTCAAAGTCTTTCACTACGCCTCATACAGCTTGCATGTGTAGTTCGTTGTAGTATTATTCCCAAGTACCTGTTTGTTAAGAACTCAGTAAGTTTTCTTTTTCACTCCTGTTTATCAATGCAGTTCTGTCACGTCTTTACTTCTTAGCTTCTTAGAATTATTTTCAGATTTGGACTATTGCTTTCGTTTTTCTTATTCCATGATTATTGAGACCAAGTCACACCTCGAATGACCAATTTCATCTTAACTTTTTATACTGAATACTCTGTTCCAGTCAAATGATTCCTTTCGTCGATTCATCTTTTGGGTTTCAGGTCTACGTGATGATTTATCTCATTTCAATATAGGGTTTGGTTTGTGTCCACGGATTTCTGAACGGATATTGTGAAGTTTATCAGATGTAAATGCGATCCTCTGTGTAATGATTGTTACCTTTGTAGTGTACGAGTTAGTTCTACATGAGTTTCATACATCCGTCATAAGAGAAATACGTTTCCTGTTTCTAATCCCTAAGAGGAGAATTCGTTTTCTGTTTCTACCATGCAGAACCGCACTTTCCGATTGAGTATAATCCTGACATACAATCGCGTTTGTGGTGTTATTATGTCATTATGTTCTGGTGATGATTTCACAAACTCTTTTCATCCCCAGTTCAAGATGACCTCTTAAAAAACCAATCACAAATTGATTTTTTTGGTCGATACTCCTCATGGGTGGAAAATACTTCCAGGTCTTTCTTTTCTGTGGAGAGTTATCTCTTCAGCAGGCCACAAATGATAACTTTTTTTTCTCAACTGACACCATTGGGTATATACAATTGTGTATTCACAGTGTTTCCTTCAAACTTCACAGATCATTTTAAAACATGGCCAGTCTCGATCCATTTGAAATGCGATTGAAACCTGTCTATTCCAGTTTTAGTGGATGAACTCTTGTTGTATGATATAAGCCATCGACATTCAAGAGGTCACTCGTTATTTATGTGTGTGTTTAGAACACCTCGGTCTCAATGAATCACAATCTTTTTTTAAAGAACCAGAAATTCAAAACATTGTTATATTTTTTTTATCGACCAAGCGAATGTTGTTCCCATGTTTTTGTTTATGTCAAATACTTTAATAATATTTAATTTTTTATTACATATAGTAACTTGTTTCAAAGCAACTCTATGAAGAGTATTTCGTTATTTAGGTTAATCTACTTGTATGTGCTGATTATTTAGTTTTCACATTATCAGGATTAATCTTTACCCTGTACACACAGAAACTACCCCTCTCGAGAATTGTTTTGTAATGACGTCACAGTATCTCAAACTGAAGATGGAGATAAACACAATGAGCTAACTGTTGTATTATTTTTATAATTTAGAACTTTTAGACAGAAGAGTTGTTTTATCTTTTATTTTCTTTCTTTTTATTTTTCGGTAATTCTCTCAATAGATGACTTATTTTATATATTACCTTAGGTTAAATGATAGGAACACCTGTACTTCCTTTGGTTTATGGGATAGGTCCTCTCATCATGTTAAGATAGGGTGTCACATCAAACAAGGAAAGTTAGAGAGGTCGTCACTTTTTCAGTGCGTCATCTCGCTGTAAATTCCCACAGTGAGCTTGAGAACAATCAGAATGGACACCTAATTGATTACCAATGACGCCATTAGCTGGTTGAATTTGAGGACATTCAGAGAGATTTAGATGAATGTTTTGGGAATTTGTGATGGATTTTGTGATTGCGATGAATTACAGATGTTGTTAATCTACATCGACGGGGAGAGGAAATGAGAAAAGTGATCAAATGTTGGACTGGAAAGTTTCTCGCAAAGTCCCCAAGAATTATTTGTGTGATAGAGCTGACCAGATAATTGATTAGTTCAAGTTTACGATCAAACAAGTGATCAGCTTAGAAATGGGTGATTTTTCCATCTCGTTTCTGACTGTGACCCTCTGCTCTTTTCTTCGTGTGAGTCCCCCCAACATGTGTTTTTACAGCGGAGGCATTGCGTCCACCTCTGATGGCAACCACTTCTCTAACCCAAACTATTCAGAACCCACTGCTCACCTCCAAGTAAATTCTTCCTTTTTTCATTGTTTGGAAACAACTTCCATCTCTCATGTCCATTACTTCCTCCATTGCCTTCATGGACAGTGTTTCTACACCTCTCCATCATCTTCTTCCATCCAAAACCATGGCTTTATACTCTCTCCCCTGCCTACCCAAAGCTCTTTCCCAATTTTTCTTCTTCAGAGTATGTTCCTGTATCCAGTTAGTCCACCCCCATTATCCCTATTGTGTGTGATATCTTGTTTTGGTCTCTGGTCATTCCTGTTGTCCCTCACCACCCATTTCGTGTGTTCACCTCCACTGTTTTCCTTTAGTTCTTTACATCATGATCACCGCTCTATATTCGAGCTTTCATAAGCACTCTTATTTATTTTTTTTTAAACAGTAGTTGATATTAGTTAGTTTGAATGAAATTGAGTATAATTGTGATGTGATTCTATTAATGATTGGAATCGTTGTTAAAATGTGGCAGAGGAAATAGAAAAATATCACCATATCACAGACCATATTAATCTTTCTTACATTATGCTGTTTTTTGTTATTGATATATATTTGTGCTTTTCGTTTTGTATTGTTTTTCTTTTTAATCTTCAGACATCAATTCGATCAGACCTGGTCACCTATACCATTGGATATGTTTCCCAACAATGGACAATCAGACATCAACATAAGATCAGGCCGATTCTCTAAAATATCTTCGAGTGTTATTGTTATTTTTTTTTTTTTTATTTTTCATTGTGCTTTCGCCATATATTGATCCAGCCATCTCCACTCGTGTATTTCTAACTTCCCGCTTTATAGCCAAATCATTTGGTCTCAACCAATCCTTCCTTCTCTCTCCTGTCATTTTTGTAGTGTTTGCCTCCATATTCCATTTCTTCAACGATCTCTCTAATTACTCCTCTTTAATCTTTGCTGATTGACATCCTCTTTTAAAAATCAAATGTAACTCTTGGAAATGCCTTTACCAAAATTATCTACTACTCCTCTCAAAACGAAGGACCGGCAACTCCACTTTTTCAAAAACTTCTCAAGTAGACTCAAACTCTGGTGCCTTCTCAGCCATCCTCTATCTATTTCTTGTTTTTATATTTGCTGTACATCCTCCTTTTATGCTTTTGTGATCTGTGGGTTTACGGAATGAAAAGGCAGAATTGGGTTTAAGGGTTTTTTTCAAAATATGAATCATTCTCTTTGATGGATTCCAAGTTCAAAATTCCTATCTGCTATTGTTTTATTTGTCCTTTCTCATTTTTCTATCTATTTACGTTATGTGAAAAGGTAAATCACTTCATCCTATGTCTTGTTTTCCAAAATAATATTTCGCTTACACACTTCAGAGTTGTCCGAGTGTAAAACAATGAGACAATTCTTGTATTAATGTGTTATCTTTGGGGTGTTTTCATTGTTAGTACTCGTTAACATAGTGACATGTTCTGCTTTACCTGACATTTGGATTCATGCAGACGTATAATGATGTAACCTTATCATCGTCTTATGGATTCTTCCACGTGTGAACCTCATTAAACCTTCCTATGGGTACAGACTGTGATACAGTCCTTTTCTCTATTACCAGTTGTTTCCTGTTTGCAAAGCAGGTCAACAAGTTCTACAAGGGAGACCAGCATTAGCACGAACATTCTATTCGTAATAGAGTCTAGCTGCGAAGAAGATTAGTGTCGAAATGTGATTGTAACTTCCTCTCTCTCTCCCTATTCTCAGCACCCAAGTTGGTGGATGAGAAAAACGGCTTTGTTGGATTTTTAACACCGTGCACATGATGGAGAACAGCTGTTTATTTCATCTTCATTTGGTAAAATATGGCTCCTTCTTTACACACCCCTGTTATCATTCAATGTACAGTACACTACTCCTTAGTTTACTCTTTATCCCATATCACAGTCTCGAGTGAAAAACCCAGCTCTGTTCAGTTGCTGAATTCTCTTCCCCATATCGGTGATAAATTGAATTAAAAATACTAGTCCCTTCCGCCATTCTTGCTGCAAGGTGAAACAAAAATGGATTGGAGAAAGTCCACGGAGAAGTTGCTTCTGCCAAGAACATTCACGTCGATGAAATAACCCAAGTGATTTCACAAAACACATGGTAGCACCAACCTGCCTCTCTTAAGGGAGTACGGCGGCATCATGGATTCCAATTTGAAGGAGACGTCAGGAGAGGGTGCCGCTGATCACACCTTTGCAACTCAGGAGCCACTCGCACCTGCGAGCCAACAACAGTTGTCTGTCCCTTTAGTTTTATTTTGGGCAGGGAAGTCCTTGAGGCACGGGGGAAGACAGACAGTAGGAGATCAGGATTGACAAGTACAGAACATAGACGAGAGACCGATCTTTGGTTTTGTTTTTTGAAAATTTTGTTCAATTATTACACTTCTCTGACTTGTGGCATTCTTAGAGAATCTGAACTACACTGGTTGGAGGGGAAACAAGACCGTTATCTCAAGGAAATGAGACAGCCACAATGAAGGTCCAAGCATCTTCATAATGACGAACTTACCCCAAGCTCGTTTGTATATAAATCCTGCCAACATGTGATCTTGTCAATTACGGCATTGAAATAAGCATCAATCCTCCTTGAAAATGGACGTCTTGGTTTTCCCCACGGTTGTGGATAACATCAAAGCGATCTTGCAAAGGCCACACTCGCGATTCGTACTTAAACTTTAATTTGTTGAAATTCCTTTCTTCCGACTAATCAGACTGTCACATTGTTTCAACGGGTTTCTTCTCTGTTAACTTGTATCATAACTCCAAGTCAAATCCGGTCAAGTCAAAAGCAGAATTAAGAAATAACTTCTATTGATTGTAAAAAAAAATAGAATATATCATAGTTAAAAACCCCTCCATTGAAATATCTACCAAATCTACACATTCCCTAACACATATGGGTATATTGTTTTGATCATCCCAAAAACACAAAATCCCCACCTCAGCAAACCGATAACAGAGTTAACATTCATCGTACCACAGGGGAGCAGATGACTCCAGAATAGTGTATTCCTCATTTACTAACAAAGTCAAATCATCTTCGCAATGATGTTCACATCAGAACCTGGAAGCATGTTCAACTTAAAACGTTGGAGTATGAAAATTCAAGCTTATACCGTCGTGGCTAAAAGAGCTGTCTGACTGAAGCAGTTCCCCCCAGTCCATAGATAATAAATGGTCACCACAGACGAGATACAGCAAAGCAGGGCGCAGCAGGGCGTAAAACGGAGGTGACAATTGACACAGCTCGACAGTGCAACCTGTGATGTAGAAGTTGACCCGGGCGTTAAATTCACGAAATGGCCTTGCCGGAGCCGTCCACCACACTGCCAGTGGGATGGAAAAATGACGAACTAGTAAAAAAAAACACATTGAAATATATATGAACGAGTTTAAGCATGAAACATAGCTTCGGTGTTGGTTCTTCGTGGTTCGGTGGCTCGCTTGGTCATGTCCTTGGAATTTGTCTTTTGAGCTGTTGATTTAACACCAACTGTGAATGGGTTTACTCAGCCATATCTTTCCGAGTACGGTTGAAATGAGTACAGTGTGATAGGGCGGACGCATCATGGAAAGTGGTGCGCCACAAGAGACCCAGCAGCCAACGCTCTGTATGCCAAGAACGATTAACCGATGGATAAAATGCATTATTTCCCCACTGTCCCACGTTGTATGGCCATGGCGTTCACGTTGCGTCCCTGTCTCTATCAGCAACGACTAACTTTAAAACAAGCCAGAGAGTGGAAGAGTACTCTGTTAATTTCAGACGCAACATGGTTTCAGTGCTCAATTGTAGAGCTTGGGTCCTTTTTCCAGGACGCATTGTCTCATTTCGGCCACATTCTAATATAAGGACCTTTCAGACCGCAATGAAAACCTTTGGACGAGGTGAGACAAAAATTGACATTTTTTTGAGCATCTACTTACAAATGTACCCGCCCGGAATCTGGGGAATGAACCCTCTATGAGAGCAATAATCAATGCAGCAGTGCTTACCTTCGTTTAATGGAAATTCTTGGTTATCTGTTCCAGCCAGATTGATAACATAAAAGTCCCTCATTATCAAGCTGATGGGACATATCTGTAAATTGCCATGCACAAGCTCCGAATGAAGAGTTTCACTTCCCTGATGGATTTGTTTAGTGGCCCAATAACGTAGGTTGATTGCGTTCAACTTCATAGTTTCATGTAGCACCCGGTAGGTTAACAGAAAGACGAACGAAGTGGAACAAGTGCAAAGCTGGTCAGACACAAAAAGCTCTTCCCTCATTTCATTTGACTGCAACTGCACCCATCTTCAAACAGGGAGGCCACACTGGGTATTTGCGTCAAACCGGTTATTGCAACCTATGTGTGAAGAAGTAGTTTTGATCCAATCCCAAACTCTCACACTCACCTATAGGATTAGTCATTTGATGGTGGTTGCACCCCAGGTTGGTCCCTTTTCACCGACAACTTCTAATAAAGAAGAGCAAATTGGAGATATTCACTGCAGATCTTGATGCTTCAATTAAGTATTACCAACTCCTCGACCTGACAACTGCAATGCCTTGTGGGATTCTGGTTAAAAGTCTCATTCAGAAAAAAATATCCAAGAGCTGCGAGGACTACTAATCTCAGATGACTTGAGTGGCCAGAACAGACGACCAGTCTGTTTTTTTCAGAATGATCCATTTGGGACACCTTTTTGGAAACTGAGAAAGCTGACTAGCCCAAGAGCGGACTAAATAAAGTGCAAAGAGTATTTTGACGTCTTATTTCTGCTACTATGACTTCACAGGAGCAGAACGGAAACCATTAGAATGCTCAGAAACGATTTACAAAACTTCAACGAAGTATGTAATCACGAGACAAGATCCAGGTAGCTCCCCAGCAAGATGCACGCCAGGTGAATGCGAGGCTGGCGAGAAGAACGACAATCGCGAACGTAGCAGATAGAGGCAAGGGCCATAACAAGCGTGGGAACTAGGGGGCGGAGTCTGAATCAACAGGGTATGACACGGTGCAGCGCGAGCGCAAGGGGGGAAGGGCTGCTAAGGGGGGGATGCTGTGGAAAATTTCGGGGCCGGAACGACAGAAGAGGAATTGCCTCCCACAAGGTGTAGGTCTGGCCATCCACCGCGGGCATGGGGAGGGAGTCGGGGACACACATCGGCTGGTCGAGTGGGCGGGTGTGACAGCCAACTAAATGCGATCAGGGGACCTCAGCACCGTCAAATACGTCCAGCAATTGGGGGGAGGCATCACAGGCCCGTAACACAAAATATAGAAGGACAAGAAAGTCCCGAGCAAGATCGTACTTACAACTGCAGGAGTTGCAGTGAACCAAAAACGCAGCGGCGGCCGAGCTGCAGGGCCCGCCACCACGGCGAGGTCCGGCGGAACGGTGTGTGGTGGCGGCGCACTCGCCGCAGCAAGCCACGCACCCCAAAGAATGGAGAGATGTGCTCTGGGCACACAAGCATGTGACACTCTCTACTGACCAAACATGCAGGCAGAGATCATAGACTGTCAGTAAATGTTCAGTATGCAATGACTATGCACATGACCAGCAGAAAGAGACGATGATGTCACATAAGTTGTCCACACGGCCCTGGCAGATCATCAGTATGGACTAATCAATGTACATGGGGAAAGACTTCCTCCTGTTGGTCGATCACTATTTTGACTTCTGGGAAATTGAGCTAATCCTAGACCTGTCTGCTGAGACAATAATCCGGCGATGCAAGGCGCAGTTCGCACCTCATGATGAACTGGATCGTGGTAATCTCTGACAATGGGCAGCAATTTGCAGGCGATCAAGTCAGATGCTTTACCATCGAATGGAAATTTCAACATCTCACCCCTCCATATCAAGGCATATCATACGAGCCTTTGCAATATAAGCTGCTATGCTCGTAAAAAGTGATAGAGTGACCCTGCAATCATACATAACTTGGAGTGAGGACCTTCCAGCGGTAGTCACGTGAAGCCCTACTTTGAGCCACAAGGTTCCTTGGCTTGTTGATCGTACCAGTTGTTTTTGGAGAACTTGTCAAAAGTTATATTCCAAGTACCTATGACAAGGATCAACAGAGACTTACTGAGCTTGATGTTTTGGTGGAACTAACAGTTTGCCGCAAGTGAAAAGCCCTGACCTTAAGAGCCGGACAGAGTCACTGCGAAAGCTAGATCCTGTTTGCAGACAGCGTTGCCGACCGCGCACCTATCTCAATGGAGTTTTGAAAGGTGCTCTGTATCACCGCGACGAATCGAGGTCTGAGAGTGGTGAGTCAGCACCATCTCTCCTGTTGATGAACGCCTTTTAGAATGCGCAGCGTCGAGCATCGCAAGACCTTGGAGTTGTTTGAAAGTGTGGAGACAAAACGGCCATTGAGCCTGAGGGGTGCAATGCTGACAAATTGGTGCTAGTTAGCACACCAGCCGGGAGGAGTTGCAGCACACCCTCAACACCGGCCGAGGTCAAAGAGCCTCCCTCACACAGGAGCTGTTGTCTCCCGAAG